>JAJOZX010001427.1:197500-370000 GCA_023014485.1 Bathynomus jamesi | reverse complement strand
GAGACAGGGAACATCCTTAACCCTGAAAGAAAATAGTTTTGTAGTGAGAGGACCAAAACTGTTTAATCAGTTGCCCAAAGGCCTAAGAAACACGAAGGGAGTTGCAGTGGAAATCTTCAAAAGAAGACTAGACGCCTGGCTCAGAACAATCCCCGATGAGCCGGGCGTACCTGGCTATGTGAGGTGGAGAGCGCAAGAATCCAACTCACTACTTCACCAGGCCAACTCGAGAGGAGGGGCGACAAGCTCGACCTTCGCGAAATGAGAAATCATCGCGCGGAGCCTTTGTAAGGTTGTAAGGTAAGGTAAGGTATATGTATGTTTGTGTATGTATGTGTGTATATATATATATGTGTGTAGATATGTATGTGTATATATATATATATGTTTGTGTGTATGTTATTTATTTATTTATTTATTTTTTTCTTTTTTTTTTCTTTCTGTAACCTATATATAGGCCGTAACCTTTTTTGTACTTCAGTGTTCCTGAGGATGTCATTAGACGAAAGCGCTTGAGCACCTTTTTGTGTTTCCTTTCCTTCGTGGTTTTATTCATCATTCTGAGTTCATTCCCATATACAGGGTGTCCGAGAATTATCTGTACAATTTTTGGCTGTTATTAAAAGTCAACCATGAAGTGTAGAAATTCCAGTTTTGTCCCATTTTACAGAGAATCTCATTAAGTTTTTTCTGATACCAAGTTTTGACAAGTTTTTTAGAAATTCCAGTGTGTCCGAACATTATCTGTACAATTTCATCTTTTAATAAAATTCTTGATAACACACGTAAAATTCTTAAACAAGATTATTTAGAATCTGTATTTTCAAAAGTTTCTTTTATTAAAGTAACGTTGTTACAAACATTCGATATGTGCACCATTAGTGATTCGCAAAACATCCAATCGATACTCCAAATGTTGCCATGTACGCTGCAGCATATCCACATCAATTCGCTCAATAGCAGTTGTGATTCTTGCTTTTAAATCATCAATGTCTGTCACCCGCGTACATTTCTAAAAAACTTGTCAAAACGTGGTATCAGAAAAAACTTAATGAGATTCTCTGTAAAATGGGACAACACTGGAATTTCTACACTTCATGGTTGACTTTTAATAACAGCCAAAAATTGTACAGATAATTCTCGGACACCCTGTATATATATATATATATATATAATGAAAATAACAACGAAGGAAAAGGAAAACACGAAATAGTTCTCAAGTGCTTTCGTCTTATGACATCCGCAGGAACATTGTGGTCCTGAGAATGTCATTAGACGGAAGCGCTTGAGCACTATTTCGTGTTTTCTTTTTCTTCTGTGGTTATTTTAATCATAAATATTATTCACATGTTACTCTCGTGAAGTAATTTTCACAATATACAGGGTGATCCGTTTAGGTATGGCTAAAATAAAAGTGATGTGAAATGGAAACAGTAATATTGTATAGTTTAATATTTGGCAAACAATGCCCACAAAGATGGTAGATTGTGACAAACCTAATTAGTCTTCAACATGACCCTCCCCCCTTTCCGGACACGACAGAGGTCATAACGAGAGGCTAATTCTTACGACCACCTGCATGTGGTTTAGTGATAGACCACGTTTCTTCAAATGTGCGGTACCACTGCACTATGGAGTCATATTTAGGAGCTTTTCGAACACCATACACACGGCGAAACTCAAGCTGTACTGCTGTCACACTCTCAAACTTAGCAAACCAAATGACACACTTCGCACGTTGTTGTGCATTCAACGCCATCTTCGAAAGTGGCATATGTCTCATAAATCTGACAGCAGATGGCGCTCGTACGTCTGGCAGCGGATGGCATAGCCTATTACAAACTCCCACATTTTATGACCACACGTGCAACAGATGAGCGCTGTATCACTTCTCGGTAGATTCTCACAGCGTTTTTATTTTATCCGTACCCAAACGGATCAGTCTGTATATATATATATATATATATATATATATATATATATATATATATATATATATATATAAACAGGGTGTTTCACAACCGGTCTGCCATACTTTGGGGAGTGATATCGAGTAAAAAAGTTAATACAACATAGGTGTTATTTCCAACCGTTGCGGAGCTACGGACGTTTTAAAATGTGCAAACAACAAATCACTACTTGGGTGTAATTCGATAGATGGCAGCACTGGTGGTAGTTTCCGTTAACGAAGTTACCACTACTAATCCTGGTTTTTCTTTCAGTTGGTTCTGATCTGTGGTACGAGACACTGTATTGCGCTAAGGTAAACAATCAAAATGAATCAACAGTTCACACCCGCTGAATACGCTGATATCCATTTCATTTATGGATTCTGTGATGGTAACAGCAGAGTGGCAGTTGAGGAATATCGAAGACGTTTTCCGAGCCGCCGAATACTGAACAGGTAAGTGTTTAGTGACACACACCACTCAGGCAGAGCTGGGCACTTGCGGTTTTTTGCCCGTTTGTTTGCGGTACTGCGGTACTGCGGTACTACTACCGCACTACCAAACCGGTACCGCATAACGCAGTACCGCAAAGGATCGCTGAAAGTACAGCAGTACCGCTACCGCATTCAAATTTCCCGCGGTACTTTCCGCGGTACCGACCAACACGGTAGTACCGCAGTACCGCAAACAAACGGGCAAAAAACCGCAAGTGCCCAGCTCTGCTCGGACACCAGAGATTAAGGGAAACAGGGACAATTGTTCCACGTAACCAAGAACATGTAGCACTACGGCCCGTTGCTGTGGAGGAGCGCATACTGGACCTAGTACAACGTAGCCCAACTACCAGTGTTCGGAGGATTTCAAGATGAATTGGTGAATTCGCATCGCATGTATAGCGAACAATACATGATGAGGGTTTGTATCCCTATGATCCTATCAGTTGCAACGTGTGCAAGCTCTTCAACAGGATGATTACGATAAACGTGTTCAATTTTGCCAGTAGATGGTTATGCATCGCCAACTTCTTAATCGCAGGGCCGTTTCTAGCCATTAGGGGGCCCTAAGCGGTATACCCATTTGAGGCCCCACCCCTCCATCCACCAACTCACGCCTTACTACATCACCCACCTCAGCACACACATACAAAAAATGGTTGTGTTAATAAAAAACAATTATGAAACAATTTTAATGAAACATTTATGTCCAAAACAACAAATATGTACTTCAGAAGACAAACAGAAAAAATACTCTTCATGAAATTCCTGAAAATTAGCTTATACATTATTTAGAATAAATGACAGAACTATGTATAAAAAAATAATGCAATTATCAACTACCAAACAATTACTAACTCTACGATACAATCGTGTAATAGCTAACAGTTATACAGAACAGTTTGTATCTTCAAAATTTTTGCCTCCTAGATTTTTTCTGGGCGAAATCATCAATAACATCAGCATATGAAATCTCCCTGCCAACGTCCTGGTTGAAGCTTATGGTGCCAAGGCCACTGAGGCGATCCTGCCCCATTGATGATCTGAGGTAGTTCTTGATTAGCTTCATCTCAGAGAAGCTCCTCTCGGCTGACGCTACTGTCACAGGTAGAGTGCGGGCAATTCTTAGTGCAACCCAGAAATTGGGGTATAGTTCCTCCAGTTGCTTCTGGTGAATGAAGGAGAGAAGCTCCAATGCAGTCATGTTGTGTGAAGGCAAAGTCGGCAAGTTCTTAATTTCGAGGGCCAGTTCTCTTCCATCAATGTCAGAGTCAGTATCTGAGAGAGCTTTTCACATTTGCAGGACAAGTCTTCCTTGTTCATTGTGGTGAAGTTTAGGAGAACCCCAAATATGTCCCTCACATCATCTAATGTTTTGAATCTCTCATTTATTGACCCGATGGCACAATCCACCAACACATTGAAAAATTTGACTTCCAGCCTCTTTAAGGCTTCTGTAAATGGTTTGTCAGGAGCTTCGTAAGCAAAGTGCTTTTTTGTGGATCTGAGCCTCTTCTCCTTCAGCACAGCCTCCACATTCATTTCCTCACATATGTCCCTAGCTACGACTTGTGCTTCAACAAAACCTGTGTTTCTGTAGCTGGTGAGTGAGTCTTTTGTTTTTGTGAGGAGGTTGACTGCCACATCAAACTGCATTGTAGGAGCCTGCAGAAGTTTGCTCACATGGTTAATTGCATGAAGAATGTCATACCATACTACTGTGCAAATCTGAAAGCGATAAGACCCTACCTCCTCTGCAAGTGCTTGTGCTTCAGTCCTGGCTATGGCATCTGTGGCATTGTTTCTGACTTCCAACAGGGCCTCTCTGATGTTGTGGCCCTGGTATCGCACAGCCTCAATGCTCTTTAGCCGGCTCTGCCACCTGGTTTCACTCCAAGACTTGAGTGTTATGTTCACGTGCTTCTTTAGGATTGTCCATCTCAGGGTAGCTGCTGCAAAAAGGTTGTACAATTTTTGTACGTTGCCAAAGAAGCTGATGGCATCTGTGGAAGCTTTAGCTGCATCAGCCACTCCAAGATTCAGAGTGTGAGCCCCACATGGAACATAGAGTGCACGACAGTTCTTCTCTAATAACCTTGCCTGAACACCTTTGTTCTTGCCCTTCATGTTCGCTCCGTTGTCATATGACTGTCCTCTGCAGTCATCAAAGTGAATATTCAGTTCATCTAGTCTCTTCAGAATCAGAACTGATAAACCCAGGCCTGCACTTTCTGAAGCCTCAAGAAAGCCCAAGAAGTATTCTTTTATTTCTGGTACTTCACCCATTTTAACAGTTCTGATAATAATCGACATCTGTTCTTGGTAGCTTATGTCTGGAGTGCAGTCTAAAATGAGTGAGTAATATTTAGCTTGTTTTATTTCTGCAACAATGGCATCGAAGATCTGACCACTAATGGACCCATTGAGCTCATTTTGAATGATGTTTGCTAGGTAACTTGAATGACTATATTGGCCACTTTCGACTCTGCTGATGTGTTGTTTCATCACTGGATCAAATTTGGCAAGCAGCTCAACCTCCTTCAAGAAGTTGCCATTGTCTCGATTGTACAATGTAGAGGAAGACCCCCTGAAAGCAAGGTTTCTCTCTGCCAGTGATTGGATTATACTTACAAGACGTGTGAGAACATCTCGCCAGCGTCTTCGCTCTACCTCCATTAATGACATTTCAGTTTGGTCAATGGTCCTCCCAGTTTTTAGCCGCAGTTCCAGATCCTTCCATGTTGCCATGTTATCTGCATGTTCTGAACTATTTTCATGGCCTTTCAGAAGCGAACCAACGTCTATCCAGTCTGAAAGTCCATCCGTAATTAGTTTGTACGACTTCCTTGAAAACAACTTGCAGCAGAAGCAATAAAGAGTATCATTCCTTCTAGAGTACATCAGCCAGCTTCGCTTTATTTTTTCCCCATTAATTAATGTTCTGTACATGTAATGGTGATGAACGCTTCTACCGTCCTCTCTTTTAGGGAATGTGAAATCTGGACTGATTTGAAATGGTCCTCGAGACACCAGATCTGTCTTCAAGGCATCTGACAGGACAACTGGCCAGTCATACGGATCAAGCGGTGGAGCAGATCTTGGTTCTTGCTGCTCAGTAGAAATGCCTGTGTGTGGTGTTTGAAGCTGAACAGAAAATGGGTTACTTGTTGGTTCATCAGGCTCTACTTCCACTGGTGTTTGAAGTTGCATAGGGGATGGTCCTGCTGTTGGCTCATGATGCTCATCAGGCTTTGCTGACGATGGCTTTTCCAAATATTTCAGTAGTGCTCCTGAGAAGAACATAACATTACATATTCTGTTAATTTTCGCTATAATACTCTTTCTTATCTTGTTTGATAATTGATCTGTGTGAACAGAATTTGAGGTGATGTGATCCATTAAATTTCACATTTCGAAAAATTATAAATATTACAGAGACTAGCTTACTCTACACGATTCCTGAGCACTTACCTAGCTTGATGGTCTACCTAACCTAGTTGCCTGAACTGTAATCATAAGAATATACAAATGGCACATCTCACCTGTGCTACTGGAAAGCTTCTCCTCTATTCTCTTCTTTTTCCGTTTTTCAGCTCCTGATGGATAATGCCGTTTCATTTTCCAAGATGCACGAAGTCACATCTAGTTAACCACAACTAATCTGCTAAATAATAATAATCATGATAATAATGATGATGATGATCTACAGAAGCTAAGGCTAACAAAGACCCTAAGATCCACTCTAAGGTTAGCCCGAGAGAAAGGAAAGAGTAGGGGGTTAAGAGAAGAGAAGAGAATAAGGGGTTAACTAAGGAGCAACACCTATCATTCGTGAGTTAACATTCATTCAGAAAAAGAGAAAAAAGACTCACCATCATCATCCGCCGGCCACTGCCGACAAGTCAGAAAAATAGTCGGAGAGAATAGGAGAGGGATGAAAGATGAAAAGAAGTGAAATAAGAACGCTTACAAACCATGCAAACACAGTCTTAACTCACAGTCATACCATGCAAACTACAAACATGCAAGAAAAGAGAGTTACAGACATGCAAAGTAAAAAAGTAGGTAAAGTTAAACAAAAAGTGGGTTAGTTTACGCTACGAGCTACATCTACGTTCGTGTTAGTCTAATTTTTTTTTTTTTTTAATAATTTTATTGCTGGCATCACACGCTGGCATGTCACAAGCTGGCATTCATCGTCAACAGACTCATCCTCGAGCACCACCACCAGAGCTCCTGTTGCTAACTTTGTTTTTTTATATTAAACAACATTAATACCTTTAAAATGTCTGTCAAGACGGTTCTTAAACATATTAACGCTGGTAGAATGAACGACTGACGCGGGAAGATTATTCCATTTATCAATTACTTTAAACGTAAAGAAGTTTTTAGCGATATTAGTAATGAAACGTCTGCCACGCAACTTAAATCCGTTATTGCGAGTATTACTATTATCGAAGGTGAACAATTTGTCAAAATTTACGTTATCGATGTTATTAACGATTTTGAAAACTTCAATAAGCTCCCCCCTTAATCTTCTAGTTTCGAATGAATACAGGTCTAACTCTTTAATCCTATCTTCATAAGGCTTATTGCGCAATGACGGAATAAGTTTCGTGGCACGACGCTGAACCCTTTCTAACCTATCAATATCCTCACGCAAGTACGGGCACCAAAACTGAACGGCATATTCTAAATGAGGCCTGACTAGGGACTTGTAAAGGGGCAATATAATATCCTTCGATTTAAATTCGAAATTACGCGCGATGAAGCCTAACATCCTATTAGCTTTTGCGCAAGACTCCAGGCACTGGTTCCTAACCTTTAAATCCTTAGATACGCGTACGCCTAAATCTACTTCCTCGTCAACGCTCGCTAACTCCCTATCATCCATCGTGTACGTGTAATTATTGTTGCGAGAACCTATATGCAAAACTTTACATTTGTCTACGTTAAATTGCATCTGCCACTTATCCGTCCATTCCATAATCCTATTTACATCGTCTTGGATCCTATTTCTATCGTCCTCGTTAACAACCTTACCGCCTATTTTAGTATCGTCCGCGAATTTTGACACGTTACTAGTCAATCCTACATCTATGTCGTTAATGTAAATTACGAATAGCAATGGGCCTAACACTGAACCCTATGGGACACCGCTACCTACATCTAACCACCCGGATTCACTACCATTAACTACGACCCTCTGCCTCCTAGCACGAAGCCATTCTTCTAACCAGTTAGCTACCTGACCGCGTATACCGTGCGCTTTAACCTTCGCAATTAGTCTCCTATGCGGAACTGTATCGAACGCCTTTTTAAAATCTAAATAAATAACGTCAGCTGCTCTATGCCTATCGTATTCGCGCACTATTTCGTTATAAAATTCTAACAAATTAGTTAAACAAGACCTATGGCGTCGAAACCCATGCTGACTACTATTAATCAAATCTCTACTTTCTAAGTGATCGATAATACGATCCCTAACTACGGATTCCAAAAGTTTACCGACAATTGACGTTAAGCTAATGGGCCTATAATTGCTAGCTACTGCGCGGTCGCCTTTTTTAAAAATGGGCGTGACGTTAGCTAATTTGAAGTCTTCAGGAATAATCCCCGTTTCGAGTGACTGATTAAAAATCTTCGTTAAGGGGCCTACGATAACTTCTTTCAAATGTCTGGGATAAAACGTGTCAGGGCCTGGAGCCTTGCTAACTTTTAGCCTATCGATATAATGCGCAATCTCAGCCTCGTAAACAGTTATTTCATCCAAAATAGTCTCGCTACTAAATGGAACGATATCGTCCACGTCGGGGACATTATTTACGTCTTCTACGGTAAAAACTGTCGCAAAAAGTTATTGAAAATACCCGCCATCGCCTGAGCGTCAGAAGCCAAAGCGCCATTAACATCCACTAGAGGGCCTATGTTATCTTTTACCGGCTTACGATTATTTACGTATTCAAAAAACTTTTTTGGATTATGTTTACTATCCGCAGCTATAAGTATCTCTAAATTACGCTTGGCATTCCTAACTGATCTTTTAACCTGACGTCTAAGCTTGACATATCTATTAAAGTTAGCTGCCGTGCCATTGCGCTTACTAAGTCTATACGTTCTATTACGCTCGTTTATAAACTCTCCTATTTCCCTAGTCCAGCACTTCGGCCTACCACGATTTCTAGCGCGCTTGAGCCTACGAGGAATAAACTCCCTTTCAATATTCCTAAAACTTTCTTTAAACGCCACCCAACGCAAATTTGTGTCATTGCCCATAAATAAGGGTGCTCTTCCAATATGTGCTCTACCGCGAAACTGTGATCTACCATATTCCAATACGTGCTCTACCGTGAAACTAGCCTTATAAGGCTAACTAACGAAAATATCATGACTTAACCTAACCAATCGTTAGGGCAACTATACGCCCTTGACGATTGGTTAGGTTAAGTCGTGATATTTTCGTTAGTTAGCCTTATAAGGCTAACTAACGTACCTGCTGCTAATCCGAATAATCTAAGGTAGATCACGTATTGGAATGTAAATTTTCGCGGTAGAGCACATATTGGAAGAGCACCTAAATAAGTTATCCCAGTCCACTACTCTCATCCTATCAGCAAAACTATCAAAATTAGCCCTACGAAAATCAGGGACTTCTATTACGTTACTATCCTGAGTATTTTTTATCGCTAACTTAAACCTAAGAATTTGATGATCACTACATCCTAAACTCTCGCCTACTTCTAAACCTTCGACTATATTCTCGCCGTTCGTCATCACCAAATCTAAAATATTGTCACCGCGCGTTGGTTCGGTAACTATCTGTCGTAAAAAGTTATCGTCCATAAACTCAACCAATCTCAAACCCTCCTCATTACCAGTAAAATTCTCGTAATTAACATTAGGGCAGTTAAAGTCTCCGACAATTATACTATTCCGATTGTCAATAAAATTACCAAGAAGTGAGTAAAATCTTGCATCTGTATCGAGGGGTTGAACAGGAGGTCTATAAACAACAACAAAATTA
This sequence comes from Bathynomus jamesi, assembly GCA_023014485.1. Classification (NCBI taxonomy): domain Eukaryota; kingdom Metazoa; phylum Arthropoda; class Malacostraca; order Isopoda; family Cirolanidae; genus Bathynomus; species Bathynomus jamesi. The sequence goes on along the minus strand of JAJOZX010001427.1, from coordinate 360,533 downwards.
AAACTAATTATACGCGCCCTAACTTCAACACATATCGCATTAATTGCTACCAGAAAATCTAACTTAACCTCGATAGCCCTAAGGGAATTACGAATGTACAGCAAAACGCCTCCACCAAACCTATGTAACCTATCATCAGTAAAGAGTTTAAAACCCGGTATATCAAACTCCCCCAACAAGTCCCGAGTCACGGTATTGAACCAAGTTTCAGTGATAGCAAGTATATCATAGTTGCCGGAATAAATTATCGCCTTAAATTCATTTAATTTATTTCTAATACTACGCGCGTTACAATAAAAGGCGTTTAAGTTATTTTTTACCACGGGCCCGCGTTTTAAACTATTTATCAAGTCGGGCCCGCGTTTCCCGGACCCACAACGTTTAAAGAAGGCTTCGACCTATACAGCTTTCGCACGTTTTCGTCTATTAACCTACCTAGCCTAGCATTACCTATTTCATTAAAATGCACCCCCATCTTTTATAAAAAGGCTAGGATCACTATATCGGACCACAGCTTTACGAAGGGTACATTTTCCTCAGCACAAATCTCTTCTAATTTGTTATTCAAAAATATTGTTTTTGACGTAATTCTAAGACCCAACCCGTGCCTAGGGGTAATACCTAGAACTAAAGACCTATCTGACCTCGCCTTCAGGGACCTAATTAACCCCCTATATCTCTCCAAAAGGTCAGGCACTCTCGTATCGGGCCTATACGAGTCGTTGCCTCCTACCATCGTCACCAACATTGAGTGACGGGAAGCAACGTCAATCCTATCCACTTCGTCTCTAACTCTGTCAACCCTGGCCCCTGGGAGACAGACCCTCCTCCTCTTGGTTGGATGCCGTTTAACGAACTCTTTGTCCATGTGGCGCACTAAAGAGACCCCGATTAAAACAGTTTCCCCCTCATTCACGTCCCTTTCCAAATGGGCGAAAGGGTTCGAAACCTCGATAGGGGGGAATTCCTATCACCTAACGTACGCGACCTAGCTCCACCCTTAACCTCTCTAAATCCCTCGCTATCTACTACTCTCGGACTAACCTTAACCTCTTCCTCAACTCTATCTAACCTTCCCGACAAGCTACCTAAACTAGAAACTAGGTTACGCACCTCACCCTTCAAATTACTAACGTCTTCAACGTTAGTATTGGTTCGGCCTACGTCAACCGTAGCCCTACCCCCTGCCCTCATCAAGCGTTGCAAGTCTTTCCGCTACCTCACGTACACTGCGTTTTATGTCAACTAATTCCTCAATGAACTCGCAAAAGAAACAAACTGATCTATCGGTAATCGCCATTGAACCGCCGTTATAATCCTTAAATTCCGAATACCACCGGTTTACCCTACACCTAAGTGACCAGAGCTGGGCACTTGCGGTTTTTTTTGCGGTACTGCGGTACTGCGGTACTACCGTGTTGGTCGGTACCGCGGAAAGTACCGCGGGAAATTTGAATGCGGTAGCGGTACTGCTGTACTTTCAGCGATCCTTTGCGGTACTGCGTTATGCGGTACCGGTTTGGTAGTGCGGTAGTAGTACCGCAGTACCGCAAAAAAAGGGCAAAAAAACGCAAGTGCCCAGCTCTGCGTGACCTAACACACGACGCTTTCTGCGACGGCATCGCGCAGTTAAAAATTAGTTTAAACCGTCACAGGTATAAGTTAAATTAAGCCGGCACGCTATGAAAACTTCTAAATCGCTAAAAACCACTAATATTCAATTACTTAACTATAACGACGTAAATTTAAACGCAAGTATATAAAATTCAAAACTATCCAAAAGTAAATTTCTCAGCAATATATAAAAGTAGATGCAAAATCAGAGAACTCAGGAAATGCGTCCGTTAATTGTTATAATTGTAACGTTAATCAAATACATTCAAATAATCAGACCATTTAGGTTTTAACCAACAAAATTCACATTATCTGAAAAAGATGAGAAAAGAATTGATAAACTTGAAAACATAAAGAAAATAATCCAAGGTTTTAAAGTGTTACAAAATCTCTTAATTAGTAAATTAGTGAAATAATGTTTCACAATACTAGAAAAATTAAGCATTTAGGAAAGTATAAGCATATAGTAAGAATAAAGTTAAATAATATAGAAATAAGATCTGACAAGTTATTTACACATAACGACCAAAATGTTTCGTTTGTCTCCGTTTTATCACATTTGTCTCATACAAAAACTTTAATTAATACGACAATAATAATAATAACTTCAATTATATTCCTGTTTTTGCCCACTGAGCTATGACCTGGGAGCCTGTCTAGGGGCCCCCTAGTAGCAGCGGGGCCCTAAGCGGCCACTTAGTCTGATTATGCCAGGAAACGGCCCTGCTTAATCGCATACTGTTTAGTGATGAAGCACAATTCATTCGGGATGGAATTTACAATAGACGAAATTCCCAATTGTGGTCCGCCGATAATCCCCACAGTATCGTTAAAGGAAACTTTCAACATCGATTTTCGGTGAATGTTTGGTGTGGTGTAATTGGAGATCAGCTGAGTGGACCGTTCGTTTTGAAACAACGATGAACTCCTGATATTTATCTGAACTTCTTGACGAACGAATTGCCGCTTTTGATGAAGGACGTGCCCTTGGAGACAAGGCGCAGGATGTTCTTTCAGTACTATGGGGCGCCACCACATTCACATTTTGGTAGTCATGTTACGGATTATTTGAATCGGCGGTATGGGAATCGTTGGATTGGTCGTGCTGGTCCAATATCGTGGCCACCGAGATCTCCGGACCTAACCCCGTTAGATTTCTTTTTATGGGGCCTTATGAAAGAAATGGTCTACAGACTACAAGACCAAAGTACAAACGAGAGAGGAATTCTTGCGTCGGATTATGGATGCCGCTGCTAATACATAAGAGAACACCTCGAAATGATTCAATGGGCAGTGGACTCTTGTTTGGAACGAGCAAGGGTGTGCATTGAAGACCGAGGCGGACATTTTCAACATTTACAAGGTGTATCTTAAAAAATGTAATAATAAATACAGCAGATTAATACTGTCGTTTATTTTTTTTCCGTGCACCTTAAAACGTCCGTAGCTCCACAACGGTTGGAAATAGCATCAATGTTGTATTAACTTTTCACTCGATATCAACCCACAAATCACCCCACAAAGGATGGCAGACCGGTTGTGAAACACCCTGTATTTTTATTTTGATCTGTAACCCCTATATGAATCTACAGTGCATTTTTAAATAGCACATCTTAAAGATCACAGGTAGCTGAAACTTATGATTAATATATTGTTGTATGCGTTTTGAAAATATACAATACGGACTAATAGAATGAAAACAAAAATTAATGCGAGGACTATAAAACACTTGAGGATTCAGTCTGATTAAATAATTGAGCTATGATTCATAGGGTTTTTATTAAGACAAATCGCCTTCCGACATCTAGTCCTTTCCTCAGCCTAAAATATCAGCATTTCTAAAGACAAAAGTGAATACAGAATCAAAGCAATTCACATGAACTAAATTTATTGTCAAATCGATTTATATTCTAAACATTTACACTTTACTGAACATTCAAATTTTAGGCAAATGTTTTAACCCTTTAGTACCTGAGGTGGATCACCTGAAGATCAGGGTCCCCAGCCTTCGTGAGTTAACCTTATAAGACTAACTAACGAAAATATCACGACCTAACCTAACCAATCGTCAAGGGCGTACAGTTGATCTAACGATTGGTTAGGTTAAGTCGTGATATTTTCGTTAGTTAGCCTTATAAGGCTAACTAACGAAAGCTGGGGGCCCTGATCTTCAGGTGATCCCCTGAGGTACCTTCCTGGCACTGCCGGCCTTTGGGCAAAGCAAGCAAAGCGGCTGCTTTGGGCCCTGCGCTATTAGGGGCCCCGCAAATATACGAGTACAGTATAAAAAATATTTTGGTTTTGAGTGGTAAATTAAATACGACTTGTCATAATAACTCTTCATATACAATAGTATTCATATACAATAGTATTCATATACAATAGTATTCATATACAATAGTATTCCGTATTAATTATATATTTTGTTATACGAGGTCATCCCATAAGTAATGTCGTTTTTTAGAACGGAATTTGAAGGACAAAAAAAACTCAACTGAAACTTTTTAATCTAGTATATATTTTCCATCGGAATCAATGACACTCTGCCAACGTCCTACAAGCTTTTCAATGCCATGTTTATAAAATTCAGGCGGTTTTGAGGCAAAAAACGTACAAAGACTGGTGTGCAGGTCATCTAAAGAAGTATACTGTTTCTCGTCAAGATAGTTTTGCAGACTCCTGAAGAGATGATAATCTGAAGGCGCAAGGTCTGGACAATATGGAGGATGTGGAAGTTTTTCCCACCCAAGCTCCTCAATTTTTGTAGAAGTGATCCGAGCGGTATGAGGACGTGCGTTGTCGTGGTGGAACACGATTCCTTTCCGATTAACCAAAGAAGGTCTCTTTTCTTTTAGTGCAGTGTTCAATCGATCCAGTTGTTGACAGTAGACTCGAGCGGTGATTGTTTGGTTGTGTGGTAAGGTTTCAAAGTGTATTACACCACCTTTATCCCACCAAACACTAAGCAACACCTTCCGAGGGTGAAGATTTGGTTTTGGCTGTGGTGTCGCTGGTTCTCCGGCACAAACCCACTGTCGACGGCGCTTAACATTCTGGTACAGTATCCACTTTTCATCACCAGTCACTAAACGGTGCAAAAACGGATCTTGGAGTTCACGGGAATGAAGAGCTGTGCTAATGTCTACCCGCACCCTCAGATTGTCGACCGACAATTCATGTGGCACCCATTTTCCTAACTTAGGTACTTTCCCGAGTTGTTGCAAATGTCGATGGATGGTGGACGGGGATGAATTGAGTTTCTGGGCCAATTCTTCGACAGTTGTTGAACAGTCTTCTTCAAGTACGGCTAACAGCAGGTCATCATCAAACTCAGCAGGGCGTCCAGAGCGTGCTGCATCTGTCAAACAGCAGTCACTATTCCTAAACTTTTGAAACCATCTTTGACATTTCCTCACATGCAGAATATCGTTGCCATAAACGTCCTGAATGTTTCGCGTTGCTTCAGTAGCACTATTCCTTTTTTTGAACTCGTAAAGCATTATATGCCTGATATGCTCTTCTGATACCGCCATGTTTATGAGGGGTTCACATAAAGCAAAACACACGTCTTCACTGGTCAAGGTCTGTAAAGTATGTAGCGAAACACGATAGATCTCCTCTTAGATATAACCTTCGGAAAATTTACGCTTAAACCGAGTTGGACTAGTTTAAACTTAATCTATCGTAAAAAACGACATTACTTATGGGATGACCTGATATTTCAGATATCAACTGACAGTGATGCCTCCAAAGAGATTGCGAGATACTGCTCGGAAATATCTCAGCGGTCACCAGAAGAGACAGCGTGAAGCGAAGCGGAAATCAGAACTTGAGCGTATGTATGGGTTATTTGAAAAATTTCTAGAGAAACGCGATCCACAGGCTGAAACTAAACAAGATGTGCTTGCGCCGTCACATGCATCATCATCAGCTTTGATAGATGAAAGTGAACTAAATGTACCTGTGCCATCACATGCGTCATCATCAGCTTTGATAGATGAAAGTGATATCCAGAGGGAAGAACCCATGGATCAGACTCCAATTCTGCAAAATCAGCCTCTGGATGTACTCAAAGATCCAGGTCAATGGCCGGAAACTGTCAGCATAAAAGTCAGAGATTTACTAGTGAGTAAAGGCCCACCACAGTGTGAGGAAGATTATAACTTTCCCAGAGATGACAATGGCCGTAAGTTTTCAAAAAGTCATTACAAGAGACGGATGGAAAATGGAGAAGTTGGTATACGGAAATGGTTGATTTATTCAATCTCTAAGAATCGGATATTTTGTTTCTGTTGCAAGTTATTTGGAAACTCCAACAATGCCTTGGGGTGTGGAGGATTCTGTGACTGGGTGAATACTAGTGCCAGACTGTCTGAGCACGAAAGATCACAGGGTCATCTGAAGGCGACTCTCCAATGGATGGAACTCGAACAACGTTTGATCAAACGTTGCACTGTGGATCAACTCAGTCAGGAACGAATCAATACGAGAAGCTTAGGTGGAAAATGTGTTTGAGCACCTCCTCGCTATTGTACAGTACCTCGCTGAATACAACATGGCATTCCGAGGATCAGTAGATACAATCTTCAGACGGAATAATGGCAACTTCCTTGGACTGGTTGAGCTTATCTCAAGATTTGATCTCGTCATGCAAGACCATCTTAGAAGAATAGTCAATAACGAAATTCATGATCATTACTTGGGAAAACGAATCCAGAATGAACTCATCTTGCTCATGGGCAACAAAGTTTGAGCAACCATTGTACACAGAATTAAAATGGCAAAGTATTTCTCTGTGATCCTTGATTGCACACCCGACATTAGTCACAAGGAACAGATGTCCCTTACTTTGCTATATGTCTCTGATGGATCATCAGGTACTGAAAGTGGAATTTTGAACACTTTATCAAGTTCATTGAGGTGAAGGAGACCACAGGAGAAAACCTACTAGAGGTATTGGTGAGAGAACTTCACAAATTTGGACTGAAAATGAGTGATATTCGTGGACAAGGATACGATAATGGTGCGAACATGAAGGGACACTCATCAGGCGTTCAAGCGAGACTTCTGGAAATGAATTCAAGAGCATTCTTCACTCCATGCGCATGCCACAACAACAATTTGCTACTTGGGGACATGGCAAAACATGTGTTCAAGCCATCTCATTTTTCGGGATTATTCAACGCCTGTATGTCTTCTTCTCAGCCTCAACCCATCGATGGTCAGTCTTCTGCAAGTATGTGAGAGTTCTCAGTGGAGCCCTTGAGCGAGACAAGATGGGAATGCTGTGTGCAAAGTGTCAAAGCTGTACGATATCAAGCTGTCGAGATCTATGATGCACTTGTCGAAATTGCTGAAAAAGCAAAAGATCCTCAAGGAAGAAGCGAAGCAGAATCATTTTGCAAAGAGATGAAGAATTTTAAGTTGCTGTCATATTCTGGTATGACCTCCTCTTTCAAGTCAACTACATGAGTAAAGATCTTCAGAGTGATTCAAAGCATCTGGCAAGTGCCATCGAGAGTTTGGAAAGAACATGTAAGTGGATGAAAGAATATCGGGAGAGTGGATTTCAAAGTGCTGTAACAGATGCCAAAGAGATTGCAGAGCAGCTTGAAATCGAGGCAGAATTCAAAACAACACAGGTCAGACGAAAGAAGATGATGTTTTCCTGTGAAGGTCAAGACCAGTCAATTGAAGATGCTGAAGAAAAATTTAAAATTTCTGTGTTTAACGCAATTTTAGACTACCATATCCTCCCTGGAACGACGATTCGAACAACTAAGAGAACATCACTCAAAGTTTGACTTCATGTACATGTTCACAAAGATGTCCAAGACATACCTACTTAAGCACAGCAAAGATCTCGAACTTGAACTGACTGATGGAGAAGACTGTGACATTGATGGATTCATGCTTGCTGAGGAAGTGGAAGCCTTGAAACCAATTCTTCCCGAAGATATACAAAGTGATCCACTGAAGATATTGGGCTTCATCACTTTGAACAATCGTTCTGTGGATTTCCCGAATTTCACGACTGCATTGCGAATACTACTGACTATTCCAGTTACTGTTGCATCTGGGGTAAGAAGTTTCTCAAAGTTGAAATTAATAAAAACGTATTTACGTCGACGATGCTGCAGGATCGACTCAGTAATCTGGCGATCCTCTCCACTGAAAACGACATTGCGAGAAATTGTAACTATACAGACCTCATTGTCGAATTTGCCACTATGAAAGCCAGAAAGATTTCCTTGTGATCACATCCAAAATAAATGATATTTGTTGTTGAATCATTGTTCTTTTCTTTCAGTAAGCATGCACCCACTATAAGTAGGTAACTTTAACCTTAGGGCCCCACTTTAAAAATCTCGAATTGGGCCTCGCATTTGCTAGGGCCGGCCCTGCTTCCTGGTTTTGAATTGCAGGTTATTAACCCTTTTGCCGCGGCAAATTTAATAATGCTACGAATTTTGGAACCGTAAACCCTACAGGCCATCCGCAGCGAAAGGGTTAATATAAATTAACTAATTTAAACTTCTTTACATAATTTTCGTTAAGGTTTTGTTATTTTATTATAATTTCATTTAGATTACCTGAAGATTAGGGCCCCCAGCCTTCTTTAGTTAGCCTTATAAGGCTAACTAACGAAAATATCACGACCTAACGTAACCAATCGTCAAGGGCGTACGGTTGACCTAACGACTGGTTAGGTTAAGTCGTGATATTTTCGTTAGTTAGCCTTATAAGGCTAACTAACGAAGGCTGAGGGCCCTGATCTTCAGGTGATCCTTTCATTTTATTATAATTTCAAGTACTTTTACAAAATATCCACGTAGTATGTGGACAACGGCCATTCTGGGAACTGTATGATATTTCCAATGAGAAAAAATAATCTTCCTTTATAACACCCCCATTGACAATTGGTTAGGTTAAGTCGTGATATTTTCGTTAAAACTAACGAAAATATCACGATTTAACCTAACCAATCGTCAAAGGCGAAAGAACACAGTAAAACAATGGGGATGCTATAAAGGAAAAGATTAAAAAATACTACCCTCTATTGTCTCAGTGGTGCCCAATTTGTCCATACAGTATATGTGGACAAGAGGTACTTTTCGATATAATAGTCAACCAGTCATATGTCACCCATTAATATGTAACAATGTGGAAAGAGTAAGTGTCCACTTATGTGGACCAAAGGTATTAAGGGATTAATACAAGTTTCTTGATTCAGGATTTGAGTTCATTGAAAAAACAACTAGCATCAAGAAGGAAAATAAAGGGAGCTTTTCTGAAATTTGGAATGTTTCCGATTTTTTTTTAAATAAGATATTTAATGTAGATTTTTACGCTGATTTAAAAAATTTAAGTCTTTTGTTTTTGAGAAATGAGCGGTTCAAAAGTTATGTTTGTTATTGTAATTTTGTATTAGGTAAAAAACTATAACAATACAACTGAAAACTAATACAAGAGAGTTATTGTATTCTTTAGTAATATTGGCTTATGTCACTAAGTATTTGTGTGAATAGATTTCGACCGTTATTTTTCTGTCGCCACATGAATTCGCACAAGTAGGTATCAATCAGGTCAACTGAATGCCCGGTTAGGTTAATTGAATGCCCGGTTAGGTCAACTGAATGCCCGGTTAGGTCAACTGAATGCCCGATTAGATTAATTGAATGCTCAGTTAGGTTAATTGTACGCCCATGACGATTGGTTAGGTTAAGTCGTGATATTTTCGTTAGTTTTAACGTTATCTAATATCTATAGAAAAGCTGAAATTTATAAAAAATAGTATTAACAATATAACAAATCAATATATACATGCAAAAGATTTTTCTACAGTAACTATAGGTAAACTAGTACACCATGTAACTTTTAAAATAGTAACTATACGTAAACTAGAACACCGTGTAACTTTTAAAATAATTTCTCCAAAAAAAGATTTACATTTTTTTAAATCAGCGTAAAAATCTACATTAAATATCTTATTTTCAAAAAAATAGGGGATCTTTTCCGTTTGGGGGCTAGCAGCGAATTTTAATGAAAATCGGTATACTAATGTAGTTTTGGTCACTGATTTCAAAAATAGCTTTCTTTTTTTGGAGAAATGAAAAACAAACATGTTAGAGCACTTTAAATAATGTGTTTTTAACGAAAATAACTTATCATGACTTAACCTAACCAATCGTCAAGGGCGTACAGTTGACTTAACCGGGCATTCAATTGACCTAACCTGGCATTCAGTTGACCCAACCGGGCATTCAATTGACCCAACCGGGCATTCAATTGACCCAACTGGGCATTAATTCTTGATTTTTTCTGCTACTTTTACAGATCTGCCGGGATCCTTCAAAAAATGTATTCTTCTAAAAGTTGCACTTTTTACCGTTTGACCGACGCTTTTGGCAACGAAAGAACTGGGTATTTTTATCAAAGGAACACACTTTCCCACACTTAGAGCACTTTTTCATAAACAGTAGCAGTTTGTGACTCTGGCTAAATTTAACACAATCCTCTGTAACTAGTTTAAGCTAGTTAAAACACACATTAATTATTTAAAGTGCTCTAACATGTTTGTTTTTCATTTCTCCAAAAAATGAAAGTTATTTTTGAAATCAGTGACAAAAACTACATTAGTATACCGATTTTCATTAAAATTCGTTGCTAGCCCCCAAACGGAAAAGACCCGTAATAGGAAATAGTCCAAATTTCGGAAAAGGCCCAATAATAATTTTAAAATAAGAGTGTTTGCTTAAATTAAAATACTTGTTTCGGCTTACAAAATTCTAAATTTGGAGCCGAATAGTGTATTGGAAAAGCAATATGATTATCGTTCTTCAGCTCTAGCCTTCACTAACGTTAACGTATATCCTACAGTAATATTAATATCAAATCTAACGTTTATAGAGCACTTACATTTTCGCAACGCTTGAAATTTTGCCTGCGCTGACAATTTCTTACAACTTTCAAAGTCAAATCCTAAATTTTAATCTTAGTAAAAACACGAGCGAGAGAGACTAGTCAGACTTACAGAATTACAGGCGAACAAAGACCCTAAGATCCACTCTAGGCTAGCCCAAGAAGAAAGTAGAAAAGTTAGAATCAGCAATAAAAAAAAGAATACTGAAAACTTATACCATGCTTACACTTATAGACGTGTAAAGCTTTTACACAGAAATTAAGTCGAAAGGTAGGCGGAATCAGTTGATGCAAATCGTCCTTACCTTATAAATAAGGTCTAAAATTGCTTCCAAAGTTAACGATGAAAATTTCACACACTGGGCATTAAAGGGTTAACTTTTTCAAAAATTGCTGTGTAATTGTAATTTACTAACTAAAAATGTAACTGTAATTGAAATCAATTACATTCAGTGACAATGAGAATGAACCAAATGAAAATTGAACAATTCACCTGATATTACACTGACTGCTAATTGAACTGATTTAAATACATGTTCAGATAGAATAATATTCACACGATGGGTATTGGGTATGGAAATAAAAAGTTAAGGTTGTAAATTAATGGTAGACTTCTTTCCTTTCATTTTATTTATATGAGGTGGTTCTATGAAAAGTAATTGTAACTGAAATTAATTACTTTTCACTGTAATTGTAATTGCAATCAATTACATTTGCCAAATGCAGTAATTGTAATTGAGTATACGCAGAGTAATTGTAACCAATTATTTTTTAACTGTAATTGCCCCATACCTGCAGAGTAAAGTATAGAACAGAGAAGACGCTCTCCCTCCTCCGCCAGCCACTGCTGACAGAAAATAGTAGTGAAAGGAGATTTATAGGGAAGTAGAAAAAAAGATAATGAAGAGAATAGTTCCAGAGTTCATTCACACCATGCGTACACTTATCTCGTGTTCTCAGTTACGCATTATAAGACAGCGGAAAATAATGGGTAGCATGAATATTAAATTACCTAATCCAATCTATACCACGCATTTTTTAAGGATTATTTATTTATTTATTATGTAAAAATCATCATTTCGTCGTTGCATCATTTCTCCGTAGCCTGCAAAAGCCATCGTACCGAAGATTTATCATGTAGTAATTTATAATGCGTTCTTCCCCATGCATAATGGGGAATAATAATACATAACTGGGAGTTCTCGGATCATGGAAAGTTTGACGAGATTATACATAATACGAATAATCTCGTCAAACTTTCCATCATCCGAGAACTCCTAGTGCTCTGAAACTAGACCCGGCCAGCGCCTCCTACTACATTTTTCGCAAAAGGGAACATCGCTACCTCTATATAAAACTATACAACTTTCTCTAGCGAGCTAAGTTAGATATTCCGCGATTTACCTAAAAAGTGCTATGATAACATTCCTACACTGTAAACCCAAGTAGCATCCCTAAAATTGAAAACATCTATTCGGAGGTTTTGACTGCCGAGAAATCCCATCAAGCTTCCCTTCTCTACCAATGTAGTATCATCTGAGAACTCCCAGTGCTCTGAAACCAAGCCCGGCCAGCGCCTCCTACTACATTTATTGATAAAGGGAACATTACTACTTCTACTCTATCTTAAGTAGCCCTTCCTCAAGCAACACCCTTTTAATAATGGAAAACAAAAAGGAAGGAGCAACAGAAAGAAAGAAGGGAAGAAAGGAATGGCTTCCCAAAATAATTTAATATAGCTATTCGGAGGTTTGACATCCGAGAATTCCCATCTATTACAAACAAGTAAATAAAAAAAAAAGTAAAAAAGAGTCTATCATTTGAGAACTCCCAGTGCTTTGATGCCAGACCCGACCATCGCCTCCTTCTACACTTACGATCAAAAGGGAGCATCACCGTCCCCCAACTAACTCCCCTTTGTAGGCTCATTTGGAGGTTTTGACTCCCGAACGTTCTCAAAATGACAACACCCAGTGCCCTGTAACCAGACCAGACCAGCGCCTCCTACTACACTTACATTTTAAGGGAAATCATTGCTTCTGTCTCAATGAATAAACACCATGTACTTAAATAGTAGCCATTCTTTATACTTAATTAGCTATACTCAGTTTCCGAGCAGACCTAGAAGGGGGGAATGAGGGGAAGTCAGAGGTTTCACCCCGAAGATTCCTTGGGTGAAGGACAACATACTGACCGCCACTGCGATCAGCGGACTTAACCCACTCACACCACACCCCATAGGCAGATCCAGACACGGGCCAGAGGGCTTAATTGAAGTAACGTGGACATAAGCATTCAAACGTTTCACCTAATTTCGTTTAACCAGGATGCATGGGGCCTCCAAACTAAGCCCTGTTGCTTCAATTAAGCCCCCTGGCCCCCCACCTCTGGCTCCCCCAATGCCACACTTCGCCTGCGCCCGCCCGAAATCTCATTCTTTAACTCGTGAAACTACCCCGCCAATTTAGTGCAAATTGATGCTACTTAAATACCTATCCAACCTGTTCTTAAACATATTAACAGAAGTGCTTGCCATGAACCCCGCGGGTAGGCTATGCCTATTATTTTTTTTATTTCATTGGGTTCAGAATCCCAGCTGAGCCGTGAACGGCCAAGCTCTGAAGGACCAGTTTAACCTACAGCCAGGGCCGGATTTTCCAATAGGCAACATAGGCCATTGGCCTAGGGCCCACCAGTAACTGGGGGCCCACTGGGGACCTCCTACAATCCCTTGACACAAACAGTATCATTGACAAATTTGCCATAGAAAAAAAGCAGGAAAAAGTCATTTTGAACTTCACATAGTTGTGCTTGCAAAATTTATTATGCTTTAGTTTCATTGTATTTTTCCATTATTCCTATGTGTAAGATGTACATGATATGGAACTTGATTTACTTTGATGTACTTGATATGGAACTAATTTGATTAAAAATTATTAATGTGTAATGTATTACATTATGTTGTAATTTTTATTGCAAAATTTATTATGCTTCAATTTGACTGTATTTTTTTCCATTATTCCTTTGTGTAAGAATAAGTTGTACATGATATAAAACTAATTTGAATAAAATTATTGATGTTACATTATGTTGTAATTCTTTTTTTTTTTACATTACAATATTACGATATATATATATATATATATAATATTTTTTTTGGGGGGGCACTGATAAGGTTTGGCCTAGGGCCCACAAGCAAGTAAATCCGGCCCTGCCTACAGCCCAAGTTAAGCTAGACTAAAAACTTACGGACTTGGAGGTCCTATTAGGTCTTACCTCAGGGATGCTGACTCGATGTGGGCCTACCTTAGGCCTCAGTTGAATAAAATTAAGATAAAAAACAAAAGGAGCACTATTTATGGTCTTCTTTCTAAACCCTGCAACAACAACACAACCTGCACTATTGCACGATGCAACAATCTTGTATCTAAACAACCAAACTGAATTGCAAGAGAGCTCTCTATAAGACCACACCCTGTAAGTGCCGCATTCAACAAACGAGTAGGAAGGACGCGCAGCGCCCCCAAAAAAATGATGCCACAAGAGTGCTCAAACAATGATGCCACAAGAGCCCAAAAATGCTAGCTCTAAATTAAGTGAATTTTTCACTAATCTTACAATTATGAGATGGATATATATATATATACACACCTTAACTTAATATATACAAGCAATGCTGCATCAATCAGCTTAGTCATCATATCGCCTTGGGACAACAATGGCTTCTCCTCTTCTAGATTTTCTAACACTCCCCACCGAAGAGGCATTGTTGTCATTACCTTCTGCAAATTTAGCCAAGCCTTCTCCATGAGGCTGTAACTCAAATGTTTCATCTTGACTATCCGTGTTTTTGTTGATTTCTAAAGCCTAGAGTTTTTGTATAGGTCTCTTTAATTTTCCTCATGAAGTCTTTACCAGTGCAGACCTAACTAAATTGTCTTTGCCAACAAACAACGCTTCAATTATGCCAAGCTTCCAGCATTGCTTTGGTCTTTCATCCCCAATCATTACCACTTCTCCCACCTTGATACAATTTGCATTGGAGCCCTTTACATTGCCTGATGGGTAATAATTGAGTTCTGGCAAGTATTCCATCTGCCACCTCTTCCATAACTGATCTTGTAGCTCTTCAAGGTACTTGAACCTTCTGGTTAACTCTCCTTGAGTGCTCTGGATAGGCTGTAAGTCTTCTGGCAAACTGGGGCTTGATGTTAATCGTTTACCACAAAGAAAATGATTTGGTGTCAATGGCTCTGCATCCTGCATACTGTTATAAACAAAAGTGATAGGCCTACTGTTCACCATTGCTTCTACTTCACACAAAACAGTGCAGAATTCTTCTTTGCTCAAATGAACATTAGCTAAAAGTTTCTTTAATGGACACTTTACACTTCTCACTAGCCTTTCCCAAAATCCTCCCCACCATGGTGCTCTCTCAACAATAAACTCCCACTGTACACCTTGGTGTGAGAAGTAGGATTGGAATCCTTCCTCTTTTAGCAAGGACCAAACTTCTTGGAGTTCCTTTGCAGCCTTTTTGAAGGTTTTTGCATTATCCAATATGATTTTATTTGGGAAACCCCTTCTGTTCACAAACCTTTTAAAGGCCAAAAGAAATACATCACTACTTAAGTTGCTTACCAACTCCAAATGGATTGCTCTGGTGGTAGCACATGTGAAAAGACATATATAACCTTTGTTAGACTCCCCTTGCTCATACACATAGACTGGACCTGCGAAGTCTACTCCCGCTACATCAAATGGGGCAGTATAGACACACCGTTCTCTTGGAAGTGGAGCCACCTTTTCATAATAAGGCTTTGCATTCGAACGCTTGCAAACCACACATTTATGCAAGACCTTTTTTACTACTTGTCTAATTTTGGGAATCCAAAACTGTTGTCTGATCTCTATTATCACTTCTCTAACTCCAGCATGTAACAACTCATGATGCGTATCCAGGATCAAAAGTTCCACAAAGTGCCCCCCAGAAGGTAGCAAAATTGGATGTCTTTTCTCCTCTGGAAGCTCAGAAAACTGTAGTCTACCTCCTACTCTCAATAAATCCTGATCCAAAAACACATCCAGACCCTTGAGAGCAGAATGTGTTGGCAGAACCTGTAATGGACTGCTGACCAGTGAGCAATTCCCTCTCTTCACCAAATTTTTCCTTCTGCACATATACCACCCAGTATTGCCTGGCTTGCTGAATCTCCTTACTGTTCTGAATTCCTTCCCTTCTTGTTTCTCCCTTAATGTTGTTTGTAAATCTATATACCTATGCTGTCACTCTTAACAACCTTTTCAGACTGCTAATGTCCTCAAGCCTCAATATGGGGTCCTGCTGCATAACTTGACAACTGTTCACAGTGCATTTTTTCATCTCACTCACCCATTCTTCTTCAGCCTGGCATTCTCCTACAATAGACTGATTAGAAGGCCAGTTTTCACTTCCAAGTTTTAGCCACTCTGGCCCATTCTACCACAAACTTGACTGTGCAAGATCTTTCACTGAAATTCCTCGTGTTGGTAAATCAGCTGGGTTTTGGGTGCCTGGACAAATCCAGGACAATGTTTCCATTGCTTGGGATCTGTGTGTGCTTGAATTTCCTCCACCTTATTGGCAACGAATGGTTTCCATTTCCTTGCCTGGCTTCTTAACCAGTGCCAAACTATAGTGGAGTCTGTCCAATAATAGCTTGGAATTTCATAAAGGGCCAAAAACTTTTGCACTGTAACTGCAAGCCGACTAGCAATCCACCCATCAATTCCAACCTTGGAATAGAAAGCCTTTTCAAAAGTGCTACTCTGCTCTTTGCAGCAACCAACCTGCAACTTACTTCCTCTTTGAATGTGCCTCTTATATAAATACAAGTTGCATAGGCTTCCTCACTTGCATCACAAAAGATGTGCAGCTCTAAATTGTCTGGACTATTGTTCAACTCTCCAAAGTACCATCTTGGGATTTCAATGTCTCCAAGATGTGCCAATTCTTTGAACCAATATTTCCACCTTACCACCATATGATCAGATAACTCTTGGTCCCAACCAAGTCCAATTTCCAAGAGGCTCTGAAACCAAATTTTTTACTTTATCACAAATGGAGTCAGGAATCCAAGAGGATCAAAGACCTTTGAAGCCAAACTAAGAGCTGTACGTTTTGTCCACCTTGTCTCATTCTCAGCCAGCTCTACTAAAGATTTCCCATTGAAGGTAAACAAATCCTCTCCCTGCTGCCAAACAATGCCTAGCACCTTTGTGTCTATTGCCCACAACTCCTTAATACCAGAATCCTCAATACTTTCTGCTGCATCAGGTACTACACAGGACTGACTCATAAACTGTTGTAACTGAGAATGATTGGTCTGCCATTTTCTAAGCTCCATGCCAGCCTCCCTCATTATAGCTCTAGCCTCCATGAATATCTGTTTAACCATTTCTGTATTATCGACGGAACACAGCAAACCATCAACATAAAAATTTTTCCTTATGTGTTCAATAGTGTTAAGATAGATTTCAGAATATTTCTTAAAATGGTACTGCATAGTAGCTGCCAACAGAAATGGACTAGAGCTGAGGCCAAACAACACTGACTTCATTCTATATGCTTGAACCTTAGGTTCATTTTCCAACAAGTCTTTCGTATCCACCCACAGATACCTTACTGCATCTCTGTCCTCTGGTTTTAACTTTATCCGCAAAAAGGCTTGCTTCACATCTGCAGTCAATGCTACTCTACCAAACCTGAATCTTAGTAACAAGGAAAATAAATCTGCATTTAAATTTGGCCCAGCATTCAAACAGTCATTCAAGGACACACCACCTTTGTCCTTGGCTGAGCCATCAAAAACTACCCTCAGTTTGGTGGTAGTTTTGTTACGCCGTACAACTGCATGGTGTGGCAGATAATGTGCCTCCTAGCTCACCAGCTCACCTTGCACCCTTTCAGCATAGCCCTCCTTTACATAGCTTAGGATGGCCTCATTGTATTCAATTAACAACTCATTTTTTTCTTAGCCTGTGCAATGAAGTCTCCAACCTCCTATTAGCTAGCTGAAGGTTTGAACTGGGTTTGCAAGAATCCTTCCAAGGGAGGCCAACTTCATAGCAACCATCTCTAAACCCAATCCCTTTTTCAAATTGCTCTAA
The DNA here is from genome assembly GCA_023014485.1 of Bathynomus jamesi. NCBI lineage: Eukaryota > Metazoa > Arthropoda > Malacostraca > Isopoda > Cirolanidae > Bathynomus > Bathynomus jamesi. The sequence continues at coordinate 342,848 of JAJOZX010001427.1, read as the reverse complement.
AGCATCACTGTTCACTGTAGTTGCCTGCTTCTCCTGTTTGTCCTTTATGCCAATGGATTCAAGTTCCCAAAACGCTTTCAAATGCCTTTCCAAACCATGGCTGTTCTCCTCAATCTTAACAAAAAGAGCTTTAACCTCCATTTCATTGCAATAGCTACCATGTAGCATCCAGCCTAGCTTACTTTCAATAGCTACTGGACCTCGAGATGTGCGAACAATATTACCAGTGATGAAGTCCCAATAATAGTCACCTCCAATCAAAAGACTAATATCTTCTGTTCCTTCAAACTTATTATTGCTCAAATTAATTCCTTTAACTCGCAATTCTTGGACACATGCCATATCTAAACAAGTAGTGACTGGAGCACAAAGTTCCTCAATCTCTACAGCTTGGACCTTGATAGTGGGACCTTGTGGTAACAACCCCTTAACCAGAACTTCTACCTTCTTAACTTTGGTTCGGTTTTGAACGGAACCCCCAAACCCAGAAATTCTTAAATTTTCCCTCTTAAGTTCTTTAAACTTCAATTTTCTGGAAATTCTGGCCTTAATAAAGCTACATTGGCTACCACTATCAAACCACACTCTTACAGTAGCTTCTCCATCATTCCCAATTAATAATGCTGCAGCTGTTTGCAATAATCCCCCTTTACTTTTACTCCCTTTCATAGCAGTGGCATGTGCCACTGATGTCTCTACTTCTGGGGTAGGCCTACTAGAAGTGTTTTCACACAATAATGGCTGATGCCGGCCATGGCATTTTATGCACAAAATTTTAAACTTACAAAACCTTGCTCTGTGACCTTTCAAAAAACATTTCAAACATGCTGTGGACTTAGTTACCCTGTCCTTTCTCTCCTCAACAGGTAAAACCTCAGCCATCTCACATTTATATGACTTGTGGTTGCCTTCGCAAAATATGCATTCCTTGATTCCCTTTAATTTACTCTCAGAGGATGCATGTAGAGCTGACACTGTACCTAGACTATTCCTTTTTGTAGAAACTTTGGTGCTGTGCCTACCTTTGTCCCCTTGTTTAACATCCCACTGTGCAAACTCAATTCCCTCTCGTCTTGCTAATTCTGTGCCTAAAAGACAACATCTGCTGAAGGGGGATGTACACATGTTCTGTAGAGTGTCCCCTACTTAATTCAAGCAAAATTGAGCTAGGCAATTTAGACTCCAGTATAGTGACCACTATACCATACCTTTCCATTCCTACACCCAAGTTGTCCAGGGACCTAGTTCTAACTTCAAATTCATCATATAACTGCCGTAACTCCTTGACACTATTGGGATTATTAACAGGAGGTATAGCTAAAAGTTCGCGGAGGTGGCTTTTAATTAAGATCTCTGGCTTACCAAACCGTTTCTTTAATATATCCCAAGCCACATTATAATTAGCCTCTGTTAATGCTAATCCTGCTATTGTCTTTTCTGCCTCCCCTTCCAAGAGGGACTGCAAATAATTAAACTTCTCCACAGCACTTAACACTTGACTAGAATGAACTGCTCATTGGAAACTGTCTGCCCATCCTTGCCATTCCTGAATACTCCCAGAAAATGTTTTGAGTACAAGCCTCGGTAATTGAACTGTAGATCTGTTAACCTTAACTTCACAAACACCATTTGTTGAATGTTTCATTATTAGACTTGGTCTCTAACTGTACTGAGCTGCTAAACTCTTTTGCTCTGTGGCATACTTTAATTATATCATCAATAACACCAGTACACATTTGAAAACTTGTCGATCGATTTTTACAAACTAGTTGGTGATTCTATATAATTTGAGTGCGCTGATCTCAAAAATATAGTTAGTTTTTCCCTATCACGTTTGGTTTTCTTACTACAGGGTGTGTCATAAATCCCCCATTTATCCCCAAATGTGAACCATCTTATCGAGACCAACATTGGATTGCACATGCTAAACCATAAATTTTGTTGTTATAGACAACAACTCCTGTAACTATTCCTTAGTTACCGCTTACATAATAATGTAGGGTAAATATATATAACAACCAGTCCCGTTCCCAGCAAAATACTCTCTCCCCTCCCATCAATGGGTGGTTAACATTTGGGGACAGATGAGGTATTACAACACCCCTTGTAGCACGAAATCTTTAGGTGATAGAGTAAAACCTAATTAAAGCAGAATTAAATAGCTCCTAGCTCTTGGACAAGCATATTGCTTGTTTATGAAAGAATAAAAAAATAACTGAAAGAAACAAAATATATTTACCTTCTTTACTTGCAAACATTTCAGGACTTATTCCCAAGACTTAAGACTACGAAGGTAGATCTGACTAATGACGACTAAACCAGTGCTTCTTTGATGTTTTCTTATGCTGTGCGTTAGACTGATCTCGTTGCAGACACCAGCAGTAATCCGCCATCATATTTGTATGCCATCTTCCTTGATATCTTCTTTCCATGGTTTTGATGTCCTGGTGAAATCGTTCCCCTTGCTCCTCACTGACATCTCCGAGATTTTCGGGAAAACGGTCAAGATGCGAAAATAAGAAGTGAACTTTCAGGCTCATGTTGCAGCCTAAGGCGCAAAACTTTTTAAGATATTTTTCCACAGTCTTTCATAATTTTGGCTTTGTGTAGTTTCCCAAGAAGTTTTCAAAACATCTTTGAAACCAAGCCATGCTTCTTTTTCTTTATTGGTCATTGTGTTCAGAAATGATCGTCTGTCAATAACTTTCTAATCTGAGGACCTATAAAAACACCTTCCTTTATTTTCTCGTTAGCTAATCTTGGATATTTTGAACAAATGTACTTGAAACACTCACCTTCTTTATTCAATGCTTTGACATACTGCTTCATCAAGCCTAACTAATGTGCAAGGGTGGTAGGAGGATTTATTTGGTTCAACTAGATGTTCATGTAAATGGTCTTTGATCCTGGGTAAGATTCTCTTCTCTGAGGCCAAGTTTTCCTCTTCCAGTGCTGGTCACGTGCTCGACTATCCCATTCGCAGATGAAACATGGCATCTTAGTGTATCCTGATTGCTGCCCAAGTAACATGCAAAGGACTTTGAGATCCCCACACAATATCCATCTGTGATTTTGATACTGAATTTTTTCCAGAAGCAGTTTCATGTTATCATAGGTCTCTTTTAAATGAGTAGAATGGGCCACTGGGATTGATGCATACTTGTTACCGTTGTGCAGTAACACTCCTTTTAGACTGGTTTTAGAGGAATCTATAAAAACCTCCAGTCACTGGTTTGGTATTCGATGCCTACTTGCACACTAATCCTGTGATGTCCTTGCAAAATACCAAGGGACCATCTTCTTCGAAAAAAGGCACGAAGTCTTTCTCACGATTTCTGTACCAAGCGAAGTATGTGTCGGATGCCAATAAATTGTTCTCCTGCAATCTAGACCCCAAAAGTTCTGCAGAGTCCTTAGGCAGATTCAAATCCCTGACTAAGTCATTTAGTTCGGCTTGGGTTAATGGTTTAGGAGGATCTCGGTCAGCTGTTGGCTGTTCATAAACATCATCATTGTCTGGATTTGGAGCTGAATCAGAATCTGAATTGTATTGATCCAGACTCTCGGGTGGCAGTGGCGGATTTAGGGGGGGGCCGAGTAGGCCATGGCCTACGGCCCCGCGCCTGTGAGGGCCCCGCGCCCTCACATATAATTATAATGTTGGATTCCACTATAAATAATACAATTGATTAATGATTAGTGATAATTATGGTATCACTCTCTTTGCTGGCGGGAGTTTAGTTCTATTCAGGCCGCTGTGGAGTGCACATGTGAGTGTGTTTAGTGGTAAGTAATGGTAAAAGTCGTATCTCGAAAAAGTCGCCAGTCAATAAATGGGGATGGGGGAGTTTTAGTCAGCTTTATAATAACATAAATAAGTTGAAAAATGTTAAATTAATGTAATTAATTTTTTTATATGAAACGTACTTAGGCTAGGTTAGGTCAGTTTAGCTTAGATTTCATAATAAATACATTTTATACATATTTAAGGAAAAAGTCGCCACTGGTGGGGGCTGGCGACTTTTCCCATAAAGCTACTTTTTCACCCGAACAACTGTTTAGTGTCTGTATTTAATTAATTAATTAAACTTATTAATTAATACTAAACCGAGGGTCAAGTGTAAATAGTTTGTTTTTTATGTTTTTATGTTTCAGGATAAGGCAGTGAGGCTGCACTGAGGCACAATGGAGAAATCAACAAGTCGTGATCGTGATCAAGGGAGGAAGTATAAAGCTGGCTCTGTTAAACGACAAGAAAAGGCAGACGTAAACCAAAGAGTAAAAAAACTACCAAAAATAACTCAATGGTTGACATATCCAACAGTATCTGAATCTGCAAAATCACAAACTCAAACTGAATCCGGTCAAACTGAATCTGAATCAGTAGAGACACCAATTACGCCTGAAACAACTGGAGAAGCCACAACTAGTACTGAACCTAGTGTAGTTAGCGCAATTGAACCTGAACACAGTGACAGTGAGGAGACACAAGAGGAAGTGAAAGTTATGAATACCGGTACTGAACAAGGATTTGAAACGGATCTTGGATTATGGCCTAAAATAATTACTGAAAATGTGTGTGACTATTGGTTGAAAAAGGGAAGCGCAGAATGTCGACACTGTGATGGTGACTTCAAAGAGTCAGCTGTGAAAGAGCTAAACAGAACCCGTCATTGTACAAAGACATTATTCACTCGAACTCATTCATTATCTGGCCAAGAAATTAATCTTAAATGGCTCTGTTACTCTAAAACAACTGGTAAAGTGTATTGTTTTGCTTGCAAGCTTATGTCAAAGGTGGAAAGCTCATTCACAACTGGCTTCAATGGTTGGAAGAACGCTAGGTATGTCATAGAATCTCACAGTAGGTCAGATCAGCACAGGAAAAGTATGGTCGAAATGATATATCGAAAGACTGCGGGTGCCCGTATTGACTCTAATATAGTACAACAATATGAAAGTGAATGCGAGTACTGGCAAGCAGTATTGAGGAGGTGTGTAGATGTTTTAAAGCTACTTTGCGAACGCGGGCTAGCCATTCGAGGTAAAGATGAAGTAATTGGATCAGTACACAATGGAAACTCTTGGGATTCTAGAGCTGCTGAGCACATACGACAGTTTCTTGGAAGCACATATCAAGAAACACGCAAACAAAGGTAGTGGTCATACTTCCTACTTGTCCCATGTCATTTCTGAGGAAGTCATTGGAATAATGGCAGAAAAGGTTATGTCCTCAATAACAGATGAAGTAAAAACAGCAAAGTACTTCTCAATTTCTGTTGACTCCACACCTGATATTTCACACATGGATCAACTTACTTTTACAATCCGCTATGTACTGCCTACTACAGGTCCAGTTGAAAGGTTTTTGCAGTTTATTCCCATGCTAAGCCACACTGGCAGAGATATTGCTACAACTGTTCTTGATTTTCTTAGAGAAGAACATTCCAGTTATCGACTGCCGAGGACAGTCCTATGACAATGCCAGCAACATGTCTGGTAAATATCTGGGGACCCAACAGATAATCAAGAATGAGTGTAGTGAAGCTGAGTACATACCATGTATGGCTCATTCCTTAAACTTGGTGGCTAAGTGTGCTGCAGAAAGCTGTCCTGCTGCAGTGTCATTGTTTGCTCTGGTACAAAATATGTACTCCTTTCTTGTTGCATCTACTTATCGTTGGAGGAGACACCGTGAGGTACTAGAGACTAATAAAGATAAGAAGTTGAAAGTTGATAAAATACTTTCAGACACTCGTTGGTCAGCACGAGCAGATGCTGTAGCTGCTCTCAGTAGAGCACATAAAGAAAACATCATTGTTCTGGAAGAGTTATTCTCAGATCAGAATCAGCCAGCTGAAACAAGAGCTGAAGCAAGTGGTCTTCTCAAAGGTTTGAAAAAACTTGAAACAGTGATTCTTCTTGAAGTTTGGGATACAGTATTGGAAAGGTTTCAGAGTAGCAGTATCCAGCTGCAAAAATCTGGGCTCTCCCTCAACACAGCTGTCACACTGCTAGAGTCTCTTTTACAATTTGCTAAAGACCTGAGATCCCAGTTCGATGACTTTGAAGCAAAAGCTATGGCCAAGTGTGATCCCTGTGATGTGACGAGTAATGATGCATACTACGCCGACACGCAGCGTATTAGGAAGCGCAAGCGTCACCACGATGAACTAGACTCCGCGGAGGATGTTATGCTGACAGGGAGAGACAAGTTTAGAGTGACTGCATTCTTGCCCATCATTGACAAGCTCTGTGCTGCCCTACAACAACGCATTGCTGCTTACAGCGACCTTCGAGAGAAATTTGGGTTTTTATCAGAAATCTCAAACAAAACGAACACTGAGCTTAAAGCATCTGCTGAAAAGCTTGTGTCTTCATATCCTAAGGACTTGGAGGCTGGATTGGAGTCGGAGCTTTTGCAGTTTGCACACCTTTTGAAATCCATTCCAAGAGATTCACCTGAAAGTGCTCCTTCATCAGGTGGTGCAAAGGCTGCAAAAAGTCCTGAACTAGAAATGTATGAGATAATTCACAGACATGACATGGTAGAAACATTTGCTAATGTTGAAATTGTATTACGACTCTATCTCTGCATGTTTGTCACAAACTGCACTGGGGAGCGATCATTCTCCAAGATGAAACTAGTCAAGAATTATTATCTAAGAAACACCATGGGGCAGGACCGTTTGTCTTCACTCACCCTGTTGAGCATTGAGCATGAGAAATTAAGGGTGCTTGATTTTACTGATGTCATCAAACAGTTTGCAAGTAAGAAGGCTAGAAAAAAATCTTTTTTGACTGAGAAATAGTTAAGTGTACCGTACAAATTGCCTGCAATAAACAAAACCCACTCATTGCATCATTTGCATGTCAGTCAAGTGGTATTCTCTTTAGTTAATGGTGTATTATTATAGTTATTTTTTGTTAATGGTGTATTATTATAGTTATTTTTTATTGTTAAGCTTCAAAAAAACAAATGTGTAATGTTCAACTATGAAATGGTCATTTGGCTAATTAATTATCAATAAATTGAATATTGTTTAAAAAGTAAATTTATTTTAACGCTTCGCTCGCCCATTGATTTGAGGGCCCCGTAAGGTCACCACTGGGGGATGGGGGTGTAAATCTTCATTTCAGTTAATTAAGCTAGCTTTGCGTAGTTTGGGGCCCCGCACTCCAACCGGCCTAGGGCCCCGCGCACCTTAAATCCGCCACTGTCGGGTGGGCGGGGAATAGGAACTTCTGGACCATGGGGTACCGGCCTTATTGCAGATGGAAGACTTGGGTATTGAAGGCTCTCTTTATTCTTTGCATTATAACCTTTAACATTGCAAGAACAGAAGTAGCAGTCGTCGGTATGGTTTCTAGGCTCGCGCCATACCATAGGGATCCCAAATGGCAAACTTTTCTTTTTACCTTTGCTCCAATTCCTTAGTGCCGCAACACACGTAAGACAAACCTTGTGTGGAGCCCAACTTTTGTCTTGATCTCCTAATTTAATTCCAAAATAAGCATGATAAGCTCTCTTAATGAAGGTCGTTACATTTGTCCTTTGTTTTACAACATACCAACCACAAATATAACAAAATATGTCTGGACTATGGGTACATCCTCTAGAAGCCATTATTAAAATTTTAAAGACGTAATGTTAGAATTATCTATCTGAAAAATATGAAAAAACGAAATTAATTAAAGATAAAAAAGGTAAAAAATTACAAAACGCCCCAAAATTGCTTTGCTAATAACTTTAAAACTGTGGGTGATAGAAAAAAACTGGTAGCATATTTGAATTCAGCGCAGCGAACTACTTCAGAATCACAACTCAAAATAAAGAAATCGATTTTCATGCAGACCGGTGTAATCTATTCAAAGTAAATTATGTCATTTTCTATTTCGTCCTCTTCTATAAGAACCTCAATTTTAACATTTACTTCGCTTAGAGCAACCTTTTTAGTTTCTAATATGGAAAGCTGTGCAGTCACTAAGCTTAAATCCTCTTGCTCTATGGCAGAATCTATAGTGGCAATGACCTTTGTAATTAGACCTTTGTAGACGCTTCTCCTTTTTTTAAACTTGTTCAATTCAGCTGCACTCATCTTCAATGCAAACAACAATTGGGCTCAATACCAAATAAGCTGAATTGGCAAAAATACTTAACCAAACTGATCAAACTCAAATTTTGCTTTTTTCAAATAAACTGAATTGCTGGTTGTGGTACTGACTAACCAAAAGTATGGAATACATTATTTTCCACCCAAGTAACTGGCGCACTGAAGTCTGTAACCTTCGCCTACGAATAATAAACCAAATTAACCAAACCGGTAAAAATGTAGGCCCAAAACAACGACAGACTAGTGGCCAAGTTTCGCAATTGAGCGACCAAACTTTCTACCCTGGGACCTTAACTCAATAATAAACCAAAATTAACCAAACCGGTAAAAATGTAGGCCCAAAACAACGACAGACGAGTGGCCAAATTTCGCAATTGGGTGACCAAACTTTCTACCCTGGGACCTTAATTCAATTATGCTCAACCCGTCTAGGCCTAACTTGGGCTACAATTTGCACAATCAGAACTTTGCCGGAAAATAGTTACTGACTCAGTCTTGGGCTAGAATCTGGTTTCGAAGGACCATGTTATTTTTTTTATTTTATTGGGTTCGGAATCCCAGCTGAGCCGTGAACGGCCAAGCTCTGAACGGCCAGTTTAACCTACAACCCAAATTAAGCTAGACTAAAAACTTACGGACTTGGAGGTCCTATTAGGTCCTACCTCAGGGTTGCTGACTCGATGTGGGCCTACCTTAGGCCTCAGTTGCACAAAATTAAGATAAAAACAAAAGGGGCACTATTTATGGTCTTCTTTCTAAACCTTGCAACAACAACACAACCTGCACTATTGCACGATGCAACAATCTTGTATCTAAACAACCAAACTGAATTGCAAGAGAGCTCTCTATAAGACCACACCCTGTTAAGTGCCGCATTCAACAAACGAGTAGGAAGGACGCGCAGCGCCCCAAAAAAATGATGTCACAAGTGCCCAAACAATGATGCCACAAGAGCCCAAAAATGCTAGCTCTAAATTAAGTGAATTTTTCACTAACCTTACAATTATGAGATAGATATATACACACACCTTAACTTAATATATACAAGCAATGCTGCATCAATCAGCTTAGTCATCATATTGTAAGGGTCCCTATTTATTATTACAGACCTTTACAAGTTTACGTAGATAATTAACTAAATGCCAGGGTCACCAGCGCCCAAATACTAGATTGGCATCCAGCACTGCGGCGCAAAATTAATTTTAATAAAAGAAGGGAAGGACTGATTATGAAATCATCAATATGAATTTTGTATTTTATTGACAACAATTAATAAATTATATGCAACAATTATTTATAAATGCAATGGGGATTTTTACCCGTAACGACTTTGACATATAAATGCAGAATTAAATAGTGGCACCGTTTAGCTAACATATAACAGTCTGCAACTAATACTGATACTAATAATAACAATAATATTGTGCAAATAATATACAAATAATATGTAACACTAATAATAATAAACAACTAATAGCCACAATGACAACCTTGTCTGCAAAGAGAGAGACAAGAATACTGTAAGTAATATTCTAGACAAAAAATGATACATAAAAATGGTAAAAATTGATAATTAAAATATATATGCTATATAGGCCCAGTAACCTGTGGATGGTGAATTACAGTTAAACCTCATTATGGGATTGTGTTAAGTTGAACAGGAAAACTAAGGAAGTATGTAGGCCACAAATGACTAGTAGGCCATCTGCTGAGAAAATACATGAAACATAATAGGCTTATAAAGTAAAATATACTAAGAAAATTAATGGGCAGGCCTATGCCTCTTCAATATAGTGGAGCTGAGGTTAACTATTTAAAACAAAGGCTACGGTAGGCCTCAGCTAGGCTAGAGTAATTCACAATTTGGCTTTTGCCTAAATAGACCTAATTTAGCCTAAGGTAATTTATTGTATGACTCTTACAGTACTATTTATAGTATGAATCTTTCATTACTAATCACAAACAATATAAGGTTTGTTAATGTCTGCAGTATGCGGTATTGCATACTGATATGCAATAGTAAAAAATATAAACATTATAAATACAAAACATACCACAGAATTTTTGCTTGCTGGCGCTGTCCCTTTAGATCATAAAATGTGGAAACAGCGTCCCTTGTGTTGTCGTTGCACACAAGTTTGTTTTTACTTAACAATTTTACCAACAAGCCAAAATAATCCTTAAAAGCAAACTCACGCCTAGTCACACCATGCCCCCAAAATTTACATTTAGAAAGCACAAAATATATTTTTATATTTGCTTTAAACTTCTTTAATGATTGCACTTTAATTTTTAACTAAATTACTATACACTGAATGCTTAAGAATTAAATTTGATCACTGGACATGTTTAACTTGTATTTATTTATTTAGACAAAATATTTCACTTGTGCCAACTTGGGGCAATTTTCACTAATAAAAAATAATCTTGTGGTGCAAGGCACTACAAGTACTGCCCCCCAAAAATAGGGTTGTCAGGGGTAAAAAAAAATAAAACGCTTAAATGTCAAAGCGCACTGGCTTACGAATGACTCTTCCAGAACGAGTCATTGTTTGCTTTTGGACGGCAATATCCTGCAGCACTGGTTCTGAAGGTATGGATGGTGCTACAGGTGCAGTAGGGACATTGGGGGAAGGGGATTCTTGGTGCCTGTGCAATGGGGCCACTGGCTGGTTCAAAGACAGTTGGTTGCGATAATGAAGGAGAATTGGAAGAGGGATGATAGATTGTTGTACCCTTGGATCAGGTGGTGGTACATAGGATTTAGGAAGGGTAGATTGCTGTACCTGTATTTGAGGTGGAGGTACAGAAGATTGAGGAGGGATAGGATCTTTTGTTGGAGAAAAATCAAGGTATGCTGGTTTCAAGCGGTCCACAGAAACGGTTTCACGCTTGCCCACCTTGTCGATGATGAAAGTTTTGGGTTACGGTCTAGCACAAGGAAGGGACCATCATAGGGACAGTGAAGAGGGTAGCGGTGAGCATCATGTCTCAAGAAAACATGTGTGCAAGTTTGTAAATCAGGGGAAACGAAGGTAGTTTGTGAAGTGGAAGTTCTAGGTGCTGTGGGACGAATTTGCTTCATAACAGAGCGTAATGTCTTGACATACGAAGCAGGATCACATGTGGGTTAATGGGTGTAGGTGTGAAAAATTCTCCGGGTAACCGGAGTGTGGTACCGTAAACTAATTCTGCTGCAGAGCATGCAAGATCAGTCTTCAGAGCAGTACGAATTCCGAGTAGGATTAGGGGTAGCCTGTCCACCCATGTAGTAGATGGATCAGTGGCTCGCAAGGAACTTTTAAGTTGACGATGGAAGCGTTCTACCACCCCATTGGATTGCGGGTGATAGCTTGTTGTTCTGATGCGCTCAGTCCCAAGAAGGAGCATGAGTTCCTTCCATAAGGCCGATTCAAACTGGCACCTCTGTCTGTGCAAATGGTTGCAGGTATTCCAAAACGGGAAACCCAACATGAAACAAAGGCATGAGCTAGTACAAGAAGTCAAAGGAACAGCTTCTGGCCATCTTGTGAACCTATCAATGACAGTGAGAAGATAGGTATAACCTCGAGAAGAATAGAGGGGGCCGACTATGTCTAGATGTATGGCCTCAAAACGAGCCTTCGGCAAAGGAAAGGTACCAATTTCTGACTTTGTGTGTCGGTGAACTTTGGCACGCTGACATTGAAGGCAAGATCGAGTCCAATTGCGGATATCTTTGTTCATACTTGGCCATACAAACCTAGCTGCAATTAATTTTTGGGTGGCCTTAATTCCCGGGTGAGAAAGGGAATGGAGTTTAGCAAAAACAGCTCTTCGCAGCCCTTGTGGGACCAACGGTCGAATATGCTCAGTCGAGACGTCACACAAAATTTGTAAGTCTGACTTGGGTTCAACTGGTAAAGAGCGGACTTGCAACGAAGTGGGTGAATTAATAAGAGCTTGGAGGTCTGTATCCGTGGACTGAGCCTTAGCCATCTCTGAAAGGTTGATGTGAGAGTGTCCAGGGTCAGAAATTGCTGAGATGCGAGACAGCGCATCCGGCACAACATTCAAAGAACCTGAAATGTGTCGAATGTCTGAAGTAAATTGAAGAATAAAATCAAGGTATCTTCTCTCAGTAGGAGCATGAGAGTCTGATTGAGAATGGAGAGCAAATATTAACGGACGATGATCCGTAAAAATGCTAAAGTCACGTCCTTCCAGGAATGCCTGAAATGACGGATGGAGAGGTATATCGCCAGCAACTCTCGACCGAAAGTGCTGTACCTCATTTGTGAAGGTGAGAGCTTGCGTGAAAAGAATGCGAGAGGTTCCCAAACGCCTGAAACAAGCTGCTGGAGCACTCCGACACGGCAACGTCAGAGGCATCAGTGGCTAAGTTCAGAGGAGCGTCTGGTTGAGGGTGAACAAGGCATGTAGCTTGTGCTATAGCCTCTTTTGCTTGTGAAAAAGCATTGGTAGCTTCGGGGTTCCACAAACTACAGTGGATCTGCCCCTTTTTGATTGGCGAAGAAGAGAGGTTATGGGTGCAAGAATGTTTGCACACTGAGGAATGAAGCGATGGTAGAAGTTTACCATCCCTAAGAAGCGGCGAAGTTGCTTTTGAGTTTGCGGTTGTGGGAAAGACCTTATCACAGATACTTTATTTTCGAGAGGAGAGATGCCCTTCGAAGTAACCTTGTGTCCTAAGAAGGTGAGTTCATCTACAGCAAAGACACATTTTTCAGGGTTTAGCAATACACCATATTCTGCCAACCGAGAAAAAACTAAGCGTAAATGTTGAATATGTTCTGAGGGAGAAGAACTTGCGATGAGAATGTCATCGACATATGTGAAAGTGAAGGAGAGACCTCTCAACACTTCATCAATGAAGCGTTGAAAAGTTTGGGCCGCATTACGCAGTCCGTATGGCATTTTTGTCATTTCAAATAACCCAAAAGGGGTTGTTATAGCAGTTTTATGTATGTCTTCAGGGTGTACAGGAATTTGATGAAAGGCTCGCACCAAGTCAAGGCGTGAAAATACTGTGGTGCCATGGAGAGCAGAAGTAAAATCGTGTAAGTGAGGAAGGGGATAGCGATCTGGAATCGTGTTGTCATTCAAAGCACGATAATCTCCACATGGACGCCAGTCTCCAGGTGTAGGTTTTGGGACCATGTGTAAAGCAGAGGCATACGGGCTACTTGAAGGCCGTATAATACCGAGTTCGAGCATGTGTTCAAACTCTCGTCTCACAATTGCAAGACGATCTGGAGCTAAGCGACGTGGGCGGGTGAAAACAGGTGAGCCTACCGTATCAATACGGTGGACAACAGAGTGTTTAATAGGGGTATCCTTAGAACAGGGTTGAGTAAGGGAAGAAAATTCATTTAGGAGCTGCTCTATAGCAGGTGAGCACTGTGGCAGAGAACTTGCCAATAATGAAGAGGGGTGCGGTAGGAGAACCAATTACTGAAAGATGTGTGGCATTATCAATTAATTGTGCTCTACGAACATCAACTAATAAATCATTAGCAGAAAGAAAATCAGAGCCTAACATTGGGGTATATACATCCGCGACAAGAAATATCCAGCGGAAAACACGTCTAAGTCCAAGAGAAACTGAAATAGAACGACGTCCATAAGTGTGAATAGATGAAGAATTAGCTGCACGTAAAATGAAAGGAGAAGGTCCGTTTGCACGGTCTGCGGCTGTTGCAGGAATAACACTGTATTGAGCTCCAGTGTCAATAAGGAATGCATAGCCTGAAAGTGGATCATGCAAGGTGAACGTTGGACCAGGTGGTGCAGTAGTTTGTGAATCATTAAATTTTTGTGGAGGAAGGTTAGTATTGCTGTGGGAAGGAGTTTGTGTTGTATTTGAAGATTAGTTGGGTATTAAATTAGTTGTGGTTGAATAAGTAGGTTGCAATTCTTTAACTTTACTTGACGTATGTGTTGGTTTGACAGTGTTAAATGAGGTAGTTGAGTGCGTAGTAATAGGTTGATTAAATTTGTGGCTAGAGTAATACTTAGTTAAAATTGAGGTAGAATTAGATGAGTAGTGGTAGGGTTAGTTGAAGTAAGGATAGGTTGAGAGGCTTGAGAGGCTGTAGCGTCAGACGCCTGTGACACAGCCTAGTTAGTTTAAAGGAGGATTAGGAGTCCATGGACAAGGTGACACAGCGCGTTGCACGATCTTTAAACTTTTCATGATACCAGCAAGGGGGGTATGACAGTAGACTGAGGTAAGGAAATAGGTTGAGAATGAGGCTGAGTAGTGGGGATTGAGGATTGAGGATGAGGTAAGGCTAATAGATTGAATTAGGAGCAACCAACTGACCTGTTTGCGGTGGCTGTGGTTGTAGTAGAACGAGGCGTTGTCCAGTTCATATTGGGAGGCTCTATTTGGACCAGAGGGTCGTCCTCGTCTTGAAGAACTTCTCTCTCGTTCCCTGTTGTTAGCTAGCTCTATTCGGAGAGCTTTAAATTCATCTTTAATTGTTTGTAGAATTTCGTTGGATACTTTAAGACATTGTGCGGCCAGACTCTGAGTGTCGTCCTGCGTGGCACAGATTTGGGGGTGATGGGTGTGGTTATCTACTTGGCCAAGGTGGATTTCAATCATCATCTTATCAGCTGTTTTGGCCATAGTGAGGAGGTCTGTATCTGGCATACAACGGAGCATTGGTCGTAGGGCAGTGGGGAGACCATTGAGGAAGCGGCGTCGCATTGAGTTTTTATCGTCTTCATTGGTCTGTCCAGCCAGGTCTTGCAGATGCCTCAGGAAGGCTGTTGGCGTTTGATCCCCAAGAACTTGGTCCTTGAGTAGAGCATTGAGTCGCTCTTCTTCTGATTGGCCGAGTCTCCTGACTAACTCGCTGAGGAGGCTCTCAAAAGCTTGGTCAGACGGAGGCAATAGAGTCACATCCCGCACTACTTTGTATACTAGTGTAGGCAGGAGGTTCTTTGTGATAAGGAACTTGGTTCGTGGGTCCGTAATTCCTTTTATCGCGAAATAATCCCGCAGTTGACTCACAAAGATTCCAGGCTCTTCAGCGTGAATTGTGGAGTGTAGGCTGATACATTGTTAGAAGGTCTGTTATAGGTGGTGAATTTGGAGTACCACCGTTGGATGATCCTAGGTTGTTGTTGTTGTGGGTCATTGTGGCTATTATTGTTACAAGGTACAAAAAAATTAAAATGTGTCAAAAACTGACAAGATTTCAACAAATTGTTGAATGCAAATAATGGCTTCAGGTAAGCTTGGTTGAGTATGAGACTCAATTGGAGTTATGAATGCCAATAACAAAAAGTTACAAAAATTTTTTTTTTATGATGTAGCCCAATATTAGCAGAAAAATAGTCTGCGTATAGGCTGTTTGCAAATATAAGTAAATTTGCACAAAAAAAACTTTAGAAAACGCTGATTTTATAAAAAGGCAAAATAAAAGGAATATATTTTGCAATAGAATACACTTCCAGTACAGGTGAGTGCTTAGTACTAGTGAATTTAATAAAATTATAGATGCAGACTGAATATATTGACAAAAATTGAAAAAAATTTAGAATTTTTTTTGCATAAATTACGGTGTTTGGTCACTCCAGGGTCACCAATTGTAAGGTCTATTTATTATTAGACCTTTACAAGTTTACGTAGATAATTAACTAAATGCCAGGGTCACCAGCGCCCAAATACTAGATTGGCATCCAGCACTGCGGCGCAAAATTAATTTTAATAAAAGAAGGGAAGGACTGATTATAAAATCATCAATATGAATTTTGTATTTTATTGACAACAATTAATAAATTATATGCAACAATTATTTATAAATGCAAAGGGGATTTTTACCCGTAACAACTTTGACATATAAATGCAGAATTAAATATGGCACCGTTTAGCTAATATATAACAGTCTGCAACTAATACTGATACTAATAATAATAATAATATTGTGCAAATAATATACAAATAATATGTAACACTAATAATAATAAACAACTAATAGCCACAATGACAACCTTGTCTGCAAAGAGAGAGACAAGAATACTGTAAGTGATATTTAGACAAAAAAGAATAATAAAAATGGAAAAATTGATAATTAAAATATATATGCTATATAGGCCCAGTAACCTGTGGATGTAAATTACAGTTGACCTCATTATGGGATTGTGTTAAGTTGAAGGAAAACTAAGGAAGTATGTAGGCCACTGACTAGTAGGCCATCTGCTGAGAAAATACATGAAACATAATAGGCTTATAAAGTAAAATACTAAGAAAATTAATAGGCAGGCCTATGCCTCTTCAATATATAGAGCTGAGGTTAACTAAAACAAAGGCTACGGTAGGCCTCAGCTAGGCTAGAGTAATTCACAATTTGGCTTTTGCCTAAATAGACCTAACTTAGCCTAAGGTAATTTATTGTATGACTCTTACAGTACTATTTATAGTATGAATCTTTCATTACTAATCACTAGAGTTAGGATTGATAGGCACTAAAAAGTCAATAATAGGTAGGCAAAAAGGCACGAAAGAAGCCCTAAAAAAGTCGCTTAAATAGGCACTAAAAGCTAAAAAAGGCACTTAATAGGCATTTCTATTTTCCCACTTTTCTCTTATTATTGTTGACTTACAGTAAACCCATTTGCAGTTCTGATGAATATCAGGATTTTTATTGTAAAAAATAAACTAAACATCTCAAAAACCATCAAACATTTTATTTGCATCAAAGTAAAATCCAAACATTTAAACTATCTTCTTACAAAAACTCAACTAAACTATAAATTGAAATGGCAATTGATGATTAAAAATTTTTCAAGGTTCTATGGCGTAAATTGACATCGCCTGTCACTCAATACATTTTTATATCGAGAAAACGACCTTTCGACATCGCAAGACGTAATTGGTGCGAACTTCAAAGATGCTAATTCGCTTGGCTCAAAGTCCAGAACCTCCTGACACTCTCCTTTGAACACTGTTGAAACGTTCACTATGGTTTGCCAACCAGGATTGCGTCTGAGAACATTTTCAAATTTTGCTAC
The DNA here is from genome assembly GCA_023014485.1 of Bathynomus jamesi. Taxonomy (NCBI): domain Eukaryota; kingdom Metazoa; phylum Arthropoda; class Malacostraca; order Isopoda; family Cirolanidae; genus Bathynomus; species Bathynomus jamesi. The sequence goes on along the minus strand of JAJOZX010001427.1, from coordinate 325,710 downwards.
CACTTCTTTCCCTACGTTACCAGGAACCTGGCTTAGCTCCTTCCTTAAATTTTGAACTATTTCCACTGCTTCAACAAACGGCAGGCCTCTCTCCTCCAGCTTGGTTATGGTCCCTGGCACCCATCCGAAATTGGCCATGATGTAGGCCAGGTCTCCTCGAAGGGTTAGACACGATAAGGCCTCCTTCGCTTCTCCTATCACGACTGCCTCATGCTCGTCTAAGTTCTCAACGACCTGCAACAAAAAACAGAATTAAGATGAAATTTGCTTTGCTGCTTTTGAAATGGCTGTAGAAAAATGTACTAATTAAACTGAATATGTTTCGTACCTTGGCAATTTCGCTGATATTTTCAGCATAATACATGGCAGCTTGAAGCCAGAAACCCCATCGAGTCAAAACTGGCTGAGGTGGCAAGGGTGTTTCTGGAAGAGCTGCCTTGAAAGCAGCAATTCGTGAAGGTGCCTTGAGAAAGACCTTCTTCACCGACGATACAAGTGCATTTATGTTCCGAAAATGTCCCCGGATGTTTTCTGCCACCCGATGGAGAGCATGAGCCAGGCAAGTCACATGCACCATTTTCGGATAGAAAACCTTCAGATTCTGTGCTGCTTTCAACATATATGCCGCTGCATCCGTGACAAGAAGTAAAAACCTATCATCATTGTTCTCACTTGGCCACAGAACTCCTGCATTTAAAAAAATGAATAAATAAGTTTATATGCGCACAAAATTAACAACTTCAAATGTAATTGTCTCTCATTTTAAATGCATATGAATAACATTCATCGACACTTACGGAGAGCATCCTGCACAACTCGAGCTACTGTGGCATTATTAGTTGCCTCGAGTGGTCTCGAGAGGATCAGGTGTGGTTTTCCTGGGCCGGAGCAGTCGAGCTTACCCACCACCACATTGGCAACTTGACGTCCACAGGTGTCTGTCGTCTCGTCAACTGACACCCAGAAGTTGGCATAATTGACGTCTTGTCTGATCTCTTCAATAACCTAGAAATTTCATGTAGTATTTAAGTTAATAAATACACACAATGTGCCTAACTTGATAAAGAGTAAGATCAACAGAACGCTCGTTTAGCCATTCTTTTATATTTGACATAATCAAAATTTAATACAGTAAAATGACAAAAATTAAAGAAATGAAGTGAAATAAAACTCAAAATTTAAACAAAATAAATTAAAATATTAAATTATTTTAAATCAATGTGAAATGAATTTAAACCTGTAAAATGAAAATTAAAATGAAGCAAATTAAATCAACATATTTAAACTTACAGATTCATATTTTGGATGGAGGTAGTTTCTCCTCAAAGTAGATTCATCGGGAATTTTCATTTTCGTGTACTTTACTAAAAATTCTTTGTATGCCGCATTTTGCAGCTTGTTGAAAGGTATGTTTGCCGCCACCATTGAAGCACACAAATCAGCATATAACTGCTGCTGCAACTTATCCGACTCTGTGGGACTTGGAAAGAAGGGCTGGCATGTTGCAGTTTTCTTCTTAGAGTTCATCAAATGCATAGCAGTATTTTTGTGTTGGTCCAAATGGCATTTTTTCTCGCATTTTACCTGCAAAGATGACAAGTATTACTGAAAAACAAACTTAATTACTGCGCCATGCATTAAAATAAATCAAATTAACAACAAACAAAAAGCTATTATTCTCTATTCATTATAAAAACCCAACTTAACTTAATAATTTCTTAGATACCAATCTTTTTTTTTTAGAAACTACAGAAAACTACAATTTTTAGGGTAACTAAATTATAAAATGCATTAGTCGAACGTCGAAGTTGGTTGTTCGGTTAATTAAATTAATATTAAAATAATTTCAAACAATTTGTTTTTCACCACTCTACCAATTTATCTTTAGGATGCTATTAAATTCGGAAAAGCTCACATTATCACTCATTGTTGGAGCGTCAAATTCCCTCGCATGCATTTGTTTACATCGAGTGGGTTTGTTATTTTGGATAGAGAATAAAAAATGTTGCAACGTACCTCTTTGGAACAAGGTTGGCAGAAAATAACTCTACCATCCGTAGTGAAGTTTGGGTCCTTCTTGATCCACTGCCTGAACAGAACACTTTTGGCTGTCTTGTCCTTAGGCATTTTTTCTCACTTATAAAAAAAGCCGTAAGCACAAACATGAGATTTTATTTAGCAAAAGCATTTGAACAAAGACACCACGTTGCACGCACCAAACAAAATGATCGAGACCGAACGCGTCACAATGACGTATTGTGATCTGATTGGCTGTATTTGGTTGACGTATTGTGATCTGATTGGCTGTACTGGTTGTCTCAGGACTAGCCTCGGTTTTTCCATCCCCTGCCCTATTTAGGCCTACAAGTTTAAAAAAAAATGCTAGTTATTTTGCTTTACTTAGTACAATAACATTAAAAAAGGCATATATAGGCACGTATTTTAAAATTAGGCACTAACCATCAAAATAGGCGTTTATAGGCACTATAACATTTAATTATATACATCCCACAGTCCCGAAATGGATTTCTCTAAAAGAAGCCTATGAATCTATAAACGGGAATAAAAAAGGCAAAAAGGGCGAAATCCGGTCTCTACTAATCACAAACAATATAAGGTTTGTTAATGTCTGCAGTATGCGGTATTGCATACTGATATGCAATAGTAAAAAATATAAACATTATAAATACAAAACATACCACAGAATTTTTGCTTGCTGGCGCTGTCCCTTTAGATCATAAAATGTGGAAACAGCGTCCCTTGTGTTGTCGTTGCACACAAGTTTGTTTTTACTTAACAATTTTACCAACAAGCCAAAATAATCCTTAAAAGCAAACTCACGCCTAGTCACACCATGCCCCCAAAATTTACATTTAGAAAGCACAAAATATATTTTTATATTTGCTTTAAACTTCTTTAATGATTGCACTTTAATTTTTAACTAAATTACTATACACTGAATGCTTAAGAATTAAATTTGATCACTGGACATGTTTAACTTGTATTTATTTATTTAGACAAAATATTTCACTTGTGCCAACTTGGGGCAATTTTCACTAATAAAAAATAATCTTGTGGTGCAAGGCACTACAATATCGCCTTGGGACAACAATGGCTCTTCCTCTTCTAGATTTTCTAACAATGCCACCTCTCAACTATCTTATAGGTGAAACCCCTCGCAACGTTTGTCTCAAATCTTTTACCCCTTATTTTAAAATCATTTGTTTCTCGTAATGTTCCTATCGTCCACGTTAAAGAAATTCTCCTAATTTACGTTATCAAAACGGTGTAAAAATTTGAACACCCGAATTAATTCGCCTCTTAAACAAGTTTCAAGCGTATACAATTACAAATTCAGCTCCGAGTCTGCCTTCGTATGGTTTACCACGTAAGGTTGGTATAAGCTTTGTTGCGCGGCGCTGGACCCTTTTCACATCCTTCTTCCTATTGGGCAACCAAAACTGTACAGCATATTCTAGATGAGGTCTAACAAAAGACTTATACAGGGTGTTTTAGGAGGAAAGGTCAATACTTCGGGAGGTGATAGTATCAGTCATTGTGAGAAAAAAAGTTCATGTGAACATGTGTCTAATTCTGAATGGTTACGGAGATAGAGCTGTTTGAATCTACAAATACAAAAGCATTGTTAATGGTAATCAAGAAAGAGAAACCAATTACTGTTTCTAACATTTAATGTTTAAACATTGGCATTTTGAATGGTATCAGATACAGAAATGACAAATTTGTTACAGTTTACAATACGTTTTCGAAAATCCCACCGTCAACCTCAATGCACTTTGCAACTCTTGTGCGAAGATCGCGTGTTGTTCGTCAGAGTTGATCTTGACGTTCCTTTATGCGGGAAGCAGCATCCAAAATGCGCGCGAGCAATTCGTCTCGTGTATCCACCTTTCTTTTGTAAACTTGACTTTTCATCCATTCCCACAAACAATAATCTAACGGAGAGAGGTCTGGAGACCTTGGTGACCATTGAATGGGGACCACCGCGGCCGATCCATCGACCAGGGAAAGTCTGATTTAGGTATTGCATCACCAGACGAGTAGAATGTGGAGGAGCACCGTCATGCTGAAAGTACATATCAGCGCGTGTAGCCAAAGGAACATCCTCCAACAGTCCTGGCAATTCATTTTGCAGAAATTCTAGGTAACTTTGTCCTGTAAGACGATTCTCTAAACTTCAACTTCAACTTCTGAGTCTAAAGTAACAGGGCCAATCAGCTGATCATCGATGATACCGCACCACACATTGGCAGAGAAGCGATGTTGAAAATTTGTTTCCACAGTGACATTTGGATTTTCGTCTGACCACCGAGTGTCGTTGATACCGTCACGGGTGAAAATAGCTTCATCGGTGAACAGTATTAATCGAAGCAATCGGCGATTAGCATTTACCCAATGACAAAATTCCAGTCGCATGGCAGCGTCTCCTGGTTGAAGGTGTTGTACACGCTGTACATGATATGAATGCAAGCCTTCCTCACGTCATGTTCGCCATACTCTTGTGTGTGGTACACCGAGACCGTGCACTAGCGTAGCTATAGGGGGGCGGAGGGGGCGGTCCGCCCCGGGCGGCACTTTTTGAGGGGAGGCACTTTTGGTCTACTGCAATGAAAAAAAAAGTGTTTTTTTTATGTCGGGACAGTAGAAGGATACAAGACGCCAGACACAATTTTATTTTTCCACGAAAACACTGCTTACTTCATTAATTTCCGACAATGGTAAGGATTGTGTTCCCTTGAAGATGGCCTTATTGACCATCATACCTATTTAAGCGCTTAGTTGTGCTTAATTAATAATAGCATTGGTATAAATGCATTTATTTCATTAAAAAGGGAAATAACCCATAAAGTTCTGTAAATACGATATAATCTATAAATATACGTTTAATATTTATAAATAATCAATATCAAAACTAATATGCTGGTATTAGTTGTAAAGTATAATCTTGGTAACTCGGTTCCAAATATTGTAATACTGCTGCGGATTTTTCTCACAATTGCTGTTAGTGTTGCTAGCTGTGAGAGGAGTTTTTCTAAACTAAAACTGATAAAGAATTACCTAAGATCTACTATGAGCACCTTGCAGTTGAGAAATCTTGCCATACTGTCTATAGAACAACAATTGACAGACGAAATAGACTTCGACAACGTCATCGAAGATTTTGCTAACAGAAAAGCAAGAAAAATAACTGTGTAGAATGTTGTAGTTAATTTTTTCACTTCAGAAGTAAACATGTTGTCCTAATATTTTTCACAGATTTTTTTTCTATACGTCGTTTTCACTTTTTGTTTAAGTATGTTTGTTATGTGTATTGTGTTGTGTTTCAGGGGGGCGGCACAAACTCTAGCTACGCCACTGCCGAGACGTGTAGAAATTCTTCGTGAGCTAGTAGTAGGACTACGCTCTACCAACTGAAGAATGTTTTCCACTTCATCCACATCTTGTTGACCTTCACGTTCAGATAAAACATGAGCGCTGGGAAGTGTACCAATCTCACGCAGTGTGTTGAAAACCCTGGTAAACACTCTTCGATCCGGAATTCTGCGGTTTGGAAACCGTCGACGGTATTCTGCAACAGCAGCTGTTGCACTTCCATTTGATTTATTGTTCTGGTAAATCTTAGCAAATGAATTTCATATTTCTATTTTAGGATACTAGGTACCATATCAAAATTAGCAATATATTAATTATTAATTTAATTAGCCCCTATTAGTAATGAGTCGTGGGCCTAGTAGAAAATCAGCAGTCTTTCAATATTTTAAGCTAAATGAGGATGAAAGTATTTTTATTTGTCAAGTAGAAAAGGATGGTAAAGAGTAAAAGAGATTCGTCAGCCAGACTCTGTACTGAACGGACGCATTTCCTGAGCTCTCTGATTTTGCATCTACTTTTGTATATTGCTGAGAATTTTACTTTGGATAGTTTTTGAATTTTATATACTTGCGTTTAAATTTACATTGTTATAGTTAAGTAATTGAATATTAGTGGTTTTTAGCGATTTAGAAGTTTTCATAGCGTGCCGGCTTAATTTAACTTATACCTGTGACGGTTTAAATTTTTAACTCCGCGATGCCGTCGCAGAAAGCGTCGTGTGTTAGGTGTAGGGTTAACCGGTGGTATTCGGAATTTAAGGATTATAACGGCGGTCCAGTGGCGATTACCGATAGATCAGTTTGTTTCTTTTGCGAGTTCATGGAGGAATTAGTGGACATAAAACGCAGTGTACGTGAGGTAGCGGATAGACTTGCAACGCTTGATGATGGCAGGGTTAGGGCTACGGTTGACGGAAGCCGAACCAATATTAAAGTTAAAGACGTTAGTAATTTGAAGGGTGAGGTGCGTAACTTAGTTTCTAGTTTAGGTAGCTTGTCGGGAAGGTTAGATAGAGTTGAGGAAGAGGTTAAGGTTAGTCCGATAGTAGTAGATAGCGAGGGATTTAGAGAGGTTAAGGGTGGAGCTAGGCCGCGTACATTAGGTGATAGGAATCCCCCCCTATCGAGGTTTCGAACCCTTTCGCCCATTTGGAAAGGGACGTGAATGAGGGGGAAACTATTTTAATTGGGGATTCTTTAGTGCGCCACATGGACAAAGAATTCGTTAAACGGAATCCAACCAAGAGGAGGAGGGTCTGTCTCCCAGGGGCCAGGGTTGACAGAGTTAGAGACGAAGTGGATAGGGTTGACGTTGCTTCCCGTCACTCAATGTTGGTGACGATGGTAGGAGGCAACGACTCGTATAGGCCCGATACGAGAGTGCCTGACCTTTTGGAGAGATATAGGGGGTTAATTAAGTCCCTGAAGGCGAGGTCAGATAGGTCTTTAGTTCTAGGTATTACCCCTAGGCACGGGTTGGGTCTTAGAATTACATCCAAAACAATATTTTTGAATAATAAATTAGAAGAGATTTGTGCTGAGGAAAGTGTACCCTTCGTAAAGCTGTGGTCCGAATTCAATGATCCTAGCCTTTTTATAAAAGATGGGGGTGCATTTTAATGAAATAGGTAATGCTAGGCTAGGTAGGTTAATAGACGAAAGCGTGCGAAAGCTGTATAGTTCGAAGCCTTCTTTAACCCTTTACTGCCCAAAAAGACAAATTTGTAACCTTTCAAATACACGCATTCATAACTTAACCCTACAAAATATTTGGGCAGTAAAGGGTTAAACGTTGTGGGTCCGGGAAACGCGGGCCCGACGTGATAAATAGTTTAAAACGCGGGCCCGTGGTAAAAAATAACTTAAACGTTTTTTATTGCAACGCGCGTAGTATTAGAAATAAATTAAATGAATTTAAGGCGGTAATTTATTCCGGCAACTATGATATAGTTGCTATCACTGAAACTTGGTTAAATACCGTGACTCCGGACTTGTTGGGGGAGTTTGATATACCGGGTTTTAAACTCTTTACTAATGATAGGTTACATAGGTTTGGTGGAGGCGTTTTGCTGTACATTCGTAATTCCCTTAGGGCTATCGAGGTTAAGTTAGATTTTCCGGTAGCAATTAATGCGATATGTGTTGAAGTTTGGGCGCGTATAATTAGTTTTAATTTTGTTGTTGTTTATAGACCTCCCGTTCAACCCCTCGATACAAATGCAAGATTTTACTCACTTCTTGGTAATTTTATTGACAATCGGAATAGTATAATTGTCGGAGACTTTAACTGCCCTAATGTTAATTACGAGAATTTTACGGGTAATGAAGAGGGTTTGAGATTGGTTGAGTTTATGGACGATAACTTTTTACGACAGATAGTTACCGAACCAACGCGCGGTGATAATATTTTAGATTTGGTGATGACGAACGGCGAGAATATAGTCGAAGGTTTAGAAGTAGGCGAGAGTTTAGGATGTAGTGATCATCAAATTCTTAGGTTTAAGTTAGCAATAAAAAATACTCAGGATAGTAACGTAATAGAAGTCCCTGATTTTCGTAGGGCTAATTTTGATAGTTTCGCGTATAGGATGAGAGTAGTGGACTGGGATAACTTATTTATGGGTAATGACACAAATTTGCGTTGGGTGGCGTTTAAAGAAAGTTTTAGGAATATTGAAAGGGAGTTTATTCCTTGTAGGCCCAAGCGCGCTAGTAATCGTGATAGACCGAAGTGGTGGAGTAGGGACATAAGTGTGTTTATAAACGAGCGTAATAGAGCGTATAGACTTAGTAAGCGTAATGGCCAGGTAGCTAACTTTAATAGATATATCGAGCTTAGACGTCAGGTTAAAAGATCAGTTAGGAATGCCAAGCGTAATTTAGAGATACTTATAGCTGCGGATAGTAAACATAATCCAAAAAAGTTTTTTGAATACGTTAATAATCGTAAGCCGGTAAAAAATAACATAGGCCCTCTAGTGGATGTTAATGGCGCTTTGGCTTCTGACGCTCAGGCGATGGCGGGTATTTTCAATAACTTTTTTGCGACAGTTTTTACCGTAGAAGACGTAAATAATGTCCCCGACGTGGATGATTCGTTCCATTTAGTAGCGAGACTATTTTGGAAGAAATAACTGTTTACGAGGCTGAGATTGCGCATTATATCGATAGGCTAAAAGTTAGCAAGGCTCCAGGCCCTGACGCTTTTTATCCCAGACATTTGAAAGATTTGAAAGAAGTTATCGTAGGACCCTTAACGAAGATCTTTAATCAGTCACTCGAAACGGGGATTATTCCTGAAGACTTTAAATTAGCTAACGTCACGCCTATTTTTAAAAAAGGCGACCGCGCGGTAGCTAGCAATTATAGGCCCATTAGCTTAACGTCAATTGTAGGTAAACTTTTGGAATCCGTAGTTAGGGATCGTATTATCGATCACTTAGAAAGTAGAGATTTGATTAATAGTAGTCAGCATGGGTTTCGACGCCATAGGTCTTAACTAATTTGTTAGAATTTTATAACAAAATAGTGCGCGAATACGATAGGCATAGAGCAGCTGACGTTATTTAGATTTTAAAAAGGCGTTCGATACAGTTCCGCATAGGAGACTAATTGCGAAGGTTAAAGCGCACGATATACGCGGTCAGGTAGCTAACTGGTTAGAAGAATGGCTTCGTGCTAGGAGACAGAGGGTCGTAGTTAATGGTAGTGAATCAGGGTGGTTAGATGTAGGTAGCGGTGTCCCACAGGGTTCAGTGTTAGGCCCATTGCTATTCGTAATTTACATTAACGACATAGATGTAGGATTGACTAGTAACGTGTCAAAATTCGCGGACGATACTAAAATAGGCGGTAAGGTTGTTAACGAGGACGATAGAAATAGGATTCAAGACGATGTAAATAGGATTATGGAGTGGACAGATAAGTGGCAGATGCAATTTAACGTAGACAAATGTAAAGTTTTGCATATAGGTTCTCGCAACAATAATTACGCGTATACGATGGATGATAGGGAGTTAGCGAGCGTTGACGAGGAAGTAGATTTAGGCGTACGCGTATCTAAGGATTTAAAGGTTAGGAACCAGTGCCTGGAGTCTTGCGCAAAAGCTAATAGGATGTTAGGTTTCATAGCGCGTAATTTCGAATTTAAATCGAAGGATATTATATTGCCCCTTTACAAGTCCCTAGTCAGGCCTCATTTAGAATATGCAGTTCAGTTTTGGTGCCCGTACTTGCGTGAGGATATTGATAGGTTAGAAAGGGTTCAGCGTCGTGCCACGAAACTTATTCCGTCATTGCGCAATAAGCCTTATGAAGATAGGATTAATGAGTTAGACCTGTATTCACTCGAAACTAGAAGATTAAGGGGGGAGCTTATTGAAGTTTTCAAAATCGTTAATAACATCGATAACGTAAATTTGGACAAATTGTTCACTTTTGATAATAGTAATACTCGCAATAACAGATTTAAGTTGCGTGGCAGGCGTTTTATTACTAATATCGCTAAAAACTTCTTTACGTTTAAAGTAATTGATAAATGGAATAATCTTCCCGCGTCAGTCGTTCATTCTACCAGCGTTAATATGTTTAAGAACCGTCTTGACAGACATTTTAAAGGTATTAACGTTGTTTAATTTAAAAAACAACAAAGTTAGCAACAGAAGCTCTGGTGGTGGTGCTCGAGGATGAGTCTGTTGACGATGAATGCCAGCTTGTGACATGCCAGCAATAAAATTATTAAAAAAAAAAAAAAAAATTAGACTAACACGAATGTAGATGTAGCTCATAGCGTAAACTAACCCACTTTTTGTTTAACTTACCTACTTTTTTTTTTTTTTTTCCTTCTTATCCTCTCCTTACTTTGCATGTGTAACTCTTTTCTTGCATGTTTGTAGTTTGCATGGTATGACAGTGAGTTAAGACTGTGTTTGCATGGTTTGTAAGCGTTCTTATTTTACTTCTTTTCATCTTTCACCCCTCTCCTATTCTCTCCGACTATTTTTCTGACTTGTCGGCAGTGGCCGGCGGATGATGATGGTGAGACACTTTTCCTCTTTTTCTGAATGAATGTTAACCCATGAGTGATAGGTGTTGCTCTTACTTAACCCCTTATTCTCTTCTCTTCTCTTAACCCGCTACTCTTTCCTTTCTCTCGGGCTAACCTTAGAGTGGATCTTAGGGTCTTTGTTAGCCTTAGCTTCTGTAGATCTGTAGATCGCAAAAACCGTAGACATACACCATATCTGCATATTCGGCATGTGTGAAGGTGTGTGGCATTCTTAACACTGCTTCAAACACCAAACAATGTCACTCACAACAGTCAGCTGTCGATTGGCTTATGTTACATGCTTACATGGTTCAAGGTTATAGGGGAGGGAAGGGGGAGGAAGATCTGCGCGCGCATCAGATTCAAACAGCTCTATCTCCGTAACCATTCAGAATTAGACACGTTCATATGAACTTTTTTTCTCACAATGACCGATACTATCACATCTCGAAGTATTGACCTTTCCTCCTGAAACACCTTGTATAATTGTAAAACAATATCTTTAGATTTATATTCAAAATTACAGAAAATAAAACCCAATACTCTATTAGCTTTACTGTAGTCTAAAGAGAATAAGCCATGTAGTTCATAAATATTAAGACAGTAAATGATACGGGTCAGTGTTCCCCAACCAGTGAAGTTCGCTTTCTTGGTGGAACGTCAGAATTGAAGTCTCGAGGTGCAGCAGTTATAATAAAAGGGGGAAAAAAACAAAAAGACTAAAGGGAAAATAAGTAAAGGTGCTGGTTATTCATAATTTCAAAACTATTTTCTAGGGTTTGGTTCTCTAAAAGAAGGAATATGGCTAACTTACTGTGTGTGTGTGTGTGTGTGTGTGTGTGTGTGTGTGTGTGTGTGTAATACGACAAAGAAACACAAAATGATGCACTCTTGGTTTCATATTTTTATGAGAATAACATCGCCAATATTCATGGAAAAAAAAAGGTTGGAAACCAGACATAAGTAGTTGTAATTGGTGAAGAGATTAATCAGAATTCAAATTCCACATATTAAAGCTTAATAACAGAACAAACTACCATGTTAACATTCACAGATCACACCGATCCTTCCTTATTGGCTGAAGGCAGACTCACAGTAACCGATCAAATGTGTTTGACATTCATTTTACATTTAGTTTCCTCTTAGCTGAGATTCAGTACATTAAAATGTTAGATAACTTTTCAGAAAATGGAATTAATAAAGAAAGCTAAGCTATTAAATATTTATTTTTTAAATAATCCTTTTCGTACATTATTTCATCACTGCAGCAATGATCCTCATTCACCGATTAAGCTTTAATAGAGGGTGGAACAAACCACATTTATCCAAGAGATAACTAGTTTAATAAAAATGTATCTAATGTGTACTATTCTAAGTTAAAGTTTCACTCATTGGCATTCATTCTTCTTTCATAAGGGCAAGTTTTTACAGAAATACCAATTATTAAAGAGCTAAACTACAGCAGCAGCATACATTCAGAATGCATAATGCTAAAGTCTTAAATAATTTGAGATTAATACGACATTGAAAGACCTGCGTATAGATAGTAGTTGCACCCAGAAAAATTACCAATCCCCCGATATATATACACAAGAGATTTAAGAGTTAACATTGTATTTCTCTAGTGAAACTTGCAATTTAGATCCTAACCATTAAATATGTAATTTAATTTTCTGAACTACTTTTCACTCACCAGATCAGGTACAGTATTTAGATCGGTAGTTACACAAGGAAACAAAATTCATCAATTCCGACTTTCAATACCATATGATATCGGTATTAATATTAATGCCATATCTGAGTTTTATTAATAATGTCATTTATACCCGTCAAACATAATTTTATGAAAACTTAAAATGGAAGGAAAACTTTTTATTAGTTATGGACAAGTCTTCCCTTCTAGAACTCTACTGAATGCCACAATAGAGCAGACCTTTCATTTACAAGTTTAAAGTAACTTTTTCATCTCTGGTTATTTGTTAGTTAAGGAAAAGCTATGAAAGAATTACTGAAAAGCCAAAGAATAATTTGAATAACATTCTATTCTGCGAAATCCTTATGGAAGGATTCAAAATATTAGCATCACGAGTAATTGGGTTACAGTGAAATGCTGAAGATATTCATTAGCGAATAAGGCTGAATAAACGAAAATAAGTTTGGGTTACAGTGAAATGCTGAAGATATTCATTAGCGAATAAGGCTGAATAAACGAAAATAAGTTATTTAAACAGCAATTATATTTTTTTTTTTAACAATTTCCAATATGCGCACACACACACACACACACACACACATATATAGGTACATACATTGTCTAAAACCCATTACCCATTCTTCATGGCAGTGGTTCCCAACTTACCCTGGATCAAGGCACCAATGACAGTGTTTCTTTTTTCGTGGAACGTAAGAGGATTTTAGTCCCCCTCTCGATCTCCTGAAAACCAACTTCATACTGAATTTATACAGTTTCCGTATGAACGTAATAAATCGCTAACGTTTTGTTTTACTCGAGATTTCCATATCTTCAGTAACTATTGAATTTTCATTTACTTATTTTCGGCAGATTCATGAAATTTCATGGCAACGCGGTTGGGAAACACTGCTCCATGAGGTGGGCACGAAGCTTGAACTCGGGACAAGGACACTCAAATCAATTAATTTTCAATATTTATCCCCCAAAAAATTACATACCTTTGTAATAATTCCCTGTATTTGACATTGAAGTATAGGATGATAAATAATAAAATCAAAGCAATGAAAGCAGTCTGCAAACGTGAAAAAAACAAAACCGACAGAAGCTACGCAAAATATTCAAATTAAAAAAAAAAAAAGTTAAAAGCAATAAATGTGATGCAAAATCTCATTACTAATAATAACTGCTTTGAAAGAGTAAATCATGAAATTATTCCTTTCCAAAAAAAAAAAAAAAAAACTATAGTAACGCATTATACAAATCATCACATCGAATTAAATCTCGTTACGAATATTACTATTTTTAATGGTTCATGAACAGAAAATAAAGTAACCTTTAACTAACTCATTAATGAACAGCTAAATACTCTTATTTTAGAAAAAATGCAATAAAAAGAGCATTATGATAAAGGGTTTTCATTTGCAAAGTTTATATAATTGACACTAAAAGCGTGAAACCACAACTAAGTGGAAATTGTCTTCCTCAACTTTGAGAATGTGACAAGCAATTCATAACACGACCTTTGCAAAGAGGCACCAGCACGAGTAATAATGAAATCAAACTGATGGACTTGCTGGGGTCCATAAAGTATTGATGTGAAATGTAAAGATTACAATTCAACAGCCTCAAGATTGAACATTAATGCGCTTTATTGAACTCAAAAGAAAATTTTTAATATCTTAAAATGAAATTACGACTGGCTTTAATATTTAAGTCTATGTACGAATATGGTCAACTTGAATTAATAACAAGGTGCCAAATAGGGTGTAACAGCTTCAGTGAAATTGCTACCAGTATTGTAATTTAAATTTTTTCTTTTTAACTATTATTTAATACTAACACGGCTCTCTTTAAGATGAAAAATTACACGTCACATGCGTAACAAAAGAGTCTTGTCTTAGTATGGTATTTAACATAAGCTTAACTTCTTAACTTTATTTTCTCGTAAAATACATTAATATTACTAATAAAATTACGAGGGAAAATGGCGTTTGGTTAGAGCTTTGTGGTTTTCAAGACAAGATAACATACCACACTGTAAATTGATAAGAGGTAAAATTTATAGATAATAATAAAGAGGTAAAATTTATAGATAATAATAATACAAAGCTGTGAATATTTTCAGAACGATATACTTATACAGATATGGTCTCCATACAAAAGCTAGTAAATAGGAAGGAAACTTCATAAAGCCTATTAAAATAAGAGAAAATGCCTAATTATTTCATTCACTTAATATGATGATAAAAACCCACTCTAATAGACAGAGTTTATCTCCACAACAGCTTCGACGCCCACTGGCATCCTCTTCGGGTGGATACAGAAAAACGAATGAACCAAAAACAAGAGGGAAAACAGTCCAGGGACCACTAAGAAACTCGCACCTAGGTTAGATCCCGTTCTCCCCACACTGGAAGGGCATTTTTTTAATATTTTTTTTAAATTAAAGGGACCCGCTTTTAAGTACATTCGCACAAATTTAAAACAATCTTCTTGTTCTACACATACAGATTCTATTATTTTTTTTACATAATTATTACATTTATTATTACATTCAATATTGCATTATTATTTATTACAGAAATTATAAATTTATTATTACATTGTTGTTTATTATACAGAAATTATAAACCGAAAAACGAATGAAAAAGGCGAGAAGGAAACAATCCAGAGACCATTAAGAAATTCGCACCTAGGCTAGATCCCATTCCCCCGACCCCAGGAGGTCTTTTTTTTTATTATTAAAGGGACCCGCTTATAAGTACTGCACATTCGCACAAATTAAAACTAGCTTCTTGTTCTATACATACAGATTCTATTATTTTGACATAATTACTGCATTTATTATTGCATTTACGTTTTTTAACATTTATTATTATTATTACCTTTACACTAATTATTACATTCATTTTACCACCTTTATTACTACATTTATTGCATTTACATTTATTTCCACAATTATTACTTCCATTATTACATTTACGTTTATTATTCCATTTACATTTTACAGAAAAAAAATTAAAAAAAATGAATGAACCAAAAGCGAGTAAGGAAACAATGGGGAGAACAGGATCTAACCTAGGTGCGAATTTCTTAATGGTCCCTGGACTGTTTTCCCTCTTGTTTTTCGTTCATTCGTTTTTCTGTATCCACCCGAAGAGGATGCCAGTGGGCATCGAAACTGTTGTGGAAATAAACTGTCTATTAGAATGGGTTTTTATCATCATATTTTGACCTTCACGTAGAAAAAAAGTGAAGTTTTTTGCATTCATTCGCTTCATATTGTAATAACTTCCTGATCATTAAAATACACAAATGAAAGAAAAAAATAAAAAAATATATATATATATATATAACCACAGAGGAAAACAGATTTCAAGGCCTCGTCCAACACCTCGTCATTCCTTGACGAAGTGTAAATATTTTTACTTTTCCTCGTGGGTGTGTAACAGTTATTAACTTCGTGTTTAATTACGGAATTCATCCCATATATGGTACGGGAAAATGGGCGTGAACTCAAGAGTCACTCGAACCCAAGCAATCATAGAGTAGGTGAGCGTACCAACTCAACCGCAACGGCGAAAGTAGAAGTCGAACCCAGACCATTCAGAATAAGAGTCCAGTCTGTAACTATTCGAGCCACTGGAGTTTTATATTTGGTACTTTTCATAATATAAATCCCACACTTATTTTAACGTGTGCATAAATGAAATTCTCGGATAATACTGCGTTAATTCATATCTTTATCCCCTACAATAGCCTACATTATCCCCTATCTACAACTCTATATTCGTACCGTAACTGGTAACGTTCACTGAATATCTATTTTAAACGAGGTAACAGCACCGAATCATAATTCATAATTGCGGTCCATTATCAAAATCTCCTCGTTATTACCGCGTCTGACTATTTTACACTTCAATCAACAAGGACGGTGACTAGCATTAAAAATAAAAACAGCAGCAATTAAAATACGAACGACTCTAAAAGTAAAGCAATTTATGCCAACCCAAAGCTATTAACACAAAATAGACTTGAAAATAAGCTACAAACTGACTGTGGTTAGTGGTGCGACGCTCTTTTTGAGGGTGGGGGGGGTGGGGGGGGGGGGGGGTGAAAAAAATAACAGGAACCTAAGAGGGGTCAAATAATGTGAAGCCCTCCTTTCGCCATATCTTACGATCAGTGGCGGATCCAGAGGGGGCTGAAGGGACTCGAGCTCCTCCATTCACCACTCATCTTACGGGAAGCCGCCTTTTCTTTTATCTTTTCAGATTTACCGAGTCTTTGCCACAATAAAAACTGGCTGGTTATTATTATTATTTTCAATTACCTTATTACTTTGGCATTAAATAAGAGACTCGTAGACTGACCGTGTTCTTTTAACCAATTAGTGCTTACCGACTCAAACAAGCAGCCACATTGCGTTTTTTGTGCATTAGGTAAAAGTGGTATTCCTCTACTACATTACTGGGCAGTGCCCAGTATATAGGTTTTTCCCGTACGACGAGTTGTCAAAGTGGGGGCTCGAGCCTCTTCAGCACCCCCCCCCCCGGCTGGTTACCAAATATAAAACTATTACATTTGAATATTAAGATATTAAGGGTAATCTATTACAATTCATCTCTAATATACATTATCAACATCTCTAAAATTAAATTCAAAGGCGATTTAATTAAACAACTTCGAAGGGATCAAATAATGTAGAAAACCTCCTTTCGCCATATCTTTAGATCAGGAGAATCCAACCTTTTTTCCATAAAAGGCCATATTTCAATTAATGACTCACACCGAGGGCCAGTTTTCAAATTTTAGATAAAATTTTATTTTAAAATTTTTACTGAAATAAAATATGACAGATAATGAATTCTCAGTATCCGCCAGCCGGGCCTGATACAAATTTTTGGCGGGCCGGATGTTGGACAAGCCTGCTCTAGATCATATTAACGCGTTGTTGTTGTTGATTAAAAATAACTTGTTAGTTTAATTGGTAACATTGTATCAATAAATTGTAGAAGAGCTGAAAATGTTATATATCCCGTATCTCGGGCTTCGTACCACTTAGATACTGACTTACAATTTACATACCCCTCTCCAATTTCACACTGTAAATAAATTCGTGCCCATACTATACAGGATGTTCGAAAAGTCCCTATCTATTTTGCAGAAATAATACTGTGAATAGATAGGGACTCTCGGACACCCTGTATCTTAATATAATAAACCTAAGCAATATGATGAGTATGGAAAGGAATAAATTAATATTTAATTCTGGCCTTAAAGACAGATGTATTAATTACTTAATCCAGGACCTGGTAATTATTCTTGCCGCCGTGTAACACGCATCTCCGCAGCAGATCGGTATGCCTCGTGGGTCTTATTATGCCTGTCAAAATGAGCATGTCAGTGATAGCCTTTGCGTACTTCTTTCCAATTTTATTTCTAACTTAATGTCTCGACTTTTTAGAAGTAAAGCTCAGATGTATGAGCTCAGATGTATGCATTTCAGAACTTCATTATGTCGTGTTATCGAATGGCAATAGTCCTGGACAATTTGTAGCTAGATGGTCCACGCCCTATTTTCATATTTTCTTGCAAATAAAGAAATTTAGTTTTATTTATAATTTTTTTTTTCTCGTGCTACGTATATCTACTCCTTATTGACCTCTCCAATACCCTAGTTTGAGAATAGCTGTCTTAACATAAGTATAAAAATCTTCAAATTTTTACATGCATGCTACATATTTTTTTTGTTTGTTTTATAACATTTAACGGGTAGTTTATTGACTGCATACAAATCTATATTCTTTCACTAAAAAACAAAAGATGAAAATGCTTACCAAACTTTTGCTGTAGCGGTGTAATTTGTACGTTTAAGTTTAAGTAAAAAAAATATTTTATATACTTAAACTATACACACACAATATTCCTGTTTTTACATCTAACAAATAATTTATTGAAGCTATAGCAATGTCCCCCCAAAAATTTGTCGCAACACTAACTGTAGTACCTATCCTCGAAAATAAAATTCTATGCGATTTGTTTCAGGATAGGCCTATAACTTAAAAGGTTTGTCAAACTATCTACCTGATGCAAACTAAAATTAACATGGAATAAAATCTACTCTTTGGCTAAGGCTAACTAGCACTAACTAGGAATGACTAAATCTGAATTAAATTTTATATATATAATAATAATAATAATAATAATAATAATAATAATAATTAATTAATAATTAATTAATAATTAATTAATAATGATGATAATAATGGTTAATGAAATTCAATATAAGCAGCTAATTTTAAAGTTAAGATCACTCTGTTTTAGCAGAAGCTTCCGCGGTTGAGATATTGTCCTCTGAAACACTTTGGACTGACTTAAAACTCTCCTGATCTTCAGATTGAGAGGCGATCGGTGATTGGTCTTCTAGCTGTGAAGCAACTTTCGACTGGTTTTCTGGTGACAAATTGCTTTCTGATTGGTTTTCTAGTTGTACAACTGGTTGCAGCTGGTCTCCTGTAGAAGACTGTGGCATTTCTACTTGACTAATTGATTCAGGAGTATCTTCTTGGTGAGAGAGACTGGGAAAAGCTTGTAAGGACCCATTTTGATTTGACTCTGCAAAACTCGCCAATGAAGGCTCTCTTTCCACCAAGGAAGGAGTGGACTCTGTCAGTGTACTTTGGGAAGCATTTTGCTGCAAACTGCTTCTGGAATTCAGTGGCAAGGAAAGGCCCTGAGGATCGTTTGTTTGAGATGTTGTGGAGGCTGAGGACTCATCGGGGATCGGGGGTCCTTCATAGTTGGGGTTCACAACTGAATAAGGGGGAGGCTGAGAGTCAATACTGACTGAGGATGAAACAACAGGGAGCCCAGGATAAGGAGGAGGGGGGTCATCTTTGATATAATCTGAAGCTGTCTGGGGCCGCTGCGTAGGAAGGAAGAATCGCATGCCAGGTTCCTGGGGTAATGCAACTGCAACCACTGGACAACCACCGTTTATTTCCACAAAGAGCTGAGAGAGAGAGAGAGGTTTCGCTTGAAAATTAAACCATACATAAATTACTTAAATTACAGATGAGAATGCCAAAACCGACTAGATAAGGGTGAGTAGCAGCATTTGAAACATCAGCAAAGCTAAGGTACAGAACTAAACTATGGACATAGTTTCACAGCCCTTCAGTTTAGTTTAGTCAACAACTATTACACTCCCATCGCAAAATAGAATTTCCCCAAAGGGCCTAAATATTCCAAGTCATTCAAATACTCTGTTCATATTTCTTTAAGTCATCCAACCCACTTTCACCTATTTTATCTTTTACTAGGTTTAGTCTCCATACTTGAAAGTTAATTTTAAAGCTAGATTACGCTCGAGCGAAATGCCAATCGACACCGACTGCGTGTGGCCTTATTGTCTTTGCGACCTTAACTTTTGACCTTTGCACTTGAAAAGCGTACTCTCAGCAGTGCATATGTCAAATATATGTGACCAAAGTTTGATTAGAGTAACTCCATTTATTACCGCGTTATTGACTAAACAATAAAAAACAACCTTAGTATCTTTGTGGTCTTTTGTATTCAAACGTACAGTATAGTTAGGTTATAACTTAGTAAGCTTATATACAAAGATTGGTCATATTAACCCTTTAAGGACGAGTCCGCAGCATATGCGGTCACTCATGTTACCAGAACGTATAGGTTTTTATTGTTAGTCAAAACTAAATATTTTAGTAACTAGTCACTGAAATGATACACATTTTGGGTTCCTTTCCCGACAACTAAATGACATCTATATGTAAAGATGTAGAAACATTTATGGAAACGAGGCATTGTACTACAATTTATACTATTATTTCTGGTGGACCTTAAGGTACCATCCATCGTTAAAGGGTTAAGTTGAATCACTCGAGAGTTATTGAGTGGAGAACCAGTTTGACTAAGTGACCTTGTGATCTTAGGCTTGGACCTACGGACCTGAAAGTACAGTAGTAGGATGATCAAAGTATGACAATGGTAATAAATGATAGAAGTTTGGTTGCCCAAGCTTTATTTGTCTTTTGTAATTACTTGAACAATGCAAGATATAACGTTGGTGGACTCGTGACCTCGGCTGACCTTTGACCTTTTGGCATCAAACATACAAGATAGTTAGCGTATTACCTGGAAAACTTGCACACGTCGTTTGGTTATCCTGAATTGAACCACTCGTAAGTTATTGAGCAGAAACTAATGACTTTAGTGATCTTGTGATCTATGAATCTAAAAGTTGTAGAAAGACTAGAGCGCGACAATGGAAACCACTGAAACAAGTTTCATGATCCTACCTTTTTCCTTAATAGGGCGAATTTTGGGGAGTAATGCGTTTACTGACCCTATGACCTTGACCTTTTAACAAGCTTTTAAGTTGGCTTCCATATTTTGACCCAGGAAACCCCTGTATCAAGTTTAGTGATCCTCGGTTTAACTGTTATTCATTTACCTTGGCAATATACATACCCATTACCCAGTGACCTAGGGGAGGTCGAAACATATCAAAAATCGAGTTTCTCCAATTCTACAGTATGCACGTACTTGGAAATGATGATCTCAACATCTTGTAAAAAAAATGAGTATATGCGACCCCCCCTTACCCCTTCCATAGCATCCCCCCCACTTTACTCTCTCCACAGATATAAACCCCAAATGTGACAATCATGCATTATATTAAGTCTTATAAAGTAGATTAGATTAATTTGGATAGATTATTTAGATAGATTGAATAGATTACATACATTAATTTAGATAGATTAGATGAATTATATAAATTATTGTCACGTTTTTTTGTTTAGTTTCAGATTATTATTATTTTCAGATTGTTTATGATTGAATGAGTTATATTAAATTCAGATTGAATGATTCAATTGCTAGAATTTAACAATTAGTTTCTTGTTATTAATGCTACTAGGCCTAAATAAGTGAAATCATCGCGACAAGAAGCAAAACGCACAATTCAACATTTATTCACCCTGCAGAATTTCCACCTTCAATGACTCCTTCAAAGGCTGACGTATTTAGGCATTATTTATTGGTAAGAAAACGAGAAGAACTGATTTCGAAACGTTCTAGAACAGCAAAAGAATGTTACAGAATTGTCACTAAAGATGTGGAAGCCATTTGGGAGAAGTTTTTCCACATATAGGATTTCAAGGAATAGCTATAAAAGTTGAACGATTGATAGAATCTGCAGCAAAGCTAAATAAAGTACTCTTAAAAATAAGAAACAACAGTTTTCAGCAGGTGGAGACATTCGATGAAATGTTTGATATTTGCACGTGTACTTGTTAAGATAAAAAAATCAGTCGAACGGATTGCAGATGTGATATTAGAGTTCCAATGATTGAGCGGGAGTCTTCTGTGGGGCAGAAACAAAGAAAAACACCAAGTAGGACCAATCGACAGAGTAATGACTTCCGCAAGAAAAAGGACTCACGATAGAGTTAAAGGATGAGAAGAGCCAAGATAAGCCTATATATGAATGTCGCCTCAACCAACAAACTGGACCCTTTACATATTATGGAAGATGAGAGCATGGAAAATGATGATGACAGTGATGATATTCACTTTGTTCCAGATTTTGAGCCGAGAGAAAACCATCAGAATAGAATTATTTATGATAACTTAAATAACAGCAGATAGATACTAAGTTACAGAGCTACTGCAGCTATAGTAAATGCAGCTTTGAAGGATATGGGAATATTAGACGAAACCAATATGTTGGATAGGAAAAACGTGGAAAAAGAGAGAATACGTGTGGGTAAAAAGAACATAATCAAAGTAAAATCAGAGAACACACAGATTGAAGGCATCGGATTTGATGGTAGAAAAGATCAAACTAAGACAAAGGGAATGGAGTACGAAGAACATTATGTAATAGTCAAAGAACTTTGTGATGTTTACATAGATCATATAGCTCCAGATAACGGAACTGCTTGTTGTATTGCAGATGAAATAATAACTTTTATAGTTGATTCTAATAGCAAAGAATCCCTCAAAGCTTTGCTATGCGATGGCACCCCAGTGAACACTGGCAGGATTGGCAGTGCTAAAATTGATTGAATTATATCTGGACAGGCTGGTACAATGGCTGATTTGCCTTTGGCATGCAAACGAACTGCCCTTCAGGCACGTATTTGAAGCAACTGATGGAAAAACTTTGGGACCAAACACCTTCAAAGGTTCTCTTCGAAATAAACTCTGAGAGGATTTGACCAAACTGGATATAGTTGTTGTTGTTGTTGTTGTTTAGCCGATCAGCCCACCCTGATCGAGCAAGCCGACGGCACGCAGGTAACCGATCGCCCTCTTCGGAGTGGACCAGAGGTTCAGCGCACTAGTGATGTTGTGTTGTGTTGTGTTCGTTGTTGTGCTAGGGCGGTACAGTCTGTCATAATGTGTTCAATTGTTTGTGGTGTGTCCTGGCACAGGTGGCAGGTGTCGTCTATGGAGTTGTTTAGTCTGTTTATATGTTAGTAAGTTGGGGTGATGTCCACATCGGAATCGTGCTAAGTTAACTCGATCCGATCTGCTCAGGCTGATCTCTGACCTGTTAATGGGTGGCGGCTTCGCACCTAGGACCGCATTCGGACCGAGTCGTGTCAGTGCTTTGTGGGTTAGGTGTGTGTGTGTGTGTTTTCTGTACTGTGTGATGTCTGTGGGGCGTGGTATGGAATGGAGTATTTGGTTATAATGTGTCTCTGGTGTTACCTTAATGGTGCGAGGTGTCGGTGCGTGATTGTACATGTAGTGGCAAGGGTGTTCTGGGTTAGTTGTCGCTGCTGCCATGAATTGTGTTCCCCTCATGTCTAAATGTTCCCTAACTTTCAGTATTTTTGTTTCTGTGTGCAGGTGTTCTATTGGTGTTGTTTGAGTGCATCCTGTAATGATACGAAGTGCATTGTTCTGTATTGTCTGTAAGGTGTTTGTGTGTGTTTGAGATAATGGGTGCCCAGCATGGGCTAGCATAGTCCATAACTGAGCAAATATATTGTTTGTATATGAGTGATGTTGTTTCCTGCTGGTGTCCAAAGTTTGTGCCTGTTAGTACCCTAAGCGTGTTAAGTCTTGACGTACATTTGTTTTTAATATCCTGAATGTGGTTTGCAAAAGATAATGATGTGTTGTATGTGACCCCAAGTATTTTGGTCCTGTGAGTGTGTGGAATGTTGATGTTGTTTAGTGTAAGCTGTGGAATTACCTGGTGTTCTTTTGTGTTGCTTGTAAGCAAGGTGATGGTTGATTTTGTGGGCGCTACTTTGAGTCTATTGTGTGTGAGCCAGTCTTGTATACTGTTTATGTATGTTTGTAGGTTATTTGTAGCGGTGTCGATGTTGTTGTGGGTAGATGTTAGAGTGATGTCATCTGCATATGATAAGGTAAGCTTGTTATCTATGGGTGTTGGAATGTCATGCATGTATAAGTTGAAGAGTGTTGGTGAGAGAACAGAGACTTGAGGGACCCCATTCGGAAAAAGCTTGTTTTTGGATGACTTGCCATTAAATGTGACATGTGAGTATCTTCCTGAAAGATAGCTGCTCAGCCACCTTTTGGTGTTATTGTGCAGGTTTGTGTTGAGTATTTTGTTTATGAGAGGGAAGCGTGGGATAGCATCAAATGCTTTACTAATGTCTATTGTTGCTAATAGTGTACGTTGAGCTGGTCATCTGGAGTTGATGCCATCCATGATGTGCTGCGTGAGGTTAGTGAGTAATGTCGTGGTTGAGTGGTAAGGTCTGAATCCATGTTGAGTAGGCGATAGTGGAATGTGTGGGTTGGTGATTTGTAAGATTAGTCTTTCTGTTACTTTGGAAGGTGTGCATAGTAAAGTAATGGGTCTATAGGAAGCTGGTTCTGTTGGATTTTTGTTTGGTTTGAGTAGTGTAATAATTTTACCTTGTTTCCATATGTCAGGACTAATACAGTGTTGGTATGAATATGTGCTGATATTTGTGAGAGCTAGTATTCCTTGTGGGCCCAAGTGTTTAAGGTGTATGTTAGATATGTTGTCTGGTCCAGTAGCCTTCGAATTCTTAATGTTTTTGATGATCTTGGTGGTCTGGTCTGTATTGAAGGGTGTAATGGTTGTGTCGAGTCTGTAGGTTTTCTTGTGTCTGCTGTTTGTCTGTCTGCATGTTTCTGGTTGTTGTCTCTGTTTAAGTGACTTATCTTTGCGTAGTGATTAACTAGAATGTTAGCATATTATTTTGGCTGTGACAGATAGCCGTGTGAGAGGTGTGAATGCCGCTGTTAGAGTGGGTAATGCCGTTTATAGTCTTGTATAGCCTGGATGTATCTGTGGAGTGGTTTAATGTTGTTATGAATTCCCTGAATGTTTCTGTTTGTTTTTCTTTGAGTTTGTTGTTTATTTCTGTGTTGAGCTGTTGTATTTGCTGTTTTATGGCTTGTGTGTATGTGGGGTTTGTGTGTTATATTTGAGGTTGTTACGTTGCCTTATGAAGTGGGCTATTTCTCTAGTGTAATTTGGGTTGTATTTCCTAATGTTGCCCTTCAGTATGTATTTGTTTGCATTATTGATGATCTGATTAAATGTCTTGAGTGTTGTATTGATGTTTATGATGGGTGTGCTGTTTAATGTGGTGAATTGTTCCTCAGTCTGTATTTTGAACTGTTCCCAATCAGCTTTCTTGTAATTTCTGTAAGTGTGCCTAAGGCTGTTGGGGCAGAGTGTAGAATGTGTTGTAATGATGATGGGCAGGTGGTCTGATGACAGTTGTTTTTCTGTTCTCCATTGTGTATGTGTTGCTAGTGAGGGGGAACAGAACGTTATGTCTGGGGAGGAGTTTGAGTATCCTGCTTGATGTGGTATGTGTGTATGTTCTTCTATATTGTTAAGAATGAAGAGGCTGTTTAGTTGTGTGGCTATGTTGGCACCTCTGGTGTTGCTTTGGTTGTGCAGGTACCAACTAGTGTCTTTGGCATTGAAGTCTCCTCCTAAGATGACATTAGTGAGAGGCCAGATTGTGTAACTGTGGATTGTAATTGGCTGGCACCTGAGGTGAACTATCTGGTGGGATGTAAATGTTGATTAGTGTGGTGTTGTGTTTTGCGCATGTTTTAATGTTAACTGCCTGTATTTCTATCGTGTTATCTGCTTGGATTGTGTTTGTAATGTTTTGGGTAGCATCAGTGTAGCTAATGCTTTTACGTATGTAAGTGATGAGTCCACCCCCATTACCCCCAGTACGACCTTGATGGATCGCTGTGAAGTCAGGGATGGTGGGTGTTTTGTGTGTGCGTTTTAGTTTTGTTTCTTGTATAAGTGCTATGTGAATGTTTTGTTTGTGTACGAATTCCCTACGCTGCATGATTTTGTTTGTGAGGCCATCCACGTTGTACTGTAATATGTTAATATTATACTTCTGTATGTGTCTCATGGTGCTATTGTGTCTATGTCTTTGTGTATGGTGACATGTGTAAGTTGTAGTGGGGCCTGGATTAGTCTTAATGTCGCCAGAGAGTAAGAGTAGTTCGGGGAGCACACAATTGCTCCCTGTAATTGAAAAAATAGCACGCTGAGAATAGGTCCGGCCCTGGGAGCCGATCGGTACTCTGACCATGCCACGCAACAGGCCATCGACTGCCAGTCTGGCCAACCATAGACAGCCCGCTGCACGGAGATTTGAGGAAGTTTGGCCACCAGCGCGTTGATGTTTTGGTTTGATGTCGCCTCTTCTTCGCGTTGATGTGTCCCGTGCTGGAGGATGCAGCCACTGTTAGAAGCTTCCTTGTCAGCTGCTAACACTTTTTTCAGATTGTTCTAGCTACCTGTTCAGAGGTTTTTTATAAACAACTGGATATAGTTGATTATGATTATACCCCTGTACAGGGCAACATTAAAAAAGTTTCGGCCGATATTGTTAAAAGTTTCAGCAGTGACCAAAAATATATGTATGAATGTGCATTAGCATACAATCTGGACGCATCTCACAAGCGTTAGCCACCAGATCCCCTGGTGCTCTCCATCATGCAAGATAGCTAACACGAGCAAACAGGATCCTGCGCTTA
This sequence comes from Bathynomus jamesi, assembly GCA_023014485.1. Lineage (NCBI taxonomy): Eukaryota > Metazoa > Arthropoda > Malacostraca > Isopoda > Cirolanidae > Bathynomus > Bathynomus jamesi. The sequence goes on along the minus strand of JAJOZX010001427.1, from coordinate 299,516 downwards.
TGTGTCTCTACACAGAATCCAGACAAAAACATCCAAGACCTAGTAAAAACTATAATGCTGGTTTACACTCCAGGTTGGTTTTGGATAAAGTCTCATCCAAAGGCAAATGAGGGAGCATCTAATTTTTGGTATATCATGCACTTGCTTAAAGGCTTAGATAAAAAGCATCGGATGATTATGGAGCGTGTCCTCAGAAATAACACCTATTTTGCCCACCCAGAGAATATCTTACTCTCAATGATAACAGACACAAGAAGAGAGGTCAGAGAGCTGGCTCTTCAGCACATCATTCGAGCAAGAACTAGGAGCACCAATGCGAGAAATTTTGAGCTGCCAAAAACACTAAACTTTGAAGCAGATGATTATCCTAACATGATTGACTGGGACAACGAAACCATCACCCCTCCACCTATTTTACAGAATTTGACAAATGATGATCTTAAAGTTCGAAATGAACCACTTCAGCTTATTCCTTTTCCTTGTTGCAGCCAGGGAGTGGAACATGCTGTAAATGTGGTAACAGAAGCATCACAAGATAGAATTGGTTACGAAAACAGAAATTTATTTTGAATGTACTGGAGTTGAGAAAAAAGCTACCTGTGTTTCAATGGAAAGGCCAGTGGTGTCAGTAATTTACAATTTTAAATTTCTTAAGGTGAATATTATGATTTTAGTATGCTTCAATTGATTCTTTAAGTAATATATGGAGAAAGATTTCTTATTATATATATATATATATTATGTTATACAGGGTGTACATAAAGTCAGGATCTATTTTTCTGAAGCACTTGGAAATTATATGGAATTCAATCATAAAATGATAAAGTGGTAACATTTATTAAATAATTAAGAGTAGGATTCGACGTGATGCCCATCAGTATCCCTGCACAGCTCAAATCGTTCCGCAGCATTTCTAAACACATTCTGGAGCATTTGCAGGGTTATGTTATCTGCAGCAGTTCGTTTATGTGTACGTAAGTTTTCAAGACTCGTAATCTTCGTCTGATAGACGTGCAATTTGATAAAGCCCCATGCAAAGAAATCTAAAGGGGTTAAATCTGGTGATCTCGCTGGCCAAGGTCTGTTGCTTCCGCGTCCAATCCAGCGATTTGGAAAACATTCATTTAGATAATCCTGAACAATTTTGGCATAGTGACAAGGAGCACCATCATGTTGATAGACGACGGGGATAGGATTGTTAGTACCGTCGTCTATCAACATGATGGTGCTTCTTGTCACTATGCCAAAATTGTTCAGGATTATCTAAATGGACGTTTTCCAAATCGCTGGATCAGACGCGGAAGCAACAGACCTTAGCCAGCGAGATCACCAGATTTAACCCCTTTAGATTTCTTTTCATGGGGCTTTATCAAATTGCACGTCTATCAGACGAAGATGAAGAGTCTTGAAAACTTATGTACACGTATACGAACTGCTGCAGATAACATAACCCCACAAATGCTCCAGAATGTGTTTAGAAATGCTGCGGAATGATTTGAGCTGTGCAGGGATACTGATGGGTGTCACGTCGAATCCTACTCTTAATTATTTAATAAATGTTACCACTATCATTTTATGATTGAATTCCATATAATTTCCAAGTGCTTCACAAAAATTGATCCTGACTTTATGTACACCCGTTATATATATTTATTTATATATACAGGGCTATTCAAAATGATTCATCCGATTTCAACTGAGAATACTTCCGTACCTATCAACCGTGCATCAACTGGGCATACACCACATGAAAGAGGAAATCTCCGAGTTTTACAAAATCACCGCGAGAGGGCTCCAAAGTCACGCTGTGGCCTAGCCTAGCAACAAACAGTCAGTGTGAAAATGGCATCCACACAGCAGAAGGCATTTTGTGTGTTGCAGTTTTCGAGCTGTAAATCGGTAGTCACAGTGCAGCGTGAGTTTCATCGACATTACAGAACAGATCCTTTGGGGGTACATTAAGGATACTGTGTACGTGCCACCATTGCCCACATCTTTGGATGAGCTCCGAACTCACATTGTTACTGCCGTAGAGTCAGTGACAATGGACATGCTGGAGCGAGTATGGGAGGAATTCGACTATTGTGTCGACATTGCTCGTGTAACTAGGGGAAGTCACATAGAGCATTTATGAGGTGAGAGACAAAATTTGGACAGTTTTTCTTTTGGTTGATGTATCACAAATCACACTGTATTTGTAACATTAAAAAATATTCTAATTTGAAATCAGGTGAATCATTTTGAATAGCCCTGTATATATAAATATAACTTGCTTTAACTTTACTTATATCATTATTTACTTTAATCTTTTGTCATTTATCATGTTTTTTATTCAAAGAATTGGTTTCAATTTCATTTCAATTTTAAAAAAGGGGGGCATATGCAACGGGTAGGGGGGGGGGGGGTGCATAGCGGTGTAATTACATGTTGTTTAGGGGCCCAAAGGAAACTCCGAGCAGTGTGTAGAATAAAAATACAAAATTTCGACCCCCCCTAAATTATTACCCACATACAAATCACACTGAATGCCCTATCTTCGCTGCTTTCGAGTCGGCATCGATAATTAAGTAATAAGGCTTATAAGTACAATGTATATACAAACAGTATTTAATTATTTTTTTAAGCAGATGACTACTTATCACTAAGTTCCTTACCTTCAAGTGATAAGAACGAACAACTCTGAAGAAGTATGAAAGAAGGATCACCTTAAAAATGTTAGCCATAAGGGTCATGTTGTGGTGCCAAATTAGGATTGAAAAGAAATTTTTGAAAATGACCATTCCACAATAAATGAGCCAAGCTAAAAATAACTTTGGTTGTTTCTGAAAGAAAAAAGTGTAAATTAAAGTTTTTGCAATATAGCCTAAATAAAGTCAGCTCAAGGGAAAATAATATTTAATTGTTATATGTTGGTAAAACAAATTTATATCAGTATGCTTACTTTCAATGATGGTGTAGGATTTAGTAAACTTTACACGTGATCTACTGCACATATAATAGCTAAATAAATGAAAGTTCATCTTGGCTACATAAAGCTTTGTTTCATTGGTGCAATCCACTGAACATGTTGTAATGTCCTACATATGAATTTATCAAAATGAAAACTTTCCATGAACTAGCTCCAACCACGCATGAATTATTGCCGAAACATCAGGAGAAAAGTGAAAGTAACTTTTCCCATTTCTTTTTATGCAGGAAGAAGGGGTTAAAGGTGAATCCCCACAAAAATGCTCCCATATAGAAGGAAAAGGAGAGAGCCGAAGTCAAGATCTTTGAGGCTATTAAAAACTATACCCTTTTTTTATTTAATTTTGAAGAGACTGCATAATGAGGAATAGTGGGAGAAATGTGTGTTTAAGAGCATGCTGGACTGCTCACAAGATCTACATATGCTAAGGCTAACAAAGACCCTAAGATCCACTCCATGGTTAGCCCAAGAGAAAGGAGAGAGTAGGGGGTTAAAAGAAGAGAATAAGGGGTAAGTAAGTAGTAAAACCTATCATTCATGCATTAACATTCATCAGAAAAAGAGAAAGAAAGACTCACCATCATCATCTGCCAGCCACTGCTGACAAGTCAGAAAAATAGTTGAAGAGAATAGGAAAGGGGTGAAAGATGAAAAGAAGTAAAATAAGAATATTTACAAACCATGCAAACACAGTCTTAACTCAAACACTGTCATACCATGCAAACTACAGACATGCAAGTAAAGAGAGGATAAGAAAAGAAAAAAAAAAGTATGAAGAGTATAACAAAAAGTGGGTTAGTTTACGCTACAAACTACATCTAAGTTCATATTAGTCTAATTTTTTTTTTGAATTGCTAGCATAGGAAAAAGATGGAAAAAGATGAGCTTAGGAGGACAGTGACAGGAGAAACAGGAGTTCCAGCACTCCATCTCCTGCCTAATGTCCCTCCCCAGAGTACTTCCCTGGTTGATCCTATACAATGTCAAAATAACATTGCAGGCTTAAATTCATGCCCAGTATGGTCAGCAACAATGTTTATTTTCTCAAATTTTTTTCACAAATAATAAAGTGAGCTCTTATTTAGAACTTTTTTCCTGGGAACAGAATGAAGTGGGCTGTAGCTAGATTTTATGATAGGAAGCCTGCCTACTATGTTTTCTGATTTATTTTGTATAAAACTGAAAATACTGCAAATCATTCTGATGTTCAAATTGTGAGTGAAGCATAGTTGGAGTGCAGTTCATGAAAAAACTTACCATACAAAGTTTATTCTGTCAAACGTTATAACATGCTTACTGGGTTGAATAAATTAAAATGATGAAGTGAGTAGCTACTTACGCTTTTGATGCCATACAGCAGGAGAACAGATCCATTAAAACCTATCACAAATATGATGAAATCAATAATCAGTCTGAATTGGTCTGAAACAAACAAAAATAAAGAAGCTCAATCTCATTTGAAATGCACACTAAATTATGATGTACATCTTAAAGTCATACCAATTTTACATTTGCCAATTATTACTTTGTTACAAGTAAAACATACAAACCAAGTGAAACTGAAGAATTTTAAATATTGCCTGCCATAATTATTACTATAAAATATGGTCCAGTATTTTTCTTCACAATGAAAATTTGTTAAAACTATAAAACTTATTTTCTAAATTATGGGAATTGAGTTCAGTGCTGTGTTCATTTGAAATGTATTTTAGTAGTGCCTAGAGTTATACTATGATCTTCTGTATGTGTGTAGGACAATGGTTTCCAATGTGGGTGCCACCACCCCCCCAGTGGGCATTGAGAATCTTAGAGGGGTGCTAGGAGGCACCAGCAAATATTGATGGATACAAGGGGGTGTTGGCCTAAAAAAGGTTGGGAACCACTGGTGTAAGGTATGTATTTTGCTTATGTTCCCAATATGCTAAAGGTAGCACAATAGGTACAATGTAAGGCAACCTGAGAACAGGACATGTGGCTAGAGGAACCCTTTAATTAACAGGCATATGAAAGATATGGAAGCATGTAGTGACCTAATTATAGACACTCAGCAAGTTATAGTCCCAGAGCCAACCTTGATGACTAACAGAGTGAACACCAAGAAGAAAAGTATTAAAAATCTCAGCTAAATTTCCCACCTACAGGCTCGTCTTTCTTCAAAACTGGCCAAACTAATTTGCACTAACAGTTTTACAAAAAGATTTCTAAACATATTTAACATGGAGAAGTTCTAATAAACTAATTTTCTATCTAGCAATCAGTAATGGTAATACAAAAACATTAAAACTAGACCAATAAGAGGCTAATTACTAGCATGTGCATTGTCAACAAATGAATAAACATAGACAAAACAACCTGATTATTATTAAAGTTATAAAAACCTTAATTTGTTAAATTAAGAAAGGAACCAGTATGTGTACACATTAACAGTGCTGATAAAATGTTCTAAGGGCATAAAGGTCCATATCCAATGTGTAGCTACAGTAACTGCAAAAAAAATCCAGCAGTTCCCCTTGATTTCAATGTTTATGCATGTTGAATTTTATTTGCATTGAAAACCATTATAATTTTTACCAGTCAAACTTCTGTACATCTGGCAACTTGGCATGAGTCTGGTATAATGAGAGCCTCAGTTACCCATTAGTGATTGGCGTGGAAGGATGTCATGTTTGTGCTTCTGTGTGGTGAATTTTATTTGTGTCCCCTGAGGGAAAATGCTTATAATTTTTATATTGTAAGGGTTGTGAAGTTCTTCCCAAAACCCCACATTCAAGCAATAGGCTTGGACTAGGGTCCCAAGTTCCCTTATTAATGGCCCATCTGTCCTTTGGTCCCATTTTAGTATTTGCTGCAGGTCAATCCCTTTTATTTTTTCTCAGTGTCCCTCCCAGTAATTTGTTAAGTTTTCTTGTTCATTCTTTTAACCAATCCAGTAGGGAATTGGTTATTGCAAGGGTTTTCAAGCTTTATCTGGTTCTCTGGAGTTTTGTTAGGCAAATATTGTTTAAATCTAAGAATTCTCAAGTTTTTCTCTCCCCCCCACAGAAGTCTAGTTAAATATTAAAAGTGTTATTTAGTTATCAAGTATTTAACAATAAGTGCTCTGGACCCTGTTCACTTCTGGAAGATACAGCATAAATTACTGTTGGAAAGCCTATTATGGCATTTTATTTGTTACAGGTATTATGATTCTTTATCAGAGTTTACTAGACCTTACAATTGCCTAGTGTTGTTAATGATCAAGATCATTGTTATATAATGATTGGTATGTATTCAAATTGTAAATAAGTATGGGCATGTGACTTATAGTTATTGCCAGTTTGCAGTGCTTGCTTGAGCCTTTGATTTTTGTTAACCCAATCCTCTGCTTTTGTGATTCACTCTTGCAACTAGCTATACAGCCCATTATTATCACTAAAGGATACCAGTCACCTTATTCCAGAGATTTGCTTGTTACCCATGCTTGGTTTTGGCACTGCTTACGGGTTGATCAAATAATATGGGATATGTTTGTCATGATTGTCAATGTTATTTGTATGTATTACTTTTCTGTTCAACATTATTTGTATTTATTCTGAGCAATTTATTCTTTCCAGTGATTACCGTATTTCCCGGCGTATAACACACACTGTTTTTTCCCCCAAAATACTCCAAAAATCACCCTGCGTTAAAATTAACTCGTTAAAATTGTACATGTGAAGTGAGGTAGGAGGTATATTATTTCCTAAATTTTCTCTTCAAAATTAGGGTGCACGTTATATGCCGGGAAATACGGTAATTATGAAGCCACGATTCCAGTTTGTTTATTAATTATATGTTAATTCATTATTATTGATTGATTGTACCCTGTGCATGTAACTAATAATTTTGTGTTGTCTAGGCCAGAGTTTTTCAAACTTTTTGAAGCCATGGAACCTTTATTTAAAAAAAAAAATTCATGGAACCTTGACCAACAGGTAAAATTTTAATGATACAAGGCAAATGGTAATAACACACAATTTATGCTTAATGCAGTTTATTTATGTAATTTATAAAATTTACATACACAGTTATATGAATTTCACAAAAAATATATACAAGTTTAGAAATTTACAAGAAAAAAAAAACAATTTACTTTTATTGACCTATTTATTTAAATTCCCCTCCCCACATTACTGTCAGCATAAAAGAAATAATAAGTATAAAAAATATCATGTTTATTGTAAAATTAAAGTTTTCAATGCAAAATAATTAAAAGTGAGGAATTTTACAGTTATTGAGGAGTAATTTTAATAGTTAATCAAACAAATAAATGTTTAATGACTTGGATGTGATTGCTTTTCTTTAGATAAAAGTTCAATATTTGGAGCAATTGATGTTACCTGCAAGCGGATATCATCATCTATATTTAGCCTACTGTAACTTCTACATTTGTAAGTACTCCCTAATTGTGGTACGCAAAGTAGACAGATGGTGTATCACCAAAATTTTGACATTTTCACTGAGAGAAACTATTTGTTAATAAAAAATCACCAAGATTTGGAAAGCACTCAAGATTTTTCCTAACTTCTGTGAACTGAGAAGACTAAAAACAGAAAAACTCACCAAATCAATCAGACCAGTGCTTGTGGTCATCAGCTGTGTTTTGTTTACAAAATGGGCTCTTGTTTCTTACTGTGGCTGCAAGAGGGCAACACTTTTTCTGGATATCTCATTGTTTGAATTAAAATTCTCTCTCTCATCCACTCTCTCTTTGCCTATGCCTTTCAAAACACAATCACTGAGTTCACAGAATATATATCATAAATTCATCCATGCCAGTTGATATTTTATCTTACCTCTCTCTCCTCCTCAGTCTCTCATGACATGCCCCACAAAACCCCAAGTTCTCATGGAACACAGTTTGAAAACCCCTGGTCTAAGCAACCAGATGGGACCAGGGGGGAACCAGTTGTAAGTCTACCAGCTAGCTCAACTAGTCCAGATACATCCTGTTGGCATTGTGGATCCAACCTAGTTGGACCTACCAAGTCCATTGGGGTTGTGTCAGCTACAGCTGGCCACTCTGGGACTGCCACAACAATCAGGCTTGTCCAAAAAGGGGGGGTCGAAACATATAAAAAATCAAGTTCATCCAATTCCACAGTATGCACATAGTTGGAAATGATGATCTCAACATCTTGTAAAAGAAAAAGGAGTATATGTGACCCCCCCTTACCCCTTCCATAGCATCCCCCCCCCATTTTACTCTCTCCACAGATATAAACCCCAAATGTGACAATCATGCATTATATTAAGTCTTATTAAGTAGATTAGATTAATTTGGAGAGATGTTTTAGATAGATTGAATAGATTACATAGATTAATTTAGATAGATTAGATGAATTATAAAAATTATTGTTGCATTTTTTTTGTTTAGTTTCAGATTGTTTATGATTGAATGAGTTGTGATTTAATTCTGAATGAGTTATATTAAATTCAGACTGAATGATTCAATTGCTAGAATTTAACAATGTTTCTTGTTATTAATGCTACTAGGCCTAAATAAATGAAATCATGGTGACAAGAAGCAAAACGCACAATTCAACATTTGGTCACCCTGCAGAATTTCCACCTTCAATGACTCCTTCAAAGGCTGATATATTTAGGCATTATTTATTGGTAAGAAAACAAGAAGAAATTATTTCAAAAGGTTCTAGAACAGCAAAAGAATGTTACAGAATTGTCACTAAAGATGTGGAAGCCATTTGGGAGAAGTTTTCCTTTCCACATATAGGATTTCAAGGAATAGCTATAAAAGTTGAGCGATTGATAGAATCTGCAGCAAAGCTAAATAAAGTACCATTAAAACAAAGAAACACCAGTTTTCAGCAGAAGGTGGAGACATTCGATGAAATGTTTGATATTTGCACTTGTACTTGTTACGATAAAAAAAATCAGTCAAATGGATTGCAGATGTGATAGGTATTAGAGTTCCAATGATTGAGTGGGAGTCTTTTGTGGGGCAGAAACAAAGAAAAACACCAAGTAGGACCAATTGACAGAGTAACAACTTCCGCAAGAAAAAGGACTCACGATAGAGTTAAAGGATTAGAAGGAAGAGCCAAGATAAGCCTATACTATATGAATGTCGCCTCAACCAGCAAACTGGACCCTTTACATATTGTGGAAGATGAGAGCATGGAAATTGATGATGACAGTGATGATATTCACTTTGTTCCAGATCTTGAGCTGAGAGAAAACCATCAGAACAGAATTATTTATGATAACTTAACAATAACAGCAGATAGATACCGTGTAAGTTACAGAGCTACTGCAGCTATAGTAAATGCAGCTTCGAAGGATATGGGAATATTAGACAAAACCAATATGTTGGATAGGAAAAATGTGGAAAGAAAAAGGATACGTATGGGGTAAAAAGAACATAATCAAAGTGAAATCAGAGAACACACACAGTGAAGGCATCAGATTTGATGGTAGAAAAGATCAAACTAAGACAAAGAAGGGAATGGAGTACGAAGAACATTATGTAATAGTCAAAGAACCTGGTGATATTTACATGGATCATATAGCTCCAGATAACGGAACTGCTTGTTGTACTGCAGATGAAGTAATAACTTTTATAGTTGATTCTAATAGCAAAGAATCCCTCAAAGCTTTGCTATGCGATGGCACCCCAGTGAACACTGGCAGGATTGGCAGTGATAAAATTGATTGAATTATATCTGGACAGGCTGGTACAATGGCTGATTTGCATTTTGCATGCAAACGAACTGCCCTTCAGGCACATATTTGAAGCAATTGATGGAAAAACTTTGGGACCAAACACCTTCAAAGGTTCTCTTCGAAATAAACTCTCAGAGGATTTCACCAAACTGGATATAGTTGATTATATCCCTGTACAGGGCAACATTAAAGAAGTTTCGGCTGATATTGTTAAAAGTTTCAGCAGTGACCAAAAATATATGTATGAAATGTGCATTAGCATACAATCTGGATGCATCTTACAAGCATTAGCTACCAGATCCCCAGGTGCCCTCCATCATGCAAGATGGCTAACATGAGCAAACAGGATCCTACACTTATGTGTCTCTACACGGAATCCAGACAAAAACATCCAAGACCTAGTAAAAATTATAATGCTGGTTTAGTGAAGCATACTAAAATCAAAATATTCACCTTAAGAAATTTAATTGAAGCATATTAAAACCAAAATATTCACCTTAAGAAATTTAAAATCGTAAATTACTGACACCACTGGCCTTTCCATTGAAACACAGGTAGCTTTTTTCTCAACTCCAGTACATTCAAAATAAATTTGTCTGTTTTCGTAACCAATTCTATCTTGTGATGCTTCTGTTACCACATTTACAGCATGTTCTACTCCCTGGCTGTGACAGGGAAAAGGAATAAGCTGAAGTGGTTCATTTCGAACTTTAAGATCATCATCATTTGTCAAATTCTGTAAAATAGGTGGAGGGGTGATGGTTTCGTTGTCCCAGTCAATCATGTTAGGATAATCATCTGCTTCAAAGTTCAGTGTTTTTGGCAGCTCAAAATTTCTCGCATTGTTGCTCCTAGTTCTTGCTCGAATGATGTGCTGAAGAGCCAGCTCTCTGACCTCTCTTGTGTCTGTTATCATTGAGAGTAAGATATTCTCTGGGTGGGCAAAATAGGTATTATTTCTGAGGACACGCTCCATAATCATGGGATGCTTTTTATCTAAGCCTTTAAGCAAGTGCATGATATACCAAAAATTAGGTGCTCCCTCATTTGCCTTTGGATGAGACTTTATCTAAAACCAGCCTGGAGCATAAACCAGTGGTTTATGCTCCAGGCTGGTTTTAGATAAAGTCTCATCCAAAGGCAAATGAGGGAGCACCTAATTTTTGGTATATCATGCACTTGCTTAAAGGCTTAGATAAAAGCATCGGATGATTATGGATGATTACTCTCAATGATAACAGACACAAGAAGAGAGGTCAGAGAGCTGGCTCTTCAGCACATCATTCGAGCAAGAACTAGGAGCAACAATGCAAGAAATTTTGAGCTGCCAAAAACACTGAACTTTGAAGCAGATGATTATCCTAACATGATTGACTGGGACAACGAAACCATCACCCCTCCACCTATTTTACAGAATTTGACAAATGATGATCTTCTTAAAGTTCGAAATGAACCACTTCAGCTTATTCCTTTTCCCTGTCACAGCCAGGGAGTAGAACATGCTGTAAATGTGGTAACAGAAACATCACAAGATAGAATTGGTTACGAAAACAGACAAATTTATTTTGAATGTACTGGAGTTGAGAAAAAAGCTACCTGTGTTTCAATGGAAAGGCCAGTGGTGTCAGTAATTTACGATTTTAAATTTCTTAAGGTGAATATTTTGGTTTTAATATGCTTCAATTAAATTCTTAAGGTGAATATTTTGATTTTAGTATGCTTCACTGCTTCAGTTGATTCTTTAAGTAATATATGGGGAAAGATTTCTTATTATACCGGGTGTACATAAAGTCAGGATCTATTTTTGTGAAGCACTTGGAAATTATATTGAATTCAATCAAAATGATAAAGTGGTAACCTTTATTAAATAATTAAGAGTAGGATTCGACGTGACGCCCATCAGTATCCCTGCACAGCTCAAATCATTCCGCAGCATTTCTAAACACATTCTGGAGCATTTGCCGGGTTATGTTATCTGCAGCAGTTCGTATACATGTACGTAAGTTTTCAAGACTCGTAATCTTCGTCTGATAGACTTGCGATTTGATAAAGCCCCATGCAAAGAAATCTAAAGGGGTTAAATCTGGTGATCTCGCTGGCCAAGGTCTGTTGCTTCCGCGTCCGATCCAGCGATTTGGAAAACGTCCATTTAGATAATCCTGAACAATTTTGGCATAGTGACAAGGAGCACCATCATGTTGATAGACAATGGTACTAACAATCCTATCCCCATCATCTATCAACATGATGGTGCTCCTTGTCACTATCCAAAATTGTGCAGGATTATCTAAATGGACGTTTTCCAAATCGCTGGATCGGACGCGGAAGCAACAGACCTTGGCCAGCGAGATCACCAGATTTAACCCCTTTAGATTTCTTTGCATGGGGCTTTATCAAATCGCACGTCTATCAGACAAGATTACAAGTCTTGAAAACTTATGTACACATATACGAACTGCTGCAGATAACATAACCCGGCAAATGTTCCAGAATGTGTTTAGAAATGCTGCGGAACGATTTGAGCTGTGCAGGGATACTGATGGGCATCACATCGAATCCTACTCTTAATTATTTAATAAATGTTACCACTTTATCATTTTATGATTGAATTCCATATAATTTCCAAGTGCTTCACAAAAATAGATCCCAACTTTATGTACACCCGGTATATATATATTTTTATATATATAAATATAACTTACTTTAACTTTACTTATATCATTATTTACTTTAATCTTTGTCATTTATCAGGTTTTTTATTCAAAGAATTGGTTTCAATTTCATTTCAATTTAAAAAAAGGGGGCCATATGCAATGGGTAGGGGGGGGCACATAGCCGTGTAATTACAGTATGTTGTTTAGGGGCTGAAAGGAAACTTCAAGCAGTGTGTAGAATAAGAATACAAAATTTTGACCCCCCCCCCTTATTATCTAGCCTTTTACTTAGAAATCTGGCCACAGGGTCAAGTTTGGAGTGTAGCTGGGCTGGGATAAAGTTCCACATACTTTAAACCAGGGGTGCTCACACCCGTGCCCGCGGGCACACGTGTGCCCGCCATGGATTTGAATGTGCCCGCTGGTTTATTTTGGAATAGCCGGCCTAAATGAAATCTTAACTGGCAATATAAAAATTACTAGAAATGAATTTTTACATGCGAGCAGAGCGCTCACATACATGTTTAAAACATGTCTGAAACCATTGCTTTGCTCCGCCAATTTCTGTGTCGCTTAAAGCGACGATTCTATTTCAACGGATATAATGAATCGAGTTGGCTGATTGGGTGTTTCGTGAAAATACAACCAATCAGAAGGCATTTTAGAAACGACTCGCTAGGCTTTCTGTGTCTTTTCGAATTTTTATTGATTTTATAAAGATGAGTGGGCGGATCGATATTTATTTCCGCGTTTGACCTGTCCGCGTGACCTTGTGTGTGGATGCGAACATGAAATGTGTCTATTTTTTAGTCGTTTATTACGTAATTTGACGTTTTCACATTTAGTATTAAAAGTTTAGCATCATGTCGACCGTTCACCCGTTCGTGTCATCTTGTGTGTGGATGCGAATTTGAAATTTGTCTATTTTTAAGTCGTTTTTTACGTAATTTGACGTTTTCACATTTAGTATTAAAAGTTTAGCATTATTTCGACCGGCAGCGTGTCCGATTTTGAAGTTTCAAGTGGTAAAAGTTCAGCCTCTGATATTAGTGGCTAGATCGCAAAATTAAAGCAGTGTAAGCCATCAACTAGCAATTAAATGTGAGTATTATCTTCTATCACTTGTATTTATTTTTAGTTCATAAATTAGGGGAAAATTTTGGTGTTTGTGCCCGCCAAAGATAATAGTTAGCAAATTTTGCCCTAAGGTCTCCGAAGTCTGAGCACCCCTGCTTTAAACAAACCATTTTTCTGCGCTTGTCTCCCACTTACTTTCCTTTGTTTTTTCTGCTGAACCTCACTAATTATTATTTGTTTTCCAGAGTTTTCCTGTTAATTGTAACATATTGTCAATGTTCTGTGTGTTTATACTTTCATAATAAAACTTGTATTTATTCCAGTTATAATAAAAGGGATAAAAAAACAGGTCACTTCATTTCTGTCAGGTGCCTTGGAATTCTGGTTCCTTTCTTGGACCTTGAGTGATTGGGATTGTTTTCCTATGGAGATCAAGATCTGATAAATACTTGGGAAGTAGCCTACAGTTAACATGTGGATTGAACCTCACTCATCTCTTGGAAATACACAGCTGACGTGAGAGAATCTGACCCAGAATAAGAAGTTGATTTGTTCAGAACTAGATAATAAGTGATTGGTGAAGTATAGTTGGCATATGATCCAGAACCTATTGGTATACACCTGTGTCCATCATCATATTAAGAAGTTCAGAGTAAGAAAAACTAATACCCAAGAAGATATTGCCAGATACTGGAGAATACTGCCCCCCTTGCCTGAACAATTTATTGTCATGAACCCGGAAACTTAAAGGGTGCTGGGTGGCTTGAAGATACTGGTTACTTGGGGACTATGGCCTACTCAGCCACTGCAGCAATATCAACAATTCATTATGGGCCATCTGAAGCTTACCATGAAGGAGAAAACACATATTCCATTATCCATTCACTTGTTGCTGCAACCCAAGGCCTCCCTCCCAATGGTGTTCCTCCTAGAAAAGCTGGCTCTGGCCAACCAAGGAAGACATCTAGGGCTACTGACAATTTATTAAAATGAAGTATTAAAGAAACCACCTATTTCTGCTGCACAAATTAAGAAAAATCACCACCAAATCTTTGCAAATGTATCTAAACAAAATGTGCAGCATAGGCTGCAGAAAGAGCTGGACCTCCCCTCATGAGTAGCTGCATGGAAACCTCTGCTCCTAAAGAAAATGTGTACCAAATACAGACATGGGGTATGATAGACTATTACAGGATTTTTCAAGTAATAGTAATAGATCATAATTTTTTGGCTGTAATAGTAATAGATAATAGTCTATTATTTTTCTATTACAGTGGCAATGGACCTATTGTGTGAACAAAGAACTGAAAAAATGAACTAAATCTATTCTAAACTAAAATAAACATGTGAACTAATATTGTAGCAAATTTTTCCTTCAATAAAATAAAATTTATGAAGACCTACAATCTGAAATTTTTTTTTTTTTTAGTTCCTTAATTTACCGCCAATTCATACAGGTCTACAAAAGGCAGTACATATCTCGGCGAGGCGGTGGGTGGGTGGTGTTACTCAGCTGGGGGTGGTAGGCTAGGGGGGGGTGAGTGAGGGTCAGTTACTGGATAGTGGGTAGGAGGGGTATGGTCTTAGATGCGATGGGGCAGATGGGAGTGGGTGAGGTAGAGGAAAATTGCTTCTGTTGAAAAATGGGGGCCTTTGGTAAGTATGGAGTGTAGAGTCACTGTAGATGGTTGGGTATGGGAGTTTCTGACGAGGGAAGCACCTGTGATGAAGAGTGGACAGGTTTGGGCATTCCACCAGGAGGTGTATAACAGTGATAGGGGCATGGCAGGTAGGGCAGAGCGGGGCTGGCAATTTTGCCATAAGGTATCCATGGGTGATGTGGGTGTGGCCTAGGCGGAGATGGGCTAGAATTACTTCTTTATGGCGGGACCAGTGGAATGAGGAGGCCCAGTATCCTATTTGTGGTTTGATCCTGTGGAGTTTATTTAGTGTGGTCTGGTCCCATTCCCGTTGCCATATGGAGCAAAAGTGGGAGCAAAGAGTCAGGAAGAAGTCGGAGAAGGGGAGGGGTTGGGAGGAGGCTGGGAGGGGTTGGGAGGAGGCTGGGAGGGGTTGGGAGGAGGCTGGGAGGGGTTGGGAGGAGGCTGGGAGGGGTTGGGAGGAGGCTGGCAGTGAGCAAGCTGTCTTTGCCATGCAGTCCGCCGCCGTATTACCCTGGATGCCATGAGCCGGGACCCAGTAGAAGGCAACTGTCTTGTGTTGGAGGGCCGTTAAAAAGTGGAAGGTTTGCTGGATGGTACAGACGAGCAGGTGAGGAGGGTTAAATCTTTCTAGGGAGAGAAGTATGCTTTGGGAATCTGAATAAATGATGAAGGAGCTGGCAGAGTGGGTGCGCACAATGTCAAGGGCCTCCATAATCGTGAAAAGTTCTGCCGAGAAAACGGAGGCCTCGGGAAAGCAGCTGGGACAGAATCACCACTGAGGAGGCCGTATCAGCCTCTGAGTGGGAACCATCTGTATAAATGGCGACTGTATCTGGGTGTTGGGTTGCGTGTTCACAGAAGAGTGACCTGTATACAGTGGCACTCGTGGTATTCTTCAGGACACACGGGTCCCTGCAGAACTTGATAAGGGTGAGGAGCCAGGGGGGGGTGGATGCTGTATGAAATGGGAATAACTGAGAAGGTGGGTATGTTGAAAAGGTCAAGGAAAGAGCGGACCACTTCAGTGAAGTGCCAGCTCTGTCCCTGGGGTGGTAGTTCAGAAACCGCCATGCCTAGAAGTGAATAAGGTAGCCTCTGTGCAGGGAGGTGTCCTCATGAGGAGTAGACCCTGTCAGAGGATGAGAGGGAGATAGATAATTGCAGTCCAGGTAGAGGCTGGAGGCTAGGGAGGAGCGGAAAGCACCAGTGGTGAGGCAGAGGCCTCTATTAAGGACTGGGTTCAAGATACGGAGGCGGGCGTTGGAGGCTAAACCGTATACTACACTACCATAGTCCAGTTTCGACTGTACCATGGAAGTGTAAAGGCGAAGAAGAGAGCATCAATCTGCACCCCCATGTGGTGTGGGAGAGGTGATCTAGGAGAGCAAGGGGACATCGAAGGGATTGCTTCAGGTGCTTGGGATGGGGAGCCCAGTTGAGCTATCGGTCTAGGGTCATGCCCAGAAAATGCGTGGAGGGTACCACCAAGAGGATTGCCGTATAGTGTGACAGAGGGAAGAGGAAGGGTTGTGGGTCTTCTTCTACTGAAGAGCATACACTTGGACTTGGTGGTGGAGGTGGAAACCCACCAACGTCGCCCACCTTTCCACCTGGTAGATGGCGAGCTGCATTTGCCATTGAATGATGGATGGTTCTTGCCCTGTGAAGTAGATTGCAAGGTCATCCATGTAGATGGAAGAGTGGATGGTGAGTGGAAGGCATTTCGAGACTGTGTTCATGATGATGGAGAAGCATAGAACACTGAGGATGCTACCCTGTGGGACCCCATCCTCCTGCATGAAGGTGTCAGAGAGGACTGAGCCCACCTGGACTTTGAAGGTTCAGGAGGAAAGGAAGCCCCTGATGAAGGTCAGCATGGCTCCGACGAGACCTAGATGTCACGAGCTGACTAAGGATCATTGCCCGACGGGTGGTGTCATAGGCCCTTCTGAATATTAAAAAAAATTGATATTACGAACTGTCCATTGTCGAAGGGATCCTGTGTGTCTCGGCTGAGAAGCAGGAGGGGATCAGTGGTGGAGCGGAATTGTCTGAAGCCGGGAAGGAATTGATATTTTCAAGGTTGAATGATAATCACATAGCAACCATTTTTTCAAGGATTTTGCAGGCACAACACATCAGGGCGATTGGTCTGTAGTTTCTGGGGTCCAGGGAATCCTTGCTGGGTTTGGGGATAGGGATGACATGGGCCTCCCTCCACCTGGAGGGGAAGGTGCCCTCTATCCATATGCAGTTGTATAGGTCTAGCAGGAAAATTTGTAAGGCAGCGTGGATGTGCTGGATCATACCGTACAGAATACCATCCGGACCAGGACAAGGGGATCATCGAGAGGCCAGTGCCACCTTAGTTCATGCATGGTGAACAACCGGTTGTAGGTGGTCTATGGATGGTGGAGAGGGAGCTATTGTGAGAGGCAGGTACAGAACCAATTGCAGAGGAAGAAACGGTGGCGAAGGTAGAAGCTAGGTGGTTTGCCACCAACTTGGGCTCGTATAAGAGTCCATCATTAGTTTGGAGGACCAGGGGTCAGGAGGGGACATGCACCTCTCGACACCCCGTACCTTCTTCCAGATGGTAGCTGAAGGTGTGGTGGCAGTGACGCTGGACACAAAGGCATGCCAAGAGGCTCGGTGTGCTGTCTTCATTATGTGGCAGGCGATGGCCCTGGCCCGCTGCATCTCTGTATGATGGATGGGGAGTCGCGTCCGGTAGAATTGCCAAGTAGCCTTCTTCTTGGTGCGCACAGCCTCCGCGCACTCCAGGGTCCACCAAGGCACCCATCAGGCGCGGGGGTAGGTGGAGAATCATGGGATGCTAGTCCTTGCTGCCACTACAATGATGGACTCGAAATATGCAACGCACTCATCAGCGGATGGGAAGTGGGCAGTTGTCAGGGTTGTATATGTATTGTCGCAGAAGCAGGCCCAATTTGCATTGGTAGTAATCCATCTTTCTGGTACCTGAATGGTCTGGTCAGCCGATTGAGCGTGAGTTGAATGGGGAAATGGTCACTTCCATAGTCCCCTTGGAGGACTTGCCATGTGAAATCTAGGAGGGCATCAGTTGGAATGAGGGAAAGGTCTATACAGGATGGAGTGCAGGTGATGGCATGGTAGAATGTAGGAGAGCCATCATTGAGGCACTCGAAGGAGAGCTCAGTCATGACAGTAATCAGGGTTTGGGCCATATAGGTGGTGTGTGTGTGTCGCCCCACAAGGGATGGCAACTATTGAAATTGCCCAGTAGTAGAAAGGGCCTGGGGAGTTGCTGTACGACCTCCACCAGGTCATTGCCGGAGACTTGAGCGTGGGGAGGGAGGTAGATTGAACAGATGGTGTACTGTCTATCCAGGGAAAGCCAGGCAGCAATGGGGAACTGCAATGGGGACCAAATAGAGATTGTGGAAGGGGACTGCATGGTCTATTAGAATGGCAGCCCCCCTTTGAGTGCAGGTAGGAGACGGGGTGGTGATGCAGGAATATCCACTAGGGCAGGGCATGGGCCTGGTCCCCAGGATTAGCTCCTGGAGAGAGACACACCGGACAGGAAGTGGCAATCAAGGAGTTAAGGCCTTCATAGTTCGCAAATATTTCTCTCTAATTCCAGTGAACTATTGTGGTTTTTGGGGGATCCATTAGTTGATGAAGGGGGATGGGTAAAGGTGTAGGTGCTAGGAGGTTGGAGTATGAAGGGAGATCTGGGGTTTGCGAAGGTGAAAGATGGGTCAGGAGCATGGCTGGCTATCTACCATTCACCAGGGAAGGAATCAGTCAGCCAGTCGATCTCCGCAGAGGTTGCGGGATCGAGTCGGCCGAGCGAGACTGGAGGCATGGATCACGGCAGTCAGGGGAACATCGTGGGCTGAGAGGGTCAGAAGTATTTTGGCGGGCTTCTGTGTTCGGGCCAGAAGGGGGCACTGTACTTCCCAAAGTGGTGCCTCCCCACCTGTCCGGGGTCTCACGGCAGACCCTGGGTGGCAATTGGGGGTACCAGAAGGACCAGGCAGGTGGGAGGGAGGGCATGCTCAGGGGGGCCAGGTACTGTGGGGGAGGATGAAGGTGAACCAGAGTGGTCTCGTGGAGGGGTGGAAAAAATGGCACCAGGAGGCAAGGGCAGATCTATGAGACTCATGGGCGCTGCAAAAACCCAGTAAAAACCCAACTGGTTTTTTGCTGGGTTTTTGCAAACCTTGTGGAACAGGGCGTGGCTGAGCTCCCCTCGGCCACACCATGTAGCTGCGCAGGGGCTGCGTCCACTGGATCCTCAGAGGAGAGGATGTTGTTCAAATTGGGTCTTGTCATGGGGGGTGGGTCATGTAATTCAGCAACTATTGTCAGAGTCTGTGGAGGTAGAGTGGTGGGACTTCTGCAGTGGGGAGATATGGTCCTTGTAGACAAAGTGGGTGGTGTGAGGGGTCCAAACCATCTTCTTAGTTCTAGGGGAAGAGGGAGAGATGTTGAAAGGCTGGAGGGTCTGGCGACTCACTCTGGCGTCTCTGCCTCATCAGCTTGCTCCGGGCGGTAGGTTTGGGCGTGTGCAGAGAGTACTGGGAGGGTAGAGTTTGAGGTGGATGGGGCCTGGGTGTCCTGGTCCCAGACTCTTGGGGGATTTGTGGCAGGTGTGGTGTGAAGAGAAGGGATGGTGGGAGGACAGGAAACCATCAGGTCCTGCGAGGATTCCCTTTGGGAGGGACAGGGAGCAATGATCAAGGGGGGTTTCAGCAGCAGGCCAGGGTGGCGCACCAAGATGATAGAGCCAAGAGCAGCGGTGTAAGACACCCCCAGCCTCACCTCCCAACTCTGCACCCTGTCTCATGCCTCACAGGGGCTAAGGAAGTCTGTTACCTGTAGGCCTCAGACCTCCTCCTCAAACTTGAAGAAAAGGCATTCACAGGATGAAGAGGGGTGTGTGCCTTAACAATTGGAGCATTTGGGTGTGTTGGGGCATCTGTCAGGGTGAGCGATTTGTCCACAATGAACACACAGTTGATGCAGCTGCCGACAAATGGAACTAATGTGTCCAAACTTGTGGCATTTAAAGCAATGGGTCGGGTCTAAGATGTATGGGTGGACAGAAAACTCGCATGACATGCGGTCTCCCATACCCCATACAATGCAGCCGGGAAGGATTAAGGTATTGAAAGTAAGGAGTAGACGCAGGGTGGGGGAGGGGGTGCCTCCCTGTCAGGATGTGAAGCGATAAATCTTAGTGACTTCCTGGGGTGTGAGGTCCTCCAGGAGCTTGTTCACTGCGATTGACAATAGGTGGGTGGCATAAATGGTGCCCTGACTCTAGTTCAGGCGAGGGTGTGGGGAAATGGACACCAAGCATCCAAGGACCTAAGTGAGGGAGAGTAGGGCTTTTGTCTCTGTGGCTGAGCGTGATTTTATGAGGAGGGAGCCATCTCTCTGTGGGCATACATCATAGTGGCTGGAGTTGCTATGGGTTCAGATCGCCTGGAACGTCCATTCGGAGTTGGTCAGAAGGGACCCAGAGGTAGGCCAGATCACCAGGAATTTGTGGATACTTGGAAAGGAGAGGGAGGCTGTAGCATCGAAGTGGACTGGGATATCCAACAGTCAATAGGATAGCTGTGAATGTTGGCTTCCCCATCCGCCGCAGGAATCTCTCTGTTGGGAGGTGGTCCGATGGTGGATGAGGGGGGCATATGGGGAGAGCAAGAAGCCGGGTTTTGGGGGCAAGTCCTGGGTGGAACTTGACTTGCCCGAAGGCAGTTGAGGTGGGCTGGGGCAAGACCCCTGTTCCAGAGAGTGTATGTCCAAGGGCATATTCAAGGGACAGGCTTGGGTTGGCAATGGAAAAGGAGTGCAAGCATTCTGCTTCCACAGGGGGGTCAACCCCCTCAGGATACAGTCTTCCAGTGGTAGAGAACTCGAGGGCCTGGTTGCCCACCACCCAAGTGTTGAGAGAATGAGAGTAGTAGTAGTCCGAGAATGAGAAGCAGTAGTCGTAAGCTGAGGGGGAGAAGTAGCCACAGCAAACAAAAAGAAAATTTCATCCCCCACACGCATCCAGCCACCAACAACTCCAACAAGGGAAAGGCGAATCATGGGCACACTCGGTCCTACTGCCAATAGATGTCACACAGGGGAGATACACCCGCACCCAGTCCCCATGCCTAAAAGGCGGCCACTCTCATCCAATGCACAGTGAAAGGTGGCAGGGCTTGGGTTTGGTTGAAAAGCCATAAGGCTGCAGGGCAACCACCTCCCACACCCAAGGGCCTAGGAAGGGGTCAAATCAAGGTCCAAAAGCAACAAAAAAAATATTAAAAAAAAGAAGCCAGAAAGAATGGGTGAAAGGAGAAAGAAAGAAAGAAAAGCAGGAGATCAGACAGGTCCCCAAACGGGTCCAATGGTCCACAAGGGCAGAGAAAGCCCTTACACCGAAGAAAGATGCATTCCCACATTTGCCACAGAGGGACACACCCTATCACTCTGGACAAAGCAAAGGGAATCTTTGAAATTGTAATGATTTGGTTGAAACAAATATTTGTTAACACATCACTTCTAATTGCATTTAAATAGACAAAGATCCTTTTCAAATGAGTGAAGTACCCCACATACAAAAGTAATAGTAATAGATGACCAAGTAATAATAATAGATGAAAAATAAAGTAATAGTACGGTAATAGAAGAAATCAAAAGTAACAGTAATAGAAACCATGTCTGACCAAATGGTCAGCATTTGCAAAGAAATATAAGAACTGGACATCAGAGCAATGGAAGAAGGTAATGTTTAGTGATAAAAGTTCATTTAAATGCATTACAACACATAATGGAAGGGTACTCCCCCCAGCTCACTATAAAAACAGTAAAACATTCAGATTCAGTAATGGTGTGGGAATGTTTTAGTGGAAGGTGGGTCACAGGGTCTGTATTTCCTTCCCAAGAATACTACAATGAATGCTGACTGGTATAATGAGGTTTTAGAAGGCCATTTAATGAGTTTCTATGAGATCTACGGATGCAACATTTTTATGTAGGACAATGCACTGTGTTACACTGCAAAAAAATTTAAAAAATAGTTTGCTGACAACAATATTGAACTTCTTGAACATTTGGCATGGTAACTCACCTGACTTAAATCCAATAGAGAACTGTTGGAATTATATTAAGAACAAGCTTGCCAAATGTGATACAATAACTATTCCAAAACTCAGGAATGAAATACTGAAAATGTGGGTATCAGACATGGACTTGGAATACAGTACTTCCAGGAAAGACTTGCTGATTCCATGCCCAAAATGTTGCAAATGGTCATCAAAGCTTGAGGCAACATGATAAAATATTAATATGCAAGGATTAAAGCCTTACTTTTCATTTTATTTATGATAATGTTAATGTTAAGGCAATGTATCATGTAAATAATGTTGTGAATAGGGTGGTGCCAGATTTTCTTTTGTGGATACTGTATTATTATAAAATAATTCTTATTCTATCAAACTGACTTGCTAAACTTACCAACTTTTATATGAGAGCATGAAAAATAGACTGCCTTTGTTAGTCTCACACTTCTCATACAATATCTCTCTCTTTCTAAAAGTTCAATCAATTCATGGCAAGCAGAAATAAGTTGAAGGCTGCAGGCAAACTTTGGAAAACACAAATAAAAAAAATTAGTTGGTTAAATGTCTTAAATATACTGGCTGTATTTTCAAACAAAACATTCCCCTAAAACCATGTTCAATAACTCCCCAATGAGCAATACAGGGTGTCTGGGCTTAAATGGCAATAAAATAAAACATTATAAATGTATTTTATTGACAATGATTCAAAGTCTTTAATCAAGATTGCTGCAACTTAGCTGACAATTTTAAACTTTTTTTATCTAAATAATGGTTGGAGGTTGGATATGTTGCATTGGTTTCTTTATAGATTATGGTAAAGGTTTGGCAATGAGGTTCGAGTCAGATCTAGTTTAAATAGCCTCATGTTGATGAACATTTTTTGACTCGCTCTACAAAAGGATAACCCTTATCTGAACTAGATCTGACCTAAACCTCATTGCCAAACCTTTACCATCATCTATAAAAAACCATTGAAACACATCCACCCTCCAACCATCATTTAGAAAAAAAAGTTAAAATTCTAAGCCAAGTCAGCAACAATCTGAAAGAGAAACCAAACTTAAATAATTACAAATTCCTTGAAGTTAAAAATGTTGTACAAGGTGTCCCATAAGTCCAGCATCATAGGAGAAATTCATATTTTTCTATTTCTACAAACCATAATTCATATTTTTCTCTTTCTACAGGCCATAATGTCTGTGAGCAAGGAAGAATGAATCCAGATAATTCTACTCATAGGAAATCAGAGTCAAAGAGAGGCCGCTGCTGAATTTAACAGACTGCATCCAGACTGCGAGCCAATAACACACAGTTATGTTAGCAGACTTGTTGCAAAGTTTAAGGAAACAGGATCCATAGAAGATAAACCACGCAGTTGACCTTCAAGGAGGTCCACTGACGATGATACAGCGACTGCTATCCTGGCTCATTTTAACAGAAGTCCCAATATAAGTCTCTTCGGCGATTGTCAGCTGAGACAGGAGTGTCGAAAAGTAGCATCCATCGCATTTTTCAGGCTCACAAATGGCATCCATATAAACTTCAGATCCTACAGAAATTAAGCGAAGATGATCCCGATCGGCGGATGGAATTTTGTGAATGGGCTACGGAACAATACATATTGAGCACGTTCTGTAAATAAAAGCTTTTGTTTTGCCTTTTTTTATTATTTTTCCTATGATGCCAGACTTATGGGACACCCTGTAGTTTATAACTTTTAAAAAGAACAAAATGATATTGGCAATTCTTAATTTCTTAAATCTAAGCTTGCATGGTTTGACTTTCAACTTCTTTTTATTATTAGTTTTATTTAGTGATTCAATTTAGTTATTACTTCCATAAAAAAAGTGCTCAGTGTCTTTGAAAGCAAATATTCACCTCAAGTAAATCACTACTTTTGCAAAATAAGTTGCACTACTGATATTTGTAAGCTTTGGCATTGTATTTGTAATTATGCTGATTCATTGATGCTTTATAACATGGTACTCTAGTATTACCATATTCATGATAAATTCAAATATGAATATTATGCATTAAAAAATTATTTC
Organism: Bathynomus jamesi; assembly: GCA_023014485.1. Lineage (NCBI taxonomy): Eukaryota > Metazoa > Arthropoda > Malacostraca > Isopoda > Cirolanidae > Bathynomus > Bathynomus jamesi. The sequence continues at coordinate 275,291 of JAJOZX010001427.1, read as the reverse complement.
AATACAAATACTCAAACATGGAATTTGAATGTAACTGATTATAATCAATACTAAAAACAAATACATAACTGATATATACAGAAATAAAAAAATTTCAAGGTTGTTAGTGTCAACAATTATTATAAAAGTAACTAGAAAGTTGGCAAGTTCATATCCCTGAACTTATGCATTTATGCCTATAAACAAGTGATTAAAATATTTTCCATTTTCATCTATTCCAAAAGTTTAAAAAAATTGCCATAGCTACATTCCTAAATCTCTAACTAAATATAAAATTGAAATCACCTTCCTAATAATTAACACACAAAAACAACTTACTGTAGTGAGAGACCCGATGATTCTGCATCCAGTTTTAATGTTTATACCAAAGCAGCAGCTTGTTAAACGATGATCTGCCCGTAATAAATCTGGCATTTTTTTTCAAAATGTCTAGCTACCTTTCATTCAATCTGAAATAGGGCCTAATAATAACTAGAAAACCATCAAGATGAGTGAGCTGAGTTTTAACACAAGTTGGCAATTATTCCAAAAATCCATTATCCTAAAGCTGAAAAAATATTTACAAAGATCTAATCTACAATTCTTCTTCCCAATTTTTTGTTGTGATCTCTATTCTATTGTCAGTTTCTAATGAAAAGATTTTTTTACATCTACGCTCTCTATGCCTGCAAACATTTTGTATAATTCAATCATCATCCCTAATACACCTTTCAGAGAGAACATTACCAATTCCTTTTGTCTATCTATATAAACTTTTCCCCTCAAACCAGGAGCAAGTTCAGTTGCTCTCTGCTGAACACCTTCTAATATATCTATATCTTGCTTGAAATGAGGAGACCATGCCTGTATAATATTTAAAAGTCCATGCTAATGCACTTTGGAAAAACAATTCTCATATTAATTTCAGTCAAAACTTTGCCCACTACCTGTTCATTAACAGCCACACACAGACACGCCAACTTCACCATTTTCTTAAACAAGCTGCCCTTCTTTATCCACCTCAAGAATAATCCAAGGTAAAAATAGTGTATTATTTTCATTTCTTAGGTTAGGTTAGGTTTAGAGTCATTGGCTCCCTCCAGCTCAACAAAATCCAAAATGGTATGGTTTACACCCCTGACTGAATTATAATGGAATGAGGGTAATTCCAGGACAAATAGACAAATGAAGGTGCCAAATGTACACTCCACCATCTCCAAAATTCATGAAACTTGGTGTGAGGGTTGGTTTTCGTCTAAATTACAAAAATCTGAATTTTTTTGAAAATTGGTCGAGTTGGTCAAATTTTATGGCTTGACCAAATTTTGGCCAAATGAAAAAACCAACAATTTTCAAACGTAAATATCTCAGCTGCTAATTGTGGTAGCGTAATAAGTCTTAAATGATAAAATATGTAAAAGTAACTTTAGTTTCTAAATATGTATCATTTTTAGGGTAACAAAAATAAAATTATGATTTTTTGGAAAAAATGTCAAATCTTTTTTTTTTGCGATTTGGCAGCGAAGATAATCATTTTTCGAAAAAAAGACCAAGAATAAAAAATGTTTATTTGATGCATGTACACCATAATAAGTAATAAAAAGTCAGCTTATAGTTTATTATAAGGCTCAAAACTGAGCTTGAAATTAAGTAATAAATTTTTTTTTCAGACAACGAAGATTTATTACAGACTTGTTGGTCCAAAAAAAGACAATTTTCAATTCATATAAAAAATACATGTAGATAAACCAAAGGAGAAAAAATCTTTTAAAATATATGTACAATGTACATACATAACCTCTCTTATATTTAGGGACAGAATATATTGACAATAATAGTGTTTAATTTATAAAGCGCTTATCAGAGTATAAAATACTCTTCCTAATACTACACGTACACAAGTCTTTGAGAATGTTAAGAGACAATATTCTCATCCAGTGAATCCAAATTTTAGACACTAATAATATAATAATAAGAAAAAAGAATTTGAAAAGATTTTTATAACTATTAAGTAGATACACAAATCTTAGATAAAAATTTCAGAAATATTATATAGACAATCTTAAATAGTATACCTCTTCAAAATTCATGAAACTTGGTGTGATGGTTGGTTTAGGTCCAAATTACAAATTTCTGAATTTTTTTGAAAATTGGTCAAGTTGGTCAAATTTTATGGCTTGACCAAATTTTGGTCAAATGAAAAACCAATAATTTTCAAACGTAAATATCTCGGATCCTATTGTGGTAGTGTAGTAAGTCTTAAATGATAAAATGTAAAATTAACTGTAGTTTCTAAATACAGGCGTCCCCCATTATACGATTGGGATGCGTCCCTAAAAACCCCATCGTATATCGAACGATCATATATCGAACTGAAGGCCTTATAGGAAAAATAGGGATATGTTCCCAAACATTCTGGAAGACCCCCAAAATTTGCAGATTCCACTATTATTTTGCTATATATTTTACTGTTATGTACAAAAAGTGTCTGAAAGTAAGAAATTGTGATTAATAAAAGACAATTTATACATATAACGATGACACATTCTCGCCAGCTGCCAGGATCTTGTCAAAATTCTTGATCACTGTTGACACAGTGGACTGAGCCAGTCCAAGAATCTTCGCTATCAAATTAGCCCCTTGTCCATTCTTGTGATGCTTGACAATGTCAAGCTTAATCTCCAAGCTCAAACTCTTGCGAGGCTTCTTAGCAATACCCGAAGCACCAGCACTTGGCCTTTTCTGAGACATGCTTTCAAGTTGGAGATCATTAACGCGAAATAAGGCAATGGTAAATCGAAAGATGGGGGTACTTTTTTAAAATCGTTAACGTGGGAAATCGTAAACCGAACGATCGTATAATGGGGGACGCCTGTATGTATCATTTTTTTAGGGTAACAAAAATAAAATAATGATTTGGAATTTTTTTTTTTTTTTTTTTTTGCGATTTGGCAGTGAAGATATCATTTTTTGAAAAAAAGACCAGGAATAAAAAAAATTTTATTTGATGTATGTACACCATAATAAGTAATCAAAGGTCAGCTTATCAACGATTATTATGAAAAAAAATTACTAAAAAAAAAATTACTAAAAAAAAAAAAAAATCCTCCAAATTTTAACAATTTTTTGCTTTCTTTCCAGATTTACAGTATATACCTAATTTTCTAGTATACGTAAATTTACCTAACCCTTAAAATGCCTCAAAACACAAAATTTTGTTGCGATCCTATGAAAAAACACTCAAGAATAATTTTCTGTAACATCAAAAAGTAAACTCTGCCATGGCAGCTGCAAGCTATGGAATTTTGGAAGAAAATCAATTACTATGCAGCAATTGCTATGTCACAATTAAAAAGAAGCCAATTGTATTAGAACATGTTCAACGTTCATCCAGAGAGTCGGAACCTGCGGCAATACCTGAGCCAGACATACGGTACTTAACGAATCTATGGAGCGAAGTAGTAGCGATTCCACAAATCCACCACCATTGGAAGAATTTGTCGTTCAAGACAGGCAATTCAATAAAGATTTGCTCAGTGACAATATTTTACCTTTATTTGATGAAAGCCCTATTAAAACAGGTAATAAAACAAGAGACTCCGTTCAGGACATTTGTTTCTTGATGCCAAATTCGTAGTTTTCTGTTTTTAAATATTAGCATCAGCACTTGAATACATATATACAAAATATTTGATATTTGATTATTTCACACAACCTAAATTTATGAATTTGTTTTACAGCTGGATTGAAGCTGGGACAAAAACAGATAAAGGCTTCTACGAAATTCAGATCAACAACAGAAAAGGTTAAACGAAGTTTTGAAGCTGCTTATGGGGCTCCTATTGACTATTCTGAAGCTGGTCTGTCAAAAAAAAGTTGTTTGGAAGATGATTTAGAGAGGCAAGACTACTTTTCAGACATAGTTATTGAAATTTGACATTTTAAATTAAATTTAATACAGTCATCAAAGTATATACTAAATTAAGTTTTATCTGTTTACATTTTTATAATTGGACAATATAATACATATATTTTATGAAAAGTTTAATTAAAAATATACTAATTAAACTTAATGTCAAATACACTTTATTTCAGGTATCAAAAGGTTATGGAAGAATTAAAGGAGAAATTTCAAGCAAGTGACGATCGCAATCTTAGGTTACAAATACTATCACTGTATCCCTATCCCATTGAAAAAACTGCTGACTTCTTTGGAGCAACAAAGTATATGGTGCGTAAGAGCCGCAATCTCCAAAAACAGTTTGGGATTCTTCCTAACATTCCAAACATGACAAAAGGGAAGGTCATCACAGCTGAAATGAAAAAAAATCATTCAGAAGTTTTATGAAAATGACGAATATAGTAGGATGTGCCCGGGAATCAAAGATTATAAGTTTGCAATAAATGAAGAGGGTGAAAAAATAAAAAAACAAAAAAGACTGGTATTGTGTAACTTGAAAGAGTTATATGCTGAATATGCAAAAAATGATGAACCCCAAAATAGGCTTTAGTACCTTTGCTCATCTTCGACCATCATGGTGCATGCTTGCAGGACAAAGTGGAACTCACAGTGTCTGCGTATGTACACATCACCAAAATCCGAAACTACAAATATCAGCGTTAGGCATTAAAGATTTAGACTACAAAAAATTAATGTCTTTATCCATCTGCGGCATGGACAATGAAGATTGTATGATGCACCAATGCAAAAGATGCCCGCGAGAGGTCGGAATAAAAAATTATTTGGAAAGTTTGGACTTCATGGCGATGGAAGAGATAAAATATAAACAATGGGTGTCCATCGATCACTATGTTAAAAGATATCACTGAAACTCCAGAGGAATACGTGGAATCACTCGCAAAACAAATTGCACAACTGACAAGACACCACTTCACGAATAAATGTCAGTTGAGTTACTTCAAAAATCTAAAAGAAACTGTGCCTGAAAATGAAGGTGTTTTGGTGGGCGATTTTGCTGAAAACTTCTCATTCATCATACAAGATTGTGCCCAGGGGTTTCATTGGGAGAACTCGCAATGTACAGTGCACCCATTCGTTTATTATTCCAAAAACAATGCAGGAAAACTAATTTGCAAAAGTTACTGCTTCGTTTCAAACCGTCGCAGGCATGATACAATTCTGGTTCATAGTTTTCTCAAAAAATTAATCCTGTGCATCCAACAACAAAATTCAAACCTAACTAAAATTCATTATTTCATAGATGGATGCGCGGCTCAGTATAAGAATAAAACATATTTTCTAAATTTATGCCATCATTTCGAAGACTTCAAAATTCATGCTGAGTGGAATTTTTTCGCAACATCCCACGGGAAGAATGCCTGTGACGATATTGGTGGAATGGTAAAAAGAGCAGTCACCAGAGAAGGCTTACAACGGCCTCTCAACCATCAAATCTTAACAGCCGAGGACTTCTACAATTTCTGCTCTCAAGAATTCCTAACCACTATTGACTTTTTTCACATCTCTGAGGCAGAAGTTGTAGATGTAGAGCTTTCTTTGCAAAAACGTCTGAGTGAACCTATTACTTCTATCAAAGGTACTCAACAATTACATCGCTTCGTCCCAATTTCCAAGAATTCGTTGAAGGTTTATCCACTCTCTCAGAGTGCACACTGCACAGTCAGTCGAAATAAGAGAGCTCATTAGAGTTTCTGCTTCGGATCAAGAACATAATACTGTCTCTCAACGCGAAATTGAAACAGCCTCTTTTGTGGGTTGTATGTATGAAAATAAACTTTGGCTCGGATTAGTCCAGTCCTTTGACTGTGAATATGATGATTTTCTGATAAAATTTCTCCATCCTTCAGGCGTATGTCCCTCATACATTTTTCCTGCGCAAGATGATGTTTGTCACGTTCCAACAGAAAATATATTTGGGAGTACTGAAGCAAGTTTACGAGGAGGAACAAGAATACAATACATTTTTCCGCTTCAAGAATTAAATAACTTTTCAAAGATGATAAAATAAATTCTATCGAATGTATACTATTTAAGATTGTCTATATAATATTTCTAAAATTTTTATCTAAGATTTGTGTATCTACTTAATAGTTATAAAAATCTTTTCAAATTCTTTTTTCTTATTATATTATTAGTGTCTAAAATTTGGATTCACTGGATGAGAATACTGTCTTAATTCATTCTCAAAGACTTGTGTACATGTAGTATTAGGAAGAGTATTTTATACTCTGATAAGCGCTTTATAAATTAAACATTATTATTGTCAATATATTCTGTGAAGGGAAATTTGCCACTTACGCGTTTACAATGGCTAATAATAATGAACAATTAGTTTGCAGGTGGTGCTCAAGCATGGAAGTCCTGAGGAACGAATTAGACCGTGAGAGGGAGGCCAGGGTGAGGCTTCAAGAAAGCGTGATGCTTCTGACAGCAAAATTGGATTCCCTTGAGACTCCAGTTACGACCCCTCATGCCTCAGTTTCTACTAATAATATAAATAGTATTAATAGCCCTCTCTCTTCCCCTAGTTCCCAACCCTTCATTCGAGTGCGAAATGGAGCCCCATTGCGAAAAGCAAAGACTTGTCTACCAGTAATAACAAGCAATAAGTTTTCTGTTTTAGGTTTCGAAGATGCTGATGAACCGGAAATACGACTCGTTGGCGATTCCATAGTTTGAGGGCAGCTCGAGGAATTCTGTGGGAGAAATCCTCGTCGTAGGCGCCATTACTGCTACCCTGGTGCAAGGGTGGAGGATATAACTAATAGTGTTGACCATTTTACAGACGGTACCGCCGAGGACACAACGTATGTTATTCATGTCGGTACTAATAACATTTTAAATTCTAGATCGGAAGAACTACTGGCTAGGTACAAGGACTTAATAGAGCGACTAAAGGAGAAAACTAATAAGATTGTCTTAACAGGTATACTTCCTCGAATTATCCAATGTAACGATTTCTACAGCAAGGCGACCTATATTAACAATAACCTAAAGTCTCTTTGCCAACAGGAAGGAGTGCATTATGCGAATTTTTGGAAGTTTCTACGGCAGGAGGGACTTGTTCCTCGAAGATGGACTTCATCTTAATGACGTAGGAGCTGCGCGTTTAGGAAGACTATTTCATAATACTCTCTTCTTTTCAGGCTGCCGTAACTCGAACGGTCCCAGCGTAAATTCTACAAGTTTCCCCCGCGCTCGCGAAGGTGTCGTAATTGCAAGCAATTTGAAGGTTCTATCCTTAAATGCTCGTAGCCTACAAAATAAAATAAACAAATTTTTTTCTTTAATTGCTTGTAAAGACTATGATTTAATTGCGATAAATGAATCATGGCTTAGCACTGAAACACGTGACTTTGTAGGGGAATATCAAATTAAAGGTTATAGACTTTTTGTTAAAAACAGAATAGGTAGGCGAGGAGGCGGTGTTATGGTTGTATATCAAAGATAATATTGCGAACGTTATAGAAGTAAAGCACTCAATTCCAGAACTGATAGATTCGACTATAGCAGAACTTAAATTGAACGATTTCAAACTTCTTGTTGTGGTTATATATAGGCCCCCAAATCAAACAGCTGATACGGACGAAGCGTTATATCGTTGTAGTAGGGACCACTGATTAACAAATCATGGTAGTTGTGTGTTTTAACCTTCATCCTTTCTCTCCCATACAGGTTTGAATGCCATAACCCCCATAAAATCTAGCCCCATAGAATCTAACGTCAGAATTGTGGCTTAATGTTCTAAAAAGATAAAACAACAAAAAAAAAAGGGGTTTTTTTTTGTTTAAGAAGTCCTGAAATGGGTAGGCTTGCCAAATCTGAACAGGCCAACAAAGTGCACAGTGCGACTGGGTATACGTGTAATGTCGGTTGCTGAAGCTAGAAGTTAAGAAAGACAGAAATTAGATGACATTCATCTAGTGCGTTTGACTCCTTGAACTCGAACAATCATCCCCGAACCTTTTGAAAGTTTTAAGTGGTGGTACCTGCACATCAGTTAAGGCCAGGTATCAATAACACCTTGCCCTCCTTTCCATTTAGCCTAGTCAGGGATATTTAGGGTATAATTATTGTATGCGAACAAAAACAACTAAAAGAGGACATTTAAGTTTCAAGATAAGGAATCAGGACGCAACTCCTCATTGTTTCTTGATTCATCTTGATTGTAACCCAAAGGAGCCTCTCTTGACCATTGTAATGCGAAGATAGATCACTTGCTTTGCCAAAATCCAGTTGTCTGTGACCATGTGTTAACATATATATGAAATTGTGCTCTTGCGATTGACACTGCGTGTACATTTGTGAAAGATATACCTTATTGCTTGTCTGCCCACTTACCTTAATGTCCTTGCTTCACCCTGCCTAACCCCCGCTTTTCTAACTTTTTCCTCCCTTTCATGTGTTGTATAGAATGTAAACTCCCCTTTCCCATCAATAAAGTTTGTCCATGGTTTTTCCTCTAGTGTGTTTTTCCAACCCGTTGAGGTTACAGTTTGATTTGGCTACGGCATTGTCATCGGGAATGTGGTGAGCATTTTTGTTTCCTTTTTCGTGGAATATTGGGAGGTCCTGAGGTTGGGTCAGTCCGGTGGGCATTGGGACACTTAACTAATCGCATTGTTTCTCTGTTCTGAGGATAACGAGGTCACGCCTGGAGGGTCGCGTCGGGATCAACGAGACTCCGGGAAGGTTTACCGCATCAGGGATTCTTAGAAGCCCGTCCTCCCTCAGCCAACGAGCCGCCTTTGGGTGTTTGGTTTTGAAGTAAGTCTTCTCCCCGTACCGGTAGACAAAAATTGCATGAAATAAAAATGTTGTCGGGTGGTTCACATTGACTCGGAACTTCATTGGTTTATTGGATAACCCCACCGCAACATTTTTGGTGCCCAGACCCGGGAACGGGAGGCACCCAACGTTGACGGCTTCGGCTTAGCACGGACGGAAAAAAAAAAAATAAATGTCAGATTTAGTTGAGCTCAAGACCCAGGTTGCCCAACTTGTTGACCTGGTCAAGGAGCAGAAACAACAAGCTCTAGAATCAGAGCAGAACTGGACGCAGCGGTTGGTGGACCTTGAAACGGTCTGGAAAGGAAAGTATGACCGGTTGTCCAAAGAAAATGATGATCTTGTGGCCCGACGTGAATACTGGCAAGAACGAATGGACCAACTGGAGAGAAAACAAGCAGCCAGAGAGGAACAATATGACGATCTTGTGGCCCGAAGTGAATACTGGCAAGGACGAGTGAACCAACTGGAGAGAAAACAGGCCACCAGAGAGGAACAAGAACTTCAGAGTGCCCGTCAGGAATATGAAGACCTTGTACCAGATAATGACATGGAGCAGAAGGTGGAGGTCAGAAAAGAGCCGTCCAAGGATCCTCGAACAAGGAAACATTCAGACGTCAGTTTCCACAGACCTCATAACCGCAGTTCCGAATCGTCTCATAATGAGGAGTCAAGCTCATCAGACGAAGTCAACGTCAAGAAGGAGGAAACGCGGCCTAGATACCCATCATCCAGAAAATATCATCATAGGGTCCCGCAGCGAACACCTATGAACGCTCCCGAATTGGATGACTTCAATGTCAATAGTGGGCGCTCCTTCCCTGAATATCTTGAAGCGTTTGAGCGCCACTGTGCCTCAAAATATAATTGTGAAAGACGAGATTGGACAGGACGTTAGGAAAGCACTTGACCGGAAAACTTCAAGACTTGTACCATGCTTATGGGGGTTGTGGTGTCGAATATGACCACATGAAGGAAATACTGTTAACATGGCATAAGAGAATCAAGAAGACCGTGACCACTGGAAAGGTTGCCGAATTCAAGAATGCCAAAATGAAGTCAGGGGAATCTCCCGATGTATATGCGGGCCGATTGGAGACATTGGCACGAAGGGCATTCCCTCAGAAAGACATCGAGACCAGCAAGGAGTTAAGGAGGAAGTACCTCGAGACTGTCCCCTCAGCCCTGTCACAACACCTAGCGAGGATAATAACGGAAAACAAGACTCTGCACCAGAAGAAGGTCTACTGGTCCAACATTTTGGATTTTGTGGCCTTACAAGGAACTGAAAGTTCTGGGATTCCGACCATACCTGAACCAATAGAAGTCTTGCAAATGCAGGTCCCTGTTCAGGTTTCCGAAAATCTTGACACTTCCAGACAGGGATTTGTTCCTCAGAGCCAGCCACGACTAGGTAGGAATAGAGGGCGCAGTCGTCCACGAAGCAATGGAAATGGGACAAGCGTTTTCTCACGGAGGCAAGGAGGGTCAAGAGAAAACCAGCGAGGACAGGATCGCTCACGAAATCCACGACCAAATCAGGAAAGCAGTTACCGGCCAGGATCCTCGCCCCACCCTAGAGAACAACGACAACCCCGAACTCATGGCCAGAGGGAATCCAGCAACGGAGCAACAGATGAAGAGTGTCAGTGGTGTACCAGAAAAGGACATAACGAGGCCAATTGCCGAAGGAAGAATGGTGCCTGTTTGTTGTGTGGCGCGTTGGACCATTTTGTCCGTGAGTGCTCCAGAAATTCCCAGAGAACACCAACCCCTGACCCTACTGCCCGATATCATTGTTCCCGTTGTCAGGGGCCTCACCCTGGTATGTATTGTCCCGTGAGAAGTCAATATCAATCGACCTCAGGAAATCAAAATATGGAAGATCATGACGGCCAACCACCATCCCAGTCGGAAAACTAAGCATGTCCAACGAGGACAGGGACTCGTTGGAAAGGATTGTCACAATCCCTGATAATGATGACCACCCCAGAGCTAGATGCACCCCAGAGTTTGCCCCCCGAGCAACTGCCTTTCCTGAAGACCACTGGTTGTGTGACTCACCGGGCGATTTGAGAAGTCATGCTCTAGAGAAACCAGGGGAGCTTGGCCAACCGCCAACGACCCCTTTTGGAGCTTCTGAAACGATTTTTCACGAACAAGCGGCACCAGTTGTGGAACCTGATCTACCTACCCTTGATTTTCGAGGAGTTAAGTTTGCAGAGCTGGAGCCAGCAAATGTACTCACACTGGATGTCGTGATTAATAACACGATCATAAACAGTCTTATCGACACAGGGGCTCAAGTTAGTTTAATATCGGGAGGGCTGGTTGAGCAGTTGGGGTTGGTTCTGGATACCCAAGACAGGATACCTATTCGTGGGATAGGTAAAGACCTTGCATGCCACACTCTGGGGTCAATAAATATTGCACTTTCTCTACATAACATCGTCATGAAGCCTTGTACATTTCTGGTAATCCCGCATTTGGACACAAATTATCCACTTTTCCTCGGTCTAGATTTTCTAAGAAAGAATGGCTTGCAAGTAAATTTGTCCCGTCGAAGAATATCTGGAACTTGTGAGGATGGATCTAAATGGGATGTGTATTTGGGTTCAGGTGGGACAGAGTGTACGAAGCTTAGATACCAAGCTAAATGTTGGGCAGCTGAAAGTGTGCAAAGAAATGATTGTGGACCTGTTCGAGTGCCAGTAGAGTGGGAGGGGAGAGAAAGTGAATTGAATGGTCCTTGCGCATGTTCACAAGGGGCAAGCATGTGGTTTTATGATGGTAGTGCAGTGAATGCTCATTTAGGGGATAAGGTAATCGGAGTGCCAGGTATCATGAATGTTGAGCAACCGTCAGTTTTATTGTATACAAGGGGGAAGTCATTGGGAAAGATTAAAAAGGGAGACCTAATAGGATACATGTACACAATCGTTATACCTGAACATGAAAGTAATGTGCTCCAGTGTAGAACTGCGACGCAGGGAGATGTAGGCCCGAGTCAAGTGTCTCCAACTCTTCAAGATTGGACTCCAGAGCGTATACAGTCAGGAATAAGCCTGGATGGGTTAACCCCAGACCAGAAGGAAAGTGTTCATCGCCTGTTGGAATCCCGAAAGGAAGTATTGAGTCGTGGAGATGCCGATGTTGGTGCAGCAAGAATGACCCCACACCGCATCGAACTCTACGATGAAACCCCAATTTTTCAACGTCCAAGGAGATTCCCAGAACCTATCACACAGGTAATTGAAGATCAGTGTCAAGAACTTCATGAACTGGGTATTATTGAACCTACTACTTCACCATGGAGTGCTCCGGTAGTCCCGATTAGAAAGCCGGATGGTTCCATCCGGTTATGCGTTGACTATCGCAAGTTGAATAAAATTACCAAGCCAGATAGGTTCCCGATGGCCAACCTTACTGATTCGGTATATAGTCTCCATGGAGTAAGGTACTTCACGACCCTAGACCTTGTCCGCGGCTACTATCAAATGCCCATTGAAGAGGATAGTCGTGACTATACCGCATTCTCAACACCTCATGGCCATTGGCGGTTCAGAAAACTCAGTTTCGGCTTGAGGAATGCTCCATCAGCTTTTCAACGTGAAATGCAGGAAGTCCTGAAGAGTTTTTCCAGAAAGAACGTGCTGGTTTATATTGATGACATCTTGATTATGGAAAAGACTTTTGCAGCTCACCTGAAGTTAGTAGGCAGTGTTTTGAAAGTCCTGGAAGATCATGGGATTAAGATCAAGCCTCCAAAGTGCAGATGGTTCAAGTCAAAAGTACCCTTCTTAGGGCACACAGTTAGCTCTAGTGGATTATCAAAGTCTCCAGAATATATGGAAAAGGTTAGTAACTTCCCGAAACCTACCACCATTCGTGAATTGAGGGAATTTCTTGGACTCATCAACTTCCAACGAAAATTCCTACCGCAATGTTCCCCTCTCGCAAAACCCTTGTCAGAGCTCACTGGTAAATCCGCTTCGACTAATCTTCAATGGACATCTGAAATGGAGTCTTCTTTTGATGCACTCAAGACTGAGATGCAGAGGGAGATAGAGCTTGCATTTCCAGATTATCGGGAAACTGCCGAAAAGATAAACCTATGGGTGGATGCCTCTGCTATCGGCGCCGGAGCATGCTTAACTCAAGTTCAAGATGGGAGGGTTAGGATTATCGCACATGCCTCCATGACCTTCTCGAAACCCCAACGTAAATATTCCGTGACTGAACGCGAACTAGCCGCAATGCGATGGGGTGTGAAAACTTTTCGCGCCTTCTTATATGGCATCCCTTTTGTCTTAAATACGGACCATCAGGCTTTATTTTACCTCCACAACATGAAACTGGTAAACGATAGAATTGCTCGGACGCTAGAAGACCTGGCCGAGTTTGATTTTGAACTCCATTACATACCAGGAAAAGAAAATCAAGCTGCTGACACTTTATCACGCCATTTCCAGACACCCCAGGAAGATGGGACAGAAGTGACCCCCACTGATTTTCCAAAGGGATTAATGGTGCTTTTTAAACCAGACGGAGGGGGTGACTCATTAATCGAATGTCTCTTGCATGTCTTGACTCAAGTTTTGGAAAAGGAATGTCCGGACAGTGTCACCTCGCTCAGGAAGCAGCTCGTGGGTGAACTGATGACGAAACCCTCACGATATAAGATCCAATTGAATGCAAAGAAAAAGCAAAGTCTTCGGTTGATGACGTTGGCTGGTCAGCCCATGACTCTTGAAGTTTTGCTGGTTTGCAGTCATTTATACAATCTGGATATTGTCCTGCATTTTGGTTCAACTCATCCCCTCGTGTTTCAAGTCCCCGCAGGAGTGGGGGATGATAGCAGAGAAAGGGTACACCTTCAGTGCTTGGGTGGGATACACTTTAACTTGTTGCAGGAAACGAACACATTCCACGCTAATAACCTGTCGCTCATAAACACCATTAATTCTTATGACGCCACTGACTCAGATCCGGATCCAGTGAACCCAATTATGGATAGCCATGAAAACCCTGATCCTCAGGGGCAGGAGGTTAACCTGCATTTTCCTGAGTATCAAGTGGATATCGTATGTGCTCATTCGTCTCGATCTAGAGCAATTGTTCCTCTTGAATGCAATGGCCAGACTTATTGTGCTCTCGTGGATTCCGGAGCTGAGATTAGTTTGGTGTCTGAGACTACCTGGAAAACCATATTAGGTGAGCAGGAAGATTACTCAAAAGACATAATTGTAAATATACAAGGGATGGCTGAACGTCGGGTCATGGTGACCAAATTCGTAAATTTGGATGTATCATTGAGAACGCAAGTGAAAGCAAAAGACCATCCATTTGCTATCATGGATGATGGTTCTCTCCCATCATGCTTTTTGCTTGGAGCAAATTTCATGACTACTTCAGGACTAGTGCTAGATCTATCCAATGATAGCGTCCTGAAGGAGGGAGAAGTGGTCGCTACCTTCTTGGCAACGGCAGTAGACCCATCAGAGGGTCCTGAAGTGATCATTATCGGAAACGTTAGGCCGTATTCTCTTCTCGAACGGGTTAATGTTGAAACATTGCAGAGAAACGATCTAGACTTGCGCAGGCTTAGGAATTATCTAGGGAGAAGGAATGCGAATGCCCGTTGCCCGAGAAACTTATCTCGGTACAACCGCTATCTTAAAGACATCTATATAGAAAATGGGATTCTAGTTAAATACGACTCGTTAGATCTTGAACTGTATCCACAGAACTTGATCTCATTTAACTTCCTGATTGAACTTGCCATCAGTGTCCATCTTGAAATGGCCCATGTTGGCCGTAATAAAGTCCTGGAAGTTCTTTCTCGAGACGTATTTCATCCTCGATTGTATCAGGTTGTACAGGAAGTGGTCACGTCATGTTCACAGTGCCAACTGAACAAAGTCTCAAGTCAAATTAAGGGTCCACCTACCTTAAAGATCATGACCAGGTCACCTTTTGAATTGGTGGCTGCCGACTTGGTAGTGTTCCCAAAGACGTCTCGAGGGAACATTGGTTGTCTGGTAGTCGTAGACCACCATTCAAAGTGGGTGGTAGCCATCCCAATCATGAATAAGACTTCCCGCACCATCGCAAGATTGTTCGAGACCCGTGTCCTGCCTACTTTGTTGAGGAGGCCATGTCGGTTATTAACCGATAATGGGCCTGAATTCAGGGGTCAAGAATTTGAGCAAATGTTAGCTCAGTATGGCATCGTTCATGTTTTTACGACACCAAATCGTCCTGAAGGGAATGGGGCAGTCGAGAGAGTCAACCGTACCATTGGAGAGTTTTCTTAGAAACCTTGTTCAAGGTCCTAGCTCATGGGATTTACATCTTCCCAGAGCCATCATATCATACAATGGTACTGTGCATACGGAGTTAACGATGTCTCCAGCGCAATTTTTATTGGCTAACTCGCATCCAGACCCAATTCCAGCCCTTATCTCGGCTCAGATTCAAGGACAATGGGTTCCTGGTCACCCTAGTTTTTGTTCCTTCTCTAGAGGACAGCTGGTGATCAGGAAGGTAGTCCAAAAGGGGCACCTTGTCATGAACAAGCTTCTCCCCAAATATTGTGGCCCATTTTGTATTGATCGGGTAGAGTCAAATGGAGTCACTTATGTGATTTCTCCAGCCTACCCAAATGACCAACCATTCTTAACATCATCACGTGCCCATCACACACAGTTACGCGCTTGGAAGGAGGCTCCTATTTTTCTCAGGAACCATCCAAGCTACTCCGATTGGTAAAACTTCCCTGGGTTATCCAGAAGATCAGCCTGATGTACCTGATCAGGAATATTCTTGTCCGAATGAAGTCCCAAACTATGCCTATCTGTTCGAAAAGTCATCTGAAGAAAGTTTGTGGGATTCTTCTAGTGATTCTCATGATGAGGTGGAATTGGGAAAGCAGGGGGTACCCTTGGTGCATCCTTGGATTTCTGTAGCGCTGGACTCTTCTGGGGAGTCTTCCAGTGAATCATCGGAGAGTTCACTTGGTTCAACTGAACCGGATTTCTCAGGTTTTCCTGGCACTTCTCCAAGGTTGTCAGTCTCCTGATAGTCGTCGAGATTTCTTGGGGTTTCCTGACAATCCTCCGGATTTCTCAGGCTTCCCCGATGCCTCTATTGTTAGGCCCATTCTCAGACCGGAGTCGCGAGTGGGAAAAGTCACATTCCGAGATTGTCCTGAACTGCCCAGTAGTGATTTGGATAATGCGATTGGTGAGATGTCGCCGATTCTCCATGTGACTGGCCAGGCACGGGAACTGCCTGTGGATGATAAATTGGGTAGTTGTGATAGTCCACCTCACCATAGTTCCCCTTGTAGTGTCGCTGGGTCAAGTGGTTTATCTTCTCCAGACTCTTCCTCCCTAGTGAAATCGTTAGAGTAACTCTAGAGTTCATACAGGAGGATAGGGAGGAGATATACCAGTTATTGGAAGGCCAGATAAGTTTGTGTGAACAGGGTCTTGATGCTGGTCATGAGGATGGGCGCCCGATTAGATTGAGTCTGTCACCCATGAGAGAGCTGGTTTTAGAGGGACGTGCCCTGATTCAGGAAAACCGGAGGAGATCTCGAGAGCGATTGGTGGTCACCGAAGACGGCTGGGGGAGGTGCTCCCGGCATTAACCGGCAGTTCTCCTCCACAAACCCGCTCCCGCGGACCAGTCATGGATCTTTCCCACGTCCCGAAGAAACCAGTTGAGTATGACCATGACTTGCATCGGTAGATTCCGGAATATTATCATGTGAATGTGTTTGGGTTATTTATGTTTAAACTTTTTAGAATTGCCAGTTCAAAATCAGTAGTTCCATGTTTAATAAAGTTAGCTAGTTAGAATCTATGTAAAATGGAAAGGAAATTCTAAGGATTTTTGTGAATTAATGTAAATAGATTATTGTAAGGCATTGCTAAATGGAAGGAGAGATTTTGCTAGGGATGGTATTTGGATCTGTTGGGACGAGAGTGGTTCCCTGGTGGATTGGTCTTTTTGAGTGGCTCTGCCGCTCGAAGGGGGGAATGTAGTAGGGACCACTGATTAACAAATCATGGTAGTTGTGTGTTTTAACCTTCATCCTTTCTCTCCCATACAGGTTTGAATGCCATAACCCCCATAAAATCTAGCCCCATAGAATCTAACGTCAGAATTGTGGCTTAATGTTCTAAAAAGATAAAACAAACAAAAAAAAAAAGGGGTTTTTTTTTTTTTTTGTTTAAGAAGTCCTGAAATGGGTAGGCTTGCCAAATCTGAACAGGCCAACAAAGTGCACAGTGCGACTGGGTATACGTGTAATGTCGGTTGCTGAAGCTAGAAGTTAAGAAAGACAGAAATTAGAGCATCATCTAGTGCGATGACTCCTTGAACTCGAACAATCATCCCCGAACCTTTTGAAAGTTTAAGTGGTGGTACCTGCACATCAGTTAAGGCCAGGTATCAATAACACCTTGCCCTCCTTTCCATTAGCCTAGTCAGGGATATTTAGGGTATAATTATGTATGCGAACAAAAACAACTAAAAGGAGGACATTTAAGTTTCAAGATAAGGAATCAGGACGCAACTCCTCATGTTTCTTGATTCATCTTGATTGTAACCCAAAGGAGCCTCTCTTGACCATTGTAATGCGAAGATAGATCACTTGCTTTGCAAAAATCCAGTTGTCTGTGACCATGTGTTAACATATATATGAAATTGTGCTCTTGCGATTGACACTGCGTGTACATTTGTGAAAGATATACCTTATTGCTTGTCTGCCCACTTACCTTAATGTCCTTGCTTCACCCTGCCTAACCCCCGCTTTTCTAACTTTTTCCTCCCTTTCATGTGTTGTATAGAATGTAAACTCCCCTTCCCATCAATAAAGTTTGTCCATGGTTTTTCCTCTAGTGTTTTTCCAACCCGTTGAGGTTACAGTTTGATTTGGCTACGGCATTGTCATCGGGAATGTGGTGAGCATTTTTGTTTCCTTTTTCGTGGAATATTGGGAGGTCCTGAGGTTGGGTCAGTCCGGTGGGCATTGGGACACTTAACTAATCGCATTGTTTCTCTGTTCTGAGGATAACGAGGTCACGCCTGGAGGGTCGCGTCGGGATCAACGAGACTCTGGGAAGGTTTACCGCATCAGGGATTCTTAGAAGCCCGTCCTCCCTCAGCCAACGAGCCGCCTTTGGGTGTTTGGTTTTGAAGTAAGTCTTCTCCCCGTACCGGTAGACAAAAAATTGCATGAAATAAAAATGTTGTCGGGTGGTTCACATTGACTCGGAACTTCATTGGTTTATTGGATAACCCCACCGCAACATCGTGAACTAAAGAGAATAATCGGTAGTGAGCAGGCTTTAGTTATGGGTGACTTTAATTGCGCCAACGTGAATTACGATACAATGCAGGGAGACGCAGAAGGTAATCGTTTAGTTAATTTTCTCGAGGATAGCTTTCTTATTCAAAAGGTTGGGGAACCTACGAGGTTGGACAGTATTTTAGATTTAGTAATAACTACGGATGATAGGCTAATTACTGATCTTCAAGTAATAGAACCATTGAGCAATAGCGATCACAATATGGTAGAGTTTGTCCTCTCAGTAAGTCACTCGAAACCAACTAACTCGACTAAAATTCCTAACTTCCAGCACGCAGACTTTAGTAAATTTCGAAATAAATTTCACATGTCAATTGGGAAAACGTAATGGGGAACTCCAACGCAAAACTAATGTGGGAATCGTTCGTAACAGTATTTAGGACTATAAATGAGGAATGTGTACCGTACAAAATTAAGCGTGCGAAAGTAAACAACAAGCCCTTGTGGTTTACTTCTAGAGTAGGAGACATTATAAAGAGTAGAGATAGGGCTTATAGGCTACATAAGTGCGATAAAGACAATTTGTTGTTACGAAACAACTACATATCTCTAGGCGTGAAGCGAAGTGTAATAAAAAAGTCCAAGCGCAATTTGAAATCTCCATAGCTCGTGACGGTAAAGAAAACCCCAAGCGATTCTTTCAATACGTCAATAATAGAAATCCAGTAAAAAGTGTCTTAGGTCCATTGAAAAATGTAAATGGAGATCTAGTCTCTGAAAACAAGGAAATGGCTACCTTGCTAAACGAATTTTTTACGTCAGTTTTTACTATAGAAGATGTAACGAATATCCCTACGGTCATAGACATAATACCTTTTGATAATGGTAATATTTTGGATAATATTGTCGTTAGTGAAGGGGAAGTAATGCGCTATATTGATAAAATGAAAACGCGTAAATCACCGGGTCCGATTCCATATATCCCATACAACTAAAAGAATTAAAAGATAGCATTGTTGTGCTAACAAAGATTTTTAATGCGTCTATTTCTGAGGGTGCGTACCAGATAATTTCAAGTTAGCAAACGTAACACATCTTTAAGAAAGGCGATAAAGGTGCGGCGGGAAATTATAGGCCAATCAGTTTAACGTCTGTTGTAGGTAAGCTACTGGAATCAATAATTAGGGATCGTATAGTCGAACACTTAGAAGGCATAATCTGTTAGAAATACGCAGCACGTTTTAGGCGAAACAAATCTTGCTTAACTAATCTTTTAGAATTTTTCCAAAGCGTGGTTGACGTTTACGATAGACATCGGCGGTTGATGTAGTGTATTTAGATTTTCAAAAAGCGTTTGACACCGTGCCGCACAAAAGACTCATTGAAAAAACTAAGGCTCATGGAATCAGGGGTGTAGTAATAAATTGGCTAGAAGAGTGGTTGCGAGGCAGGAAACAGAGGGTGGTCGTTGATGGAGCGGAGTCGTGTTGGGCTAATGTAGCGAGTGGCGTTCCTCAGGGTTCTGTATTGGGCCCCTTGCTTTTTCTTATATATATTAACGATTTAGATGTCGGCCTAGTCAGTACAGTTTCAAAGTTTGCGGATGACACGAAGCTGGGTGGTAGGGCGATTAATGACGAAGATAGAGGTAAAATTCAGGAAGATCTGAATAAAATCGTTGATTGGTCAGTCACATGGCAAATGAGATTTAACGTGATAAGTGCAAAATTTTGCATATAGGTTCGCGTAACGGTAATTTTGCGTATAGTATGTCAGGGAAAGATTTAACAAGCGTAGAGCAGGAAAAAGATTTAGGAGTTATAGTCACTGGTGATTTAAAAGTAGCGAAACAAAGTACAGCAGCGGTCAATAAGGCGAACAAAGTGTTAGGTTTTATAGCTCGAAATTTTGAGTACAAATCGCGCGATATTATAGTTCCTCTTTATAAATCATTAGTTAGACCCCATTTGGAGTACGCGTCCAATTTTGGAATCCGCATATGCGCAAAGATATAGACAAAATCGAAAGAGTTCAAAGACGAGCAACTAAGATGATTCCGTCTCTTAGGTCAAAGTCGTACGAGGATAGGCTTAAGGAGTTAAAATTGACTACACTCGAGACTAGGAGGTTAAGGGGTGATCTAATCCAGGTTTTCAAAATTATGAATGGGTTCGATAACGTAGATAGAGATAGCTTTTTCGAAATATCTCAATATAATAGGACTAGAAATAACGGGTGTAAGTTGACAAGTAGAAGGTTCGAGACAGCAGTTGCGAAAAACTTTTTTACGCATAGAATAGTAAATAGCTGGAATAGTTTGCCGGTAGAAGTAATTAGTAGCACGTCTATAAACATGTTTAAAAATCGATTAGACGCATGTTGATAGAAAGGGTATAGTTTAAGGTAGTAAAATTAAGGCTTTGTGGGGATAGATCCCACAGCTCAACACAAGTGTTGTGGGATATAGGGAGGCAGCGTCTTGGGTTAGGGGATACTCTCTGTCCTTACACACCCCATTTAAAGAGATCCTCTGCCGAGCGGTGCCCCCATAGTACTGTGAGGTATTGAAAAACTCATGATCTTCACTTGCCCCACAAACACCTTTAAATGGGAGACCCAAATGGGTGCACACACATTTCTACATTACTGTACAGTAGGGTGGAGCGAAAAATACTTTTTTTCTAGTATGAAGTTCTAATAGTGATTAAAAGTTGCATTTAGTCGACGGAATATGCCTGCCAAAATATGAGTTCATTCGTTTAAAAGTTTCAGCTGCCACCAGGGGGCTAAATTTAACACAATTTTGTGTAAAAAGGAAAAATGCTTTTTTTAGGTTTGTCAAACTATTATAAAATTTTATCTTAGAATTATCTAATAGTTTGATTAAGATTCTTAAATGATAGGAATTCATTTTGTAAAAATGCCTTTTCATATGCTTAATATCTTCAGCTGCCACAAGAGAGCTGAAGTTAACACAATTTAGAGTAACTAAGTCATGTTGAGACTACACTGAATGTTGTGGGGGGAGGGTTTGGGGAGGGTTGTGGGGAGGGTTTTGGTGTAAGGAATTTCTTTCTGAGTCATTAGAACAGTGTGTTAACACTTGTCTTCTTAGGTAGTAGCCTAGTCGCTCAGTTGATCGGAGAGTTTTTTAATATGATCGGAATATTATAAAACTTTATTTTAAAGTGATTTATATAGAGATAATATTGATTTTATTATAAAATGCTTGTTATAATGTATTATATAATTTTAGTTTATTTATATAATATATTATATATTTATATAATATATTATATATAAGTTACTTAAAATATATTATATATATTAATTATATAATGTTTTGATGTTACAGGATATTTTGTGATTGTGAATTTTTCTTAAAAATATTATGGCATCAAATACTAAATATAAACATTTCACTAGAGAACATATGAAGTGTGCCATATTTGAAGTACCTTGTGAGATGAGTGATATGCAACTACCAACTTATAACTGCATTATGAAAGATTACCTTTTCACAAAACATTTAGTGAAGGAGCAGATGAATAACAAGGAGCCTTCATTTTCTGAAATAGCAGAGGCAGTTTCCAAAAAGGTAGAAAATATTTGGAAGAAGGCCTCTTTGCCAATAGTTTCACATACACGCGTTTTACAGATGATGCGAGTGTACCATGATAAATACAGGTCCTTATTAAAGCCATACAAGTCACGCAAGGATCAGCCTAAGTACAAAAATCAGCTTGAAGAATTTGAAAACTCTTCAAAATGCACTTTGTTTGACATCTGCACCTGCAAATGTAAGGAGTTTAGGAGATGCTCATATGAAAAGAGTAAGAAAGTCCCTCCAAAAGAGCAGGATTTTTTAAATGACCAACGAACACGCAGAATAATGGTGATAGGAAGTATTGACATAGCGCACACAAGACGATTACAAGCAAGAGAACATCGAAAGGAAATGGAAAAAGCACGTCTGGAATCCTCAGAAACAACTAGTGCTGCTATAACCAATACGTCCAACTTACAAATCGAAACAGAGACAAGTGAACTTCAACAACTAGAAGAAATATCTGAAGATAATGAGGAAGATACAACCTCGACTCAATATGTAATATCAGAACAACAGATGCGTGAACCACTGCCTTCATTAGCAATTACTTGTGATAGATTTAAAATGTCGGACAGAGCTGGGGCTGCTATTGCTTCTGCAGTATTGGCAGATCTTAAAATTGTTACTCGCGAAGAAAAAGGGAATATTATAGACAGAAGTAAGCTAAGACGTGAAAGACAAAAACAGAGAAAGGAACTACAACAGATAGGAGAGCCAAAAACCATGCGGGGATTATACTTTGATGGCAGAAAGGATAAAACAATGACTCAAGTCCAGGAGAGTGATGGCTCTAACCACCAAAGAACCAAACGCGAAGAGCATATCAGCATAATATCTGAACCACACTCTCTGTACTTTGCACATGTGACACCTTCCACTGGCAAAGCTAAATACATTTGCACAGCGCTAGTGAATTGCTTGAAAGAAAGGAATGTTCATATAGGAACATCGTTGCAGTTGGCTGTGATTCGACAGTGGTTAACACTGGTAGTATTGGAGGCACAATAAGATTACTGGAAGAAGCCTTTAATAAGCCATTGCAGTGGCTGATATGCCTTTTACACCTTAATGAACTTCCATTGCGCCATCTGTTTCATCACTTAGATGGTACCACTACTGGACCAAGAGCATTTTCAGGAGAAATTGGCCGAGCACTTTCAGACTGTGAAAAGCTTCCCATAGTTAACTTCAAACCCATTGAAATTCAAGAGGACATGTGTGAAGTTGATGTAGATGACATAAGTACTGACCAGAAATACCTTCTTGAAATTCACAAGGCTATATCAAGTGGAACATTCTCAAAGAGTCTTAGTCATAAGAGTCCAGGCAATATATCACATTCAAGGTGGCTCACCACAGCAAACAGGACTCTGCGGTTATATGCAAGCACAGAGAATCCTTCAGGCAATTTACAAGAATTAGCTACTTTCATTGTTAGGGTATACGCACCAATGTGGTTTCAGATAAAGCGTAAACCATTATGCCAATATGGTACTAAACATATGTGGCATATGATTGCAAGAAGCCGGTATCTCCGTGAAGAGCTTAGGAGAGTACATGACTCAGTCATTCAGCGAAATGCATATTACGCAAATCAAGAAAACATTCTCATTGCAATGATAGCTGATGAAAGGGAGCATGTGCGTCAGTTGGGATTTAGGCGTATCATAAAAGCAAGGGCATGCATTCAAGAAACAGATGTTATCAGGTATTTTAAGGTGCCAGAAATAAATTTTTATGCCAAAGACTATACAGATCTCATTATGTGGCAAGGTTTTCAGATAGCAGAACCACCGATAACCAAAGGAGTTTCTCTTGATGATATTGAATCATGCATCAAACATGGTACTACTCTTCATTCAGAATTATTTCAGTTTCCATGTCATACACAAGCCTTAGAGAGATGCGTCAAGCTCGTTACAGACGCTGCTGGATCAGTCTGCGGACCCACAAACAGAGACGGTTGGATTCGTGCTACATTAGAATCAAGGAAAAAACAGCCAAAATTTGACACAAAAGCAAATTACTAAATAGTCTTCAGCAAGAACCCTTTCTAGAGGGAGGTTGGTTGGGGAAAGGGTGGTAACTCCGCTAAGGCACGAAATAACGTTTCTTAACTGTCTCAAGCCAGTATAAAGGAGGAGAGACATCCTAATTTATTACTGTTCCCTTTTTCAAGTAAATACAGAATCATACTTAATTGTCATTTTTAAGTTAACTTCAGCCCTCTTGTGGCAGCTGAAGATATTAAACATATGAAAAGGCATTTTTACAAAACGGATTCTTATCATTTAAAAATCTTAATCAAACTATTAGATAATTCTAAGATAAAATTTTATAATAGTTTGATAAACCTAAAATAGAAGCATTTTTTTCCTTTTTACCCAAAATTGTGTTAACTTTAGCCCCCTGGTGGCAGCTGAAAATATTAAACAAATGAACTCATATTTTGGCAGGTATATATAGTCCACTAAATGCAACTTTTAATCACTATTAGAACTTCATACTAGAAAAAATGTATTTTTCGCTCCACCCTACTGTACAGTCTTTACAGCCACACCTACACTTTTCCTCGTAAGTGTATATATTGTAATGTATATGGTTGTAAATTTTGACTTGGTCCGCAATCGATATGGACCGTGACTTGATGGATACCGTAATGAAATTGACTGGATTCTTTGGATCTGATATATTTGCATGTCCGTTATAAATAGATATAGAGTGTAACATTTGTGGATAGTAGTCTATTATGACTTGATCCTCTGGATCCAGAGATTCTATCTTTAGTTTTAAATCGATAATTAATTAGTTTTAAATTGATAATTATTTAGTTTCGTAAAAATTGGTCATTGCCAAATTACTGGCAGTTTTTACATAAATTTCTTATGTTCTTGTGGTTTGGAACCCACGTAAAATTGTAGGTCCCCTCCGCCACCACGGAGGACATACACAATACACGATTACGAACACAGTCAGGTAGACCAGCCATGAGTGGATCCTAGGGTCTTTGTTGGTCTGAAACATTATAACATATTTTAAAAGATTTTTTCTCCTTTGGTTTATCTATATGTATTTTTTATATGAATTGAAAATTGTCTTTTTTTGGACCAACAAGTCTGTAATAAATCTTCGTCATCTGAAAAAAGATTTTATTACTTAATTTCAAACTCAGTTTTGAACATTATAATAAACTATAAGCTGACTTTTTATTACTTATTATGGTGTACATACATCAAATAAACATTTTTTATTCTTGGTCTTTTTTTCGAAAAATGATATCTTCGCTGCCAAATCGCAAAAAAAAAGAAAATTGACATTTTTTCCAAAAAATCATAATTTTATTTTTGTTACCCTAAAAAAATGATACATTTAGAAACTACAGTTAATTTTACATATTTTATCATTTAAGACATTACGCTACCACAATTAGCAACTGAGATATTTACGTTTGAAAATTGTTGGTTTTTTCATTTGGCCAAAATTTGGTCAAGCCATAAAATTTGACCAACTTACCAATTTTCAAAAAATTCAGATTTTTGTAATTTGGACCAAAACCAACCCTCACACCAAGTTTCATGAATTTTGGAGATGGTGGAGTGTACATTTGGCACTTTCATTTGTCTATTTGTCCTGGAATTACCCTACAGTAAAAGAGGCCATAATATCTTTCATTGGTAACAGACGGTTCAGAATAGGGGCGCCACCTCAATTTTTGTGTTTTTTCCACCAAAACATGCTTAAACCATTGGTTTCCTGTTGTTTAGGATGAATGTGACCATCGCCATTACAGTAAATTATTGCTTGAAGTTATTTCATCCCCCCAACCCCTACTACAATCTGGGGGGACCACCGTGGGAACTGGGGGTTTTGGGTGCGGGAACACAGCACAAGCAATAATTTACTGTAATGGTGATGGTCAGATTTATCCTAAACAAGAAACCAATGGTTTTAGCATGTTTTGGAGGAAAAAACATGTCGTGAAACACATCAAAAACCATGAGAAAAACCTAGGTTTCATGGAAAACCTAACCTAACTAACCTAAAAAGTATAAAACCCTATACCAATCAATTTGTGATATGTGATCTTTATGGGGGCTCTGCCCCCATACCCCCCCAAGACCTAAATTATACAAATTGGACACACTATATTTAAAGGAAGAACACCATGCAAGCTCTACTAGCATCACCGCACATCCGTCACAGACTGAAGCCATTTTCAAACTGAAGTGAATGAACGATACGATAGTAGGGTTGCCAACTCAAAATTTCCTAGATTCATACCCAAAAATATATGTTTTTCGTAATTTTCTAACTTCATTTTTTTTTACTATGCGACACATGCAATCAACGTATTTTAATGAGAGAAACAACTTTGTCTCTATGGTATTTTTCAAAATTGTTTAATTAAGTGGTGCCCGTATTCTGAACCATTACCCTTTCATTTAATGGTAAGCGTAATGGACAATTCCACTGGAATCAGTAACATTTAAATGCCATAATCAGCATGGATTCCGATCAGGTAGATCATGCCTATCACAACTAATAGAGCACTACAACAATATCCTAGATGCATTGGAAGGCAATGACAACTACGATGTTATATACACAGATTTTGCTAAAGCTTTCGATAAATGTGACCATGGTATAATAGGACAAAATTAAAGACATGGGAATAACAGGCAAAGTGGGAAAATGGATCTACAACTTCCTTAGTGATCGTCTGCAGGTCGTCAAAATTCAAGGTATATCATCATCAGAATCGGAAGTACGCAGCTCAGTACCACAAGGGACAGTACTGGCCCCACTCCTGTTCATTATCATGCTAACAGACATAGACAGCAGAGTAAACAGCAGTAGTATAGTAACATTCTTTGCAGACGATACAAAGATCAGCAGAAAAATCAGCGATGTACATGATGTGGAGGCCTTGCAGAGGGACACAAACAAAATATACAAATGGTCAGAAGACAACAACATGTCATTCAACGCCAAGAAATTTCAACTCTTGAGATATGGTAGAAAAGAAGAACTTAAACAGACTGCATATTATACTCCAGATAGACAGGAAATTCAGAGAAGCATGAAAGTGATTGATCTCGGGATAATAATGACAGATGATGCGAAATTCGAAACACAAAATCAGATAGCAATAAATAAAGCAAAAAGAGTCGCCGGACAGGTTCTAAGAACGTTCAAGAGAAGGGACAGGACAGTAATGATTCCCCTGCTAAAAACACTGATTATACCAAAACTTGAATACTGCTCAGTTTTGACGTCCCCATATAAAAAGGAAGAAACTAATAAACTAGAAGAAACGCAAAGGCATTTCACAGCCAAGATTGATGGCTGCAAAGAACTCAACTACTGGGAAAGACTACGTAAACTAAATCTGTACTCACTGGAAAGAAGAAGAGAGAGGTACATCATAATCTACATATGGAAAGTGATCGAAAAACTGGTACCAAACGAAAAACTGGTACCAAACCTAAAACTAAACCCAATTACCATTCAAACAACACTGGAAAATAGGAAAGGCAGAATGTGTAGTGTTCCCAAATTAAAAGCACGACAAGGGACCTCCTCAACCCTGAAGGAAAATAGCTTGGTTGTCAGGGGGCCAAGACTTTTCAACCAGCTTCCTAAGGACCTCAGAAACGTAATGGGGGTCAAAGTTGAAGTCTTCAAGAAAAGACTGGATGTCTGGCTCAGGACAGTACCAGATGAGCCGGGCGTGCCTGGCTATGTATGGTGGAGAGCGCAAGAAAGTAACTCGCTCCTCCACCAGGCCAGACCTAGAGGCGGGGCCACCAGCTTGACCTCCGTGTGAAGAGAGACCAACACACGAAACAACATAAGGTTCATAAGGTAAGGTAAGGTTCATAAATAGATTATTTTTTTTAAAAATTTATTTCTGGAACCAAAATTTGTAGAGTGAAACATTTCTGCCATTAAACCTAGTTTACACCCATTAACATCACTTGTTAAGTTTTGAGGAACTTCCCTATGGCTGTAACACCCATCACCATTTTCTCAAAGTAGTTAGTTAAGTTTAGTTAGGTTAGGTTAGGTAGTCAAAAATACATTTTTCTAGTACATTTTGGTATGCTCTGTTGAAATATATACCTTTATTTCGGTTATTATTCATTTTTTGACCCAGTCACACCCAGCTATAACAGCAATATATGTATATTGAATAACCAATCAAAACTGAATAAGAAAATATATATATATATATATTATCTTGTGCAAATTTGTATAAAATGTTTTTTATTAAAATATATTTCCTATTTTTGGTGAATATTTCTTATTTTTGGTGATTCTGACTACTTCTGCGTAATTTAATTTGTCCTGTTTTACAAATAAATCATTTTTAGCAATTGTTCGTTTGTTCAGTTCAATTTTTTTATGACTAGAAATATGACGTGTCAGTTATGCATATTTGATTTTGAAGACGTGATCCGCCATATTGCCCTTGATGAAGACAAGAGTTTAGACGTTTTTCCAATCACAGAATAATTAAGACATCCGTGACCTGCCCTAAATGCAATAGTGCTTGTACAGAAGGTCTTTAGGTGCCATAAAAAAAATCCTAAAGATAAACGTGTGTCGTTTCAGTTTCAGGGCAGGCAAAATTTAGCAGACTACCCATGCAAGGTTGGCACATGTTATTACATTATCATTTGTATAATTTAGGTCTTGGGGGTATGGGGGTGGAGCCCCCGTAAAGATCACGCATTACAAATTGATCAGTCCTAATATTTTGCGGACAGTTCAGTATGTGACACCGATTAGGTCAACTGTACGCCCTTGATGATTGGTTCGGTTAAGTCATGATATTTTCATTTAAATTTGTTAGTTTAAACGAAAATGATGAGTGCAAACTTTTCTGGTTAATTTTGAGGTGTTTTGTACGAAACTGCCATCCATTTCCTGTGCAAATGCGTAGTTTTCAAGATGATGATATCTCAAAAACTGTGCATTTGCACAGGAAATGGATGGCAGATTCGTGCAGAACACCTCAAAATTGACCAGAAAAGTTTGCTCTCATTATAAAAAGAGACTGGGTCAAAAAATGAATAATTACCTTTATTTCCTGTACAAATGGAAAATATAATTTATATGATTTTTGGTGCATTATTTTAATGTACCGAAAATCATATTTCTTTTCATTTGCACAGGAAATAAAGGTTGATACGAGTTTTATCGTACTCAAAATATCAAAAGCAAATATAATTATAAAATGTTAAAGCATAATTTTCTCATCATTTTCATATAAGTCACTATGCTCGCAGATGCGTCTTTACCAAATTATGTAGATTTGAATATTATGACATTTTTGCATTTTTTTCCTGCCCTTCCAATATTTGATTGGTGACATCATGAGAACATGATATATGAGCTAGACTTTTTAAGTTGTTAGGCCTTTTAAGTTGCTAGTCTACTTCGGTTAGTTTTTCATAGATGTGTGTCATGATGACATGTGAATGGTGCGAATATTATTTTGAGGATTTAATATACGAAGTGCATTCTAATGGGTTAATACGAGTTTTATCGTACTCAGAATATCAAAAGCAAATATAACTATAAAATATTAAAGCATAATTTTCTCATCATTTTCATGTAAGTCACTATGCTCGCAGATACGTCCTTACCAAATTATGTAGATTTGAATATTATGACATTTTTGCATTTTTTTCCTACCCTTCCAATATTTGATTGGTGACATCATGAGAACATGATATATGAGCTGGGTCATTCCATGTCAACTCAGCCACAAAATGGCACTTTTTGCACTCACCCCTTTCAATTTTGCCCATACTTGGCACAATAGCAGATATACATGCCAAACTTAAATTCCCAAATTATTAGAGCTGACTGACCTTTGGTTACTGAGATACAAGGTCACAAAGTTGTGACATTTTGACCTTTTTTGCGTTAAATGACTATTTTCAAAATGGTGTAACTAAAAAACTATTAAAGCTAGAGCATTGATTTTGGTCTCATTTTAAAGCTCTTTAGTAGCCCCTTGTTTATTGTCTCTTGTTAAATATCTCTACTGTGAAAAATAAAAAAATCCCTTCAAAAGTTGACCTTTGACCTTGAATAAAAAAAAAATACCTTCTCCTAAAAAATTCAATTTTTTTACATTAATACCTTGAGTCATGTACAACAAAATCCCAAGAAGCTGTAAGTGGCTGATAACTAGTTCAATGTATAAAAAATAAATGAAGTTGGCATCATTCTTCAATTTTAGATTTTTTTTGTCAGTTCATTTATTTAAAAGTTCTGTTCTGATATAGTGTCAGTGAAGACTTAGTTCAACTTAACATTATTAGTTCAAAAACCTTTTTGTGACCTGTGCCAAAAGAAGTCTTTTAAAAGACAACCAGGGTTAAACCCCTCGACAGCCCCAAATCTACTGGAGTAGCGCTGATCCAAAGGCCCAACTAGTATATAAGTACTGTCAACTTTACAGAGTTGACTCCTGACTTCAAGTTAAAGTTAATTTATTTTTACTAAATACATGTATAAAAATTTATTTAATAATTCATTAATTGTTCATTGTTTTCTTTTCAGGATTTTCTTTGTGCTTTTGTGATTTCAGAGTACAAACATGGAACATTTAAAACTGAAACAGAAGTGTGCTGATCCTTTGCTGCGTCACAAAGGTCAGTGTCGAAAGAAGAGTTTGAGAATTGTACCACAGGAACTTGTAAATAAGTTTCCCGATCTGCACTTAACACTACATCACAGACTTTGTAAGCAGTGTAGAGAACATCTTGAGTCCTTGCCTGAGAAAGGAATAGGCACTTTGAATTCAGACATAAATGATGATTCTTCTTGTAGTAGTGAACCACCTGAAGATCTTGAGAAAATTGAAAATGTTGACAATAGTGATGCATCAACTTCAGAGCAAAACCATGAGATGTGTACTTTGAATGCTTCTTTTGTTTCAATTGGTGAATCACCCATAAAAAAGAGAAAGCTTGTAGAGCAAAAGTCATATGGAGCTAAAAAACTAAGCAAGGTGACAGAGACAGTTAAGAAGAGAATGGAAACAGTTGCAGGAAAAGAGATTTCTGACTCACAATTTAAGGAGCCATCTGGAGATGTAGACTGTTTAGAAATAATAAATCAACTCAAGGAAAAATTCAAAAATGAAAATACTAAAAGAAGTGATAAAATAAAAATCCTCACTGTATTGCCCAAAAGTTGGAGCATTAGGAAAATTGCTTCAGAATTTAACAAACAAGGCATACAGCATCTATTGCTAAAAAAATAGTTGAAGAAAAAGGTGTCCTTTCAGACCCAAATCCAAAGGGTGGGAAAAGAATTAAACAGGATACTGTTGACGCTATTAAAGCATTTTATCTTTCAGAAGACATCAGTAGAACAATGCCAGGAAAGAAAGACTATTGTAGTATCATTGACAATGAAAGAGGAAGGATACATTTGCAAAAGCATCTTTTACTTTGCAATTTAAAAGAAGCCTATCATATTTTCAAAGAAAGAAATCCTTTGGTTAAGGTGGGATTCAGTAAATTTGCAGAATTGCGTCCAAAGCAGTGTGTTATTGCTGGAGCAACAGGAACTCACTCAGTATGTGTCTGTACAATTCATCAGAATGCCAAACTTATGTTTGTAGGAGCTGAATTAGAAAAACTAACTGCAAATGATGACACACCTATTAAGAATGTACGTCATTGTGTTGCCTTTATGGAATGCAATCCTGCCTCAGACAATGTGAACAATGTGGAGATCCATCAGATTTAAAAAACAGACTACTGGACATATTTACAAACAACTTCATTGATATCATAAATTTTAAAAAGTGGACCAATACAGATCGGTCAAATCTTGAATCAGTAGAACTGAATACAGATGAATATATTGACCAATTCTGTAACCAACTGAAAGAATACCAGATACATGACTTCAAGACAAAGATGCAAGCAACTTATTACCATGAAACAAAAATGTCTTTGAAAGATGGTGAGGTCCTTGCTGTGTGTGATTTTGCTGAAAATTATTCCTTTATTCTTCAAGATGAGGTTCAGAGCTTTCACTGGAACAATGAGATGGCTACTCTACATCCATTTGTTATTTACTATAAAAAGGAAGATGAGATTGCTCACCTTAGCTTTGTTATTATTTCAGAGTGTAACATCCATAACACAGTTGCTGTACATTTGTTTCAAAAGCATCTGATAAAATTCCTAAAAGATAATATCTCATCCATCGGTTCCATCCACAAAATAATTTACTTTTCAGATGGGTGTGCAGGACAGTATAAGAACTGCAAAAACTTTTTGAATCTTTGCCATCACAGAGATGATTTTGGAATTGAGGCAGAATGGAATTTTTTTGCAACAAGTCATGGAAAGGGACCCTGTGATGGTGTTGGAGGCACAGTTAAGAGATTAGCTGCAAAAGCTAGTCTACAACGACCTTATGATGAACAGATCCTTACTGCAGAACAGTTATATACATTTGCAAGTGAAAATATTGTAAATATAAAATGTCATTTTTCAACCAATAAAGAGCATGAAGAGGAAAGCCAACTTCTCCAAGAAAGACACTCAACTGCAAGGACTATTGCTGGTACACAGAAATTACACCATTTACAGCCAGTTTCATTGACTTCTCTTAAGGTTAAACATTATTCATTATCAGATTATTCAAATATTGAGAAAGTTACTGAAAAGGAAGAAGTTGTGACTGAGGAGAAAATACATGGTTTTGTTACTGCTGCATATGATGGCCATTGGTGGTGGCATATGTGCTGGAAAAGATACCAGAGAATAGAGAAGTAAAAGTCACATTCCTTCATCCTCATGGCCCAAACCCATCATTTGTGTATCCTGGTCGACCAGATGAATTAATCTTACCATATTCAGATATTCTAACACAAGTTGAGGCATCTACTACTAATGGACGAACATACAGGATTTGCAAAGAAGTTACTTTGAAGGCATCCAAAGCTTTGGCAGATCTACAGCACAGAAAGGTAAGAATTCAAAATTAAAATGGTCATGTAACTATATATACACTGCATACATTTTAAGTTGTGATAAATGGAAATCAATGAGCACTATACCTATACATATTGTATGTACATTTTAATATGTTACTTGTATTTGTTAATTAGGTAGCTATCTAGGTATACATTAAAAATTGTTTTCTCTTCTAGAAATCACAATAAATTGGGTGGCCCACAAGAATCTTGTCAACTACTGAAAACCATCACATACATGCACAACATACAGGTGAGGTGGGTAAAGAACAAATATTTAAAAATAAGCATTTGCTTGTTTGTAGAAGGCTGCAGATAGTATGTAGATATGGGTTGTATTTGTAAGAGATTGAGCTGACCTTAGACAAAAATGGTTACTGACATACAAGGTCACAAAGTCATGACTTTTTGACAATTTTTGTATAAAATGACTTTTTTCAAAATGTTGCTTGAATTCATTATTTTTTATACATTGAACTAGTTATCAGCCACTTACAGCTTCTTGGGATTTTGTTGTACATGACTCAAGGTATTAATGTAAAAAAATTGAATTTTTTAGAAGGTACGGTATTTTTTTTTATTCAAGGTCAAAGGTCAACTTTTGAAGGGATTTTTTTATTTTTCACAGTAGAGATATTTAACAAGAGACAATAACAAGGGGCTACTAAAGAGCTTTAAAATGAGACCAAAATCAATGCTCTAGCTTTAATAGTTTTTTAGTTACACCGTTTTGAAAATAGTCATTTAACGCAAAAAAGGTAAAAATGTCACAACTTTGTGACCTTGTATCTCAGTAACCAAAGGTCAGTCAGCTCTAATAATTTGGGAATTTAAGTTTGGCATATACAGGGTGGGCGGAAAGTAGCTCCCTATTTTGGATTGGTAAAAAAATACGTATATTATCCATTTATTTCAGAAGAAATAATATGAAAAGGTAGGCATACATGGTAGGTTTTCTCTAAAATTCAATGTGGGCTCCAACTCTTTCCACCAGCTTCTGGAGCCGCCCAGGAATGGCGTCCACTGACTTTAGCAGGAACTCCGGCGGGATGGAGGACATGACTTCCCGAATTCGGTCCTCCAGTTCTTCCAATGTCCTCGGTTTGGTGCGGTAGACTTCTTCCTTTACCCACCCCCAAAGAAAGAAGTCGCACGGTGTCAAGTCGGGGCTCCTGGCTGGCCATTGATGTGGACCACGATGACCCATCCAACGCCCAGGGAAGTGGGCATCCAGCCACTCACGGACAACAAGAGCGAAGTGCGGAGGGGCGCCATCTTGCATAAATATCAGATCGTCGATGTTCTCCCATGTGCTGACAACCGGCCAGACCTCGTTTTGCAACATAGCAAGGTACTGCTCAGCATTCATGGTGTTGCGCAGAAGGAACGGGCCCACAACCTGATCTGAGGTCATACCACACCACACCGTTACACTGAACCAATTCTGCCATTTTTCAGCGGTAACCGTGCGACTTCTTTCTTTAGGGGTGGGTAAAGGAAGAAGTCTACCACACCAAACCGAGGACATTGGAAGAACTGGAGGACCGAATTCGGGAAGTCATGTCCTCCATCCCGCCGGAGTTCCTGCTAAAGTCAGTGGATGCCATTCCTGGGCGGCTCCAGAAGCTGGTGGAAAGAGTTGGAGCCCACATTGAATTTTAGAGAAAACCTACCATGTATGCCTACCTTTTCATATTATTTTTTCTGAAATAAATGAATAATATACGTATTTTTTTACCAATCCAAAATAGGGAGCTACTTTCCGCCCACCCTGTATATCTACTATTGTGTCAAGTATGAGCAAAATTGAAAGGGGTGAGTGTTTTAGGTGGCTGACTTGACATGGAATGACCCAGCTAGACTTTTTAAGTTGTTAGGCCTTTTAAGTTGCTAGTCTACTTCTGTTAGTTTTTCATAGATGTTTGTCGCGATGACATGTGAACGGTGCGAATATTATTTTGAGGATTTAATATACAAAGTGTAATCTAATGACTCCCGAGCAATAGAAATATTGAATATATTATTACATTATCATTTGTATAATTTAGGTCTTGGGGGTACGGGGGCAGAGCCCCTGTAAAGATCATGCATCACAAATTGATCGGTATAGGGTTTTATATTTTTTATTTTTGAATTTATGACGCTAAAATGTCAGGTTATTATGTATTTTATCACACTCAGTCATTTTACACACCAAAATACATTTTTCTAGTAGTATTTGATGTGATTTGTTCAAATATGACCTCCATTTCCGTCGGAAATGAGATCCAACAAAGTTATAGTACTTTGAAGTTTGGCTCATTTTCAAGGGAAATGGAAGTCAAAATCTAAGCAAAATACATCAAATATTACTAGAAAAATATATTTTGGTATTAATTAACCTAACCTAACCTAACCTAACCGTGGCTAAATGAGCTTAACCCTGGCTAAACGAGCCTAACCCTGGCTAAACGAGCCTAACCCTGGCTAAACGAGCCTAACCCTGGCTAAACGAGCCTAACCCTGGCTAAATGAGCCTAACCCTGGCTAAATGAGCCTAACCCTGGCTAAACGATCCTAACCCTGGCTAAACGAGCTCTCGTCTGTATCCACCACCTAATCCATAATAAGGTAATACTCTAGGCTCATTTAGTCAGGGTTAGGCTCGTTTAGTCAGGGTTAGGCTCGTTTAGTCAGGGTTAGGCTCGTTTAGTCAGGGTTAGGCTCGTTTAGTCAGGGTTAGGCTCGTTTAGTCAGGGTTAGGCTCGTTTAGTCAGGGTTAGGCTCGTTTAGCCACGGTTAGGCTCGTTTAGCCACGGTTAGGCTCGTTTAGCCACAGTTAGGTTAGGTAAGGTTAGGTTAGGTTAATTAATACCAAAATACATTTTTCTAGTAATATTTGATGTGTTTTGCTTAGATTTTGACTTCCATTTCCCTTGAAAATGAGCCAAACTTCAAAGTACTATAACTTTGTTGGATCTCATTTCCGACGGAAATGGAGGTCATATTTGAACAAATCACATCAAATACTACTAGAAAAATATATTTTGGTGTGTAAAATGACTGAGTGTGATAAAATACATAATAACCAAATGTCGACCAATATCGATCAATTTGTCATGCGTGATCTTTATGGGGGCTCCAACCCCATACCCCAGAGACCTAAATTATACAAATGATAATGTAATAACATTCATGTTAGGTTAGGTAAGGTTAGGTTAATTAATACCAAAATACATTTTCCTAGTAATACTTGATGTGTTTTGCTTAGATTTTGACCTCCATTTCCCTTAAAAATGAGTCAATACACATAATTACCAAAATAAAGGTTATATTTGAACAGAGCACACCAAAATACACTAGAAAAATTTATTTTTTAATTGAACTTCAGGCCATGTCATTTTCTGCATAATGACCAAATACACCTAACACGTGAATCCCCGCCCCAAATCTTAATAGTCATTAGTCAAGAGACTTTTAAATAATATGAAAGAGCATATTTTTTTTTTATATTGCAAAAGTTGTGCAATCTGATAAGCAAAAATAGTTACAAAAGTGGCAGCTTCGCACGAGAATTTTGCAGATTTTGCAGCCTGGTAAAAATCTACACCAAAATTATCGTTTCAAAAAAATTTGATTTGCACCAC
Source organism: Bathynomus jamesi (assembly GCA_023014485.1). Taxonomy (NCBI): domain Eukaryota; kingdom Metazoa; phylum Arthropoda; class Malacostraca; order Isopoda; family Cirolanidae; genus Bathynomus; species Bathynomus jamesi. The sequence continues at coordinate 238,973 of JAJOZX010001427.1, read as the reverse complement.
CGAGAATTTGGGGGTTCAATCTAAATTATGCGAAGTGAAAAAATAAGTAAAATGAGACCTATGCCTCTGTTTATGAAGTATGATTTTTCAACCTTATGAAAGAACTGATCAATAAAAAGACTTCACTGCATGCAAATCTTGGTTTTTTTAAGGAAAATGAACAAGATGGACAAACATAAAAAAACAAAAACACCAGTAACGATGTATATGAAGTCATAAATGTCTACATTTTATATAGTGATGTATATAATGTGTAATATCCTGCCACACTAACCGAGATATTTTAGCATTTCTTTTACTAATAACCTAAGTCCCTGTGAAAATTTCGTTTATAAAGAAAATTTATTAGGCTTTCTTAAAATGTTATTATTTTTTACGCAACACTTTTTCTTTCAACGCTGGTATATATTTTTGGCTATTTAATACCCTGTTCTTTTCCATAGATTCCACAGCAGGACCAAATCTTCTCAGTATACTTCATGGTGCAAGACAGATGAATACTTGATCTCGTGGCACCTTTCGTTACCTTATGAAAGGTGTTCGTACTTCGGAAACCAAAAAGGTTACTCATCGCTAAAAATTACCTGAGAAAAATGTCTCAAGAAACACCACACCAGATAATGAACGTCACACCGTGACCCTGTGAACATACAAAGCTATTCATAGCTGTAATAATCTCGATAGACCCTAGTAGCTTCATGTTTTCCAAATGAAATGTAATGTAATATTTTCCAATTTGTAAAGTGAGTGCCAAGCATCTTATACCCAGCAAACACATTACATAAATACAATGTTGTATGTCACCGTCACCGTCACCGTCACTTGTATCCCGGTTGAATCTTGGCCATATCAGAAAATGACGTAGCCGCAACGTAAAACTTAAGCGTTATATTGCAACCTTGATAATAACGTTGTATACACGTGAAGTACAAGTAAACTTCTGACGTAATTTTTTGTACGTAGTATAGACGTTGTCTGCACATAAGGTTTTACATCCATAGCATATAGCTTCGTATAACATTATTCTTTGTTACAAAATTGTAACGGAGTTACATACAGCATACTACTATTTCAAATAGGGAGCCTTTGTTGGACCAAATTCTATCATTAAGACGTTGAGACAACGTTGTATCGACATAAAGTTTACATAATATCACAACGTTCTGAAGGCGTAACTGAGCCCACACAAATTTACGTTGTCTACATCACAGTGCTAAAATGCAATCTTGTGACAACGTCGTATCTACGTAAAATTGTTAGTTGGGTAACAGCAAAGTGTTAGTATGTAGTGTTAAATTTATTTTTTAGAGGTGATTGCAAAGTGTTTGAATATTCTGTGTTGAAAAAAGTGGTTAGAAATAACCGCCTATATTTCCAAAGAAAATATAAACAAAATAAATAAAAATAAAAACCCTCGTTTCTAACCAACTAGTGAAGTTGGGTTTCCCTAATTAACCAAAAGAAGGAAAAAAAAAAGTTTCTGGGACAAAGAAAAACGGAGCTTTGCCCAGTCTTGAAAATTTTTGACCGCATGAAGCGGGCCCTTTTTTCTCAAAAAAATTAAAATGCTCGTGGTTACCCAAACCGGGAAACTGAGCCAACCTTCAAACCTAACAACCTTTAATTAAATCGTATCCTTAATTAATAACCACTGCAATTAATCAAAACCCACGTTTAACTAAATAGAGGCCGATCAGAACTAGGTGCAAGTAAGTTAAAGAAAATAACTAAGGTAAGAGAAAAACTAGGTACCTAGACGAAACTCGAACCGGGCTACAACGGCCCTAACTCAATAATTAAATGGCTGTTATAGCCCCTATTAAAACCTAAAGGCAATATAGCCCTAACTTAACTTAAATAAAACCTTCTAAACCTTAAACCTTTAAAACCAAAAACTTAAGGGCAATCCAGCCCTAGCCTAACTTAACCTGCAAAACCTAGGTCTGGGAAATAGCCCCTACAAATAAATAACCTAGCAGTGTGTTAAACAATAACCTAAAACTTAACAACGAAAATTAAAAAAACTGGAAACTAAATGAAACTTATGAATCAGTTAGAAACTGAAAGGGTAACGTTCAACTGGCAACTTCATTTTTGGTAAGTCTAAATTAATTTTGATGAATTTAGCTTCACCATAGTTAGTAATCTGGCTGCTGACCAAATTTAATCTGAAAACCACTGCAACCTACAGTGAAAAAGTCTGTAGCTGTGTTGACAGTGTCTAAATAGGCCATTATTATTTCTATAATTACCGAGTCTATTTAAAGTAAACTTAACCTTAATACTACACCTAAATAAAAATAATATCTCTCAAGCTAAACAATAAATTTTTCAATATTCTGGATCATTCCTAAAAATTAACTACAAGCTTTGCATGACTTTTTCTAAAGATGAAGTGCAGTACATTCTCGACGACTTACCTGTTTTCAATTATCTATAGTGAACTTTTTGTACTTTCGTACCCTTTGCAACCTCTTTGCACGCATCCTTGCTATTAACAACGGCCTTTTATTAACAAGGGCGTAGCCAGGATTTTTATAGGTACCGGATGGCCCATAATTCAGGCACCATAGGAATAAGTGTAATTTTTTTCTAATGATTCTTGTAATTTCTAATGATGTTTTTTTTTCTTTATGTTCTTTTTGATTAATTACCTGGATGACGTTCCGATAAACAAACGACGTGGCATGTTTTTTCAGCAAGACGGTGCACCTCCTCATTCTGCCATGCAAGTTCGCAAATACCTTGATAAAACGTTCCCCAACAGATGGATTGGCCGAAGAGGTCCTATCAAATGGCCAACCAGGTCACCAGATATCACTCGACTCGATTTTTTTCATCAAAAAGACAATAAAGAAAAAAACATTATTCGAAAGTACCAGAATTATTAGAAAAAAAATACAATTATTCCTATGGTTCCTGAATTATGGGCCACCCGCAGGGCCGTTTCCTGGCATAAGCAGACTAAGCGGCTGCTTAGGGCTCTGCTGCTACTAGAGGGCCAATAGACAGGCTCCCAGGTCATAGCTCAGTGGGCAAGAATAGGAATATAGCTGAAGTTATTATTAATATTATTGTTATTATTATTATTATTATCATTATTATTATTATTATTATTATTATTGTCGTATTAATGAAAGTTTTTGTATGAGACAAATGTGATAAAACGGAGACAAACGAAACGTTTTGGCCGTTATGTGTAAATAACTATTGTGAGATCTTATTTCTATATTATTTAACTTTATTCTTACTATATGCTTATACTTTCCTAAATGCTTAATTTTTCTAGTACTGTAAAACATTATTATTATTATTATTATTATTATTATTATTATTATTATCATCATTATTATCATGATTATTATTATTATTTAGCAGATTAGTTGCGGTTAACTAGATGTGACTTCGTGCATCTTGGAAAATGAAACGATATTATCCATCAGGAGCTGAAAAACGGAAAAAGAAGAAAATAGAGGAGGAGAAGCTTTCCAGTAGCACAGGTGAGATGTGTCACTTGTATATTCTTATGATTACAGCTCAGGCAACTAGGTTAGGTAGACCATCAAGCTAGGCAAGTGCTCAGGAATCGTGTAGAGTAAGCTAGTCTCTGTAATATTTATAATATTTCGAAATGTGAAATTTAATGGATCACATCACCTCAAATTCTGTTCACACAGATCAATTATCAAACATGATAAGAAAGAGTATTTTAGCAAAATCTAACAAAATATGTAATGTTTCGCTTCCGAAAGGCCATGAAAATAGTTCAGAACATGCAGATAACATGGCAACATGGAAGGATCTGGAACTGCGGCTAAAAACTGGGACGACCATTGACCAAACTGAAATGTCATTAATGGAGGTAGAGCGAAGACGCTGGCGAGATGTTCTCACACGTCTTGTAAGTATAATCCAATCACTGGCAGAGAGAAACCTTGATTTCAGGGGATCTTCCTCTACATTGTACAATCGAGACAATGGCAACTTCTTGAAGGAGGTTGAGCTGCTTGCCAAATTTGATCCAGTGATGAAACAGCACTTCAGCAGAGTCGAAAGTTGCCAATATAGTCATTCAAGTTACCTAGCAAACATCATTCAAAATGAGCTCATTGGGTCCATTAGTGGGAAGATCTTGGATGCCATTGTTGCAGAAATAAAACAAGCTAAATATTACTCACTCATTTTAGACTGCACTCCAGACATAAGCCACCAAGAACAGATATCGATTATTATCAGAACTGTTAAAATGGGTGAAGTACCAGAAATAAAAGAATACTTCTTGGGCTTTCTTGAGGCTTCAGAAAGTACAGGCCTGGGTTTATCAGTTCTGATTCTAAAGAGACTGGATGAACTGAATATTCACTTTGATGACTGCAGAGGACAGTCATATGACAACGGAGCGAACATGAAGGGCAAGAACAAAGGTGTTCACTGTTCAGGCAAGGTTATTAGAGAAGAACTGTCGTGCACTCTATGTTCCATGTGGGGCTCACACTCTGAATCTTGTAGTGGCTGATGCAGCTAAAGCTTCCACAGATGCCATCAGCTTCTTTGGCAACGTACAAAAATTGTACAACCTTTTTGCAGCAGCTACACAGAGATGGACAATCCTAAAGAAGCACGTGAACATAACACTCAAGTCTTGGAGTGAAACTATGTGGGAGAGCCGGCTTAAGAGCATTGAGGCTATGCGATACCAGAGCCACAACATCAGAAAGGCCCTGTTGGAAGTCAGAAACAATGCCACAGATGCCATAGCCAGGACTGAAGCACAAGCACTTGCAGAGGAGGTAGGGTCTTATCGCTTTCAGATTTGCACAGTAGTATGGTATGACATTCTTCATGCAGTTAACCATGTGAGAAAACTTCTGCAGTCTCCTACAATGCAGTTTGATGTGGTAGTCAACCTCCTCACAAAAACAAAAGACTCACTCACCAGCTACAGAAACACAAGTTTTGTTGCAGCACAAGTCGTAGCTAGGGACATATGTGAGGAAATGAATGTGGAGGCTGTGCTGAAGGAGAAGAGGCTCAGATCCACAAAAAAGCACTTTGCTTACGAAGCTCCTGACGAATTACAGAAGCCTTAAAGAGGCTGGAATTCAAATTTTTCAATGTGGTGGTGGATTGTGCCATCGGGTCAATAAATGAGAGATTCAAAACATTAGATGATGTGAGGGACATATTTGGGGTTCTCCTAAACTTCACCACAATTGAGGTGACGTGTATATATATATATGTATATAGTCTAAAAGTCACTAAAGGAGAAATATCACTAAATCTAAGCTGAATGGCAAGAGCAAGTGATAAACGAACCAACGCGGCTGTTCGTATTGTTTTGGGCTAGCCTAGAGATGTTTTTTCCGATCTGACCTAATCGTCGGTGCTGAGTGTAATTAGGTGGTGTTTCTAAGGTGACAAATGGGGTAGGAAGTTGTCCGTACTTAAGTATAGTTAGGGGTAATGTCTATAGCTTCTAAGTTGGTAATGTAAGAGAGAGTTAGGTAGGCTGTTTGTGGGACACAGGAATCTAATGGTAGGCTCCCAAAGGAATATCTAATTCAACGCACCGGTAAGTGCTTTTGATTGTTTGCTAGAACCAGTGGCGGTCCTAGCTTACATGACGCCCTGGGCGAACCTCACCTTCAGCGCCCCCCCCCCCCTGTTCGCCAACACACACACATTCGAATCCCCCCAAAATAAAGGACAGACATAACTCTTTCACAAAATAACTTTTTATTGGACTAATTGTTGGAACTTCAGAACCAAAACAAAGACTCAAATTTCTGAATTTTACAAATCCTTCATCACGTAAATAGAATAACTCACTTAAGAGAATGTAATTATGATACTATGAACAGGAAAAATACAAATTAAATTGCACAACTGCCATAAATAAACTAGAGAATCAAATTTCTAAATTGTACAAATGCTCTATCACATAAATAGAATAAGACACTTAAGAGAGGGTAATTATTATGCTACACTTTGAACAAGAAACAAAATAAATTGCACCACAGCACAACTGCCATCTAAAGCCTGACTCTTCTTACCTTCCTTGATGCAAAGTCATTGATCTTTTATTATTTATTTTATTTTATTTTTTATTTTTATTTATTTCTTTATTTATTTATTCTTATTTTTATTCTTATTTTTTTTGCAGGCGCTCATGCCGCCCCTCCACAAATGCCGCCCTGTGCGGCTGCCCATATTGCCCATATGAGGAACCGCCACTGGCTAGAACCTAAGTAACCTAACTGCGGTGTCTACCCCACGCTATCACATTTGGCGACGAGGATGGGATTTAATTAAGCTCATGGGATTCAATTAAGCTCATTGGATTTAATTTGGCTCATTGGGTTAAATTTGGCTCATTGGTTTAATTTGGCTTATTGGATTCAAGTGGTTGTTTGGAAAATTGGATGTAGCCTAGTGGGTCGTCCGATTTGGTTTGTTTGTGTGGGTAAGCTACCGTACTATAGCGTAGGTCCCGCCGGCCTAACTCTAAAACTAATTCCTACTCAGCCCTAACTCTAAAACTAATTCCTACTCAGCCCTAACTCTAAAACTAATTCCTACTCAGCCCTAACTCTAATACAATTCACTATTCAGCCCTAACTGGGGAGTAACTAGATCAAATTTAAACCTAATCTAACCTACTTCACGTGATTTGGCCTAATTCGGTTTTGCTCTAGCATGTCGGTGATTGGCCATATAAGCCCCTACGAAGACTGGGGAGGACTTCGAAGCTTATGCCACTAGGGTGATGTTGTTTTTCGAGGCAAATTCCATTCCTGATGCTAAGAAAGTACCCCTATGCATCTATGCGGAACCCTATAATGAATTGGTACAGGCCCTAACCGATCACTACAAACCCCGAGTAGTTCTCATCTATGAATGTTTCAAATTTTATTCAAGGCATCAGACGGGAAATGAAAGCATTGCAGAGTTTGTTGCAGGAATAAAAAGCCATAGCCGTACGTGTAAATTTGGGGACAAATTAGATGAAATGCTAAGAGATAGGTTTGTAATGGGTCTCAAAGAGGAGTCTACCCAGAGAGCCCTATTAGCCATACAGGACCTAACTTTTAGTCAGGCTGTAGAAATAGCTACGGCTAGAGAAGCAGCTGCTAAAGATGTTAGAGCTTTTGGAAATCACAGTAGTAAAGCCCAACACGTAAATAGCTTTAAATCTTCTAGGCCTGGCAGACCTAATGAGCTTACTAGACAGGCAAATAAAAGGTATGAGGCGAATATGACTAAGCCTACTAATTCTACTAAGCCTTCCAAGCCATGTACAGGGTGTGGAAAACACCACTGGAAGAAGGATTGCCCTTTTAAAGAAGCAGTTTGCCGAAACTGTAGTAAAATAGGCCATGTTAGAAAATCTAGAAGAGGAAGAACCATTGTTGTCCCAAGGCGATATGATGACTAAGCTGATTGATGCAGCATTGCTTGTATATATTAAGTTAAGGTGTATATATATCCATCTCATAATTGTAAGGTTAGTGAAAAATTCACTTAATAAGAGCTAGCATTTTTGGGCTCTTGTGGCATCAGTGTTTGGGACGCTGGTGGCATCATTTTGGGGCGCTGCGCGTCTTTTCTACTCGTTTGTGGGATGTCGTACGTACAGGGTGTGGTCTGATAGAGATTAGAGAGCTCTCTTGCAATTCAGTTTGGTTGTGTAGATACAAGATTGTTGCATCGTGCAATAGTCCAGGTTGCGTTGTTGTTGCAAGGTTGAGAAAGAAGACCATAAATAGTAACCCTTTTGTTTATATTAAATTCATGTAACAAAGGTCTAAGGTAGGCCCGCATCGAGTCAGCAACCCTGAGGTTACCCTGAGGTAGGACCTAATAGGATCTCAAATCCGTAAGTTTTAATTTAGCTTAACTTGGGCTTCAGATAGAACTGGCCCTTTAGAATTTGGCCGTTCACGGCTCAGCTGGGATTTTGAACTCAACAAATAAATAAAATAACATGGTCCTTCAGAACCGGATTCTACCCCAAGACTGAGTCAGTGACTATTTTTCGGCAAAGTTCTGATTGTGCAAATTGTAGCCCAAGTTGGGCCTAGACTGGTTGAGTATTATTGAGTTAAGGTCCCAGGATAGAAAGTTTGGTCGCCCAATTGCGAAACTTGGCCAGTCGTCTGTCGTTGTTTTGGCCTACATTTTACCGGTTTGGTTAATTTTGGGTTATTATTGAATTAAGGTCCCAGGGTAGAAAGTTTGGTCGCCCAATTGCGAAACTTGGCCAGTCGTCTGTCGTTGTTTTGGCCTACATTTTACCGGTTTGGTTAATTTTGGGTTATTATTGAATTAAGGTCCCAGGGTAGAAAGTTTGGTTGCCCAATTGCGAAACTTGGCCAGTTGTCTGTCGTTGTTTTGGCCTACATTTTACCTGTTTGGTTAATTTTGGGTTATTATTGAATTAAGGTCTCAGGGTAAAAAGTTTGGTTGCCCAATTGCGAAACTTGGCCAGTCGTCTGTCGTTGTTTTGGCCTACATTTTACCGGTTTGGTTAATTTTGTGTTATTATTGAATTAAGGTCCCAGGGTAGAAAGTTTGGTTGCCCAATTGCGAAACTTGGCCACTTGTCTGTCGTTGTTTTTGGCCTACATTTACCAGTTTGGTTAATTTGGTTTATTATTCGTAGCCGAAGGTTGCAGACCAGTGCGCCAGTTACTTGGGTGGAAAAATTGGTATTCCATACTGGTGTTGGTTAGTACCCCACCTAGCAATTCAGTTTATTTGAAAGTAAAATTTGCGTTTGATCAGTTCGGTTAAGTATTTCTGCCAATTCAGCGTATTTGGCATTGAGCCCAATTGTTGTTTGCATTGAAGATGAGTGCATCTGAATTGAACAAATTTATAAAAAGGAGAAGCCTACAAAGGTCTAATTACAAAGGTCATTGCCACTATAGATTCTGCCATAGAGCAAGAGGATTTACGCTTAGTGACTGCGCAGCTTTCCATATTAGAAACTAAAAAGGTTGCTCTAAGTGAGGTAAATGTTAAAATTGAGGCTCTTATAGAAGAGGATGAAATAGAAAATAACATAATTTACTTTGAAGAGATTATTGATGATATAATTAACGTAGGCCTCCGAGCAAAAGAGTTTAGCAGCTCAGTACAGTTAGAGACCAGGTCTGATAATGAAACACAACACTCAACAAATGATGTTTGTGAAGTTAAGGTTAACAGATCTGTAGTTCAATTACCGAGGCTTGTACTCAAAACATTTTCTAGGAGTATTCAGGAATGGCAAGGATGGGCAGACAGTTTTCAATCAGCAGTTCATTCTAGTCAAGTGTTAAGTGCCGTGGAGAAGTTTATTATTTGCGGTCCCTCTTGGAAGGGGAGGCAGCAAAGACTATAGCAGGATTAGCATTAACAGAGGCTAATTATAATGTGGCTTGGGATATATTAAAGAAACGGTTTGGTAAGCCAGAGATCTTAATTAAAAGCCACCTCCGCACTTTTAGCTATACCTCCTGTTAATAATCCTAATAGTGTCAAGGAGTTACGGCAGTTATATGATGAATTTGAATTAGAACTAGGTCCCTGGACAACTTGGGTGTAGGAATGGAAAGGTATGGTATAATGTTGGTTCCTACACTGGAGTCTAAATTGCCTAGCTCAATTTGCTTGAATTAAGTAGGGACACTCTGCAGAACATGTGTACATCCCCCTTCAGCAGATGTTAAGTCTTTTAGGCACAGAATTAGCAAGACGAGAGGGAATTGAGTTTGCACAGTGGGATGGTAAACAAGGGGACAAAGGCAGGCACAGCACCAAAGTTTCCACAAAAAGGAATAGCCCAGGTACAGTGTCAGCTCTACATGCATCCTCTGAGAATAAATTAAAGGGAATCAAGGAATGCATATTTTGCGAAGGCAACCACAAGTCATATAAATGTGAGGTGGCTGAGGCTTTACCCTTTGAGGAGAGAAAGGACAGGGTAACTAAGTCCACAGCATGTTTTAAATGTTTTTTGAAAGGTCATAGAGCAAGGTTTTGTAAGTTTAAAATTTTGTGCAAAAAATGTCATGGTAGGCATCAGCCATTATTGTGTGAAAACACTTAGTAGGCCTACCCCAGAAGTAGAGACATCAGTGGCACATGCCACTGCTATGCAAGGGAGTAAAAGTAAAGGGGGATTATTGCAAACAACTGCAGCCTTATTAATTGGGAATGAGGGAGAAGCTACTGTAAGAGTGTTGTTTGATAGTGGTAGCAGTGTAGTTTTATTAAGACCAGAATTTCCAGAAAATTGAAGTTTAAAGAACTTAAGAGGAAAATTTAAGAATTTCTGGGTTTGGGGGTTCCGTTCAAAACGAACCAAATTTAAGAAGGTAGAAGTTCTGGTTAAGGGGTTGTTACCGCAAAGTCCCACTATCAAGGTCCAAGCTGTAGAGATTGAGGAACTTTGTGCTCCAGTCACTACTTGTTTAGATATGGCATGTGTCCAAGAATTGCAAGTTAAAGGAATTAATTTGGGCAATAATAAGTTTGAAGGAACAGAAGATATTAGTCTTTTGATTGGAGCTGACTATTATTGGGACTTCATCACTGGTAATATTGTCCGTACATCTCAAGGCCCTGTAGCTATTGAAAGTAAGCTAGGCTGGATGCTACATGGTAGCTATTGCAATGAAATGGAGTTAAGCTCTTTTTGTTAAGATTGAGGAGAACACCATGGTTTGGAAAGGCATTTGAAAGCGTTTTGGGAACTTGAATCCATTGGCATAAAGGACAACAGGCAAGTACAGTGAACATGATGTTTTAGAGCAATTTGAAAAAGGGATTGGGTTTAGAGATGGTTGCTATGAAGTTGGCCTACCATGGAAGGATTCTTGCAAACCCGGTTCAAACCTTCAGCTAGCTAATCGGAGGTTGGAGACTTCATTGTACAGGCTAAGAAAAAATGAGGAGTTGTTAATTGAATACGATGAGGCCATCCTAAGTTATGTAAGGGAGGGCTATGCTGAAAGGGTGCAAGGTGAGCTGGTGAGCCAGGAGGCACATTACACTGGGGAACAAATTTCAAATTTTTGTCTATTGAATTAGATTTGACAATTACTTCTAGGTAATTTGGGTGCGCTGAGCACGAATTTTTACTCGGTTTTGCTCTATCAGGTCCTGATTTTGCTCAACACCCCTCCTCTTTCGTCGTATTCATAAAAAGGTTTTTTTCTCAATACTCGCTGTCTTTTTGCAGTTACACATTATGCAACTAGGTTTTTATCTAGGTATTTGTACCTATTGTTATGGTATTGTTGTATTATGTATATTTTTATATGTAACACCCTAAAAATATTTTAATTTTGTCATTTTTAACCCATTTTAATATTAGTAAATTAAGCTAAAAATATCATAGAATTCTAAAATTTTCTCGAGCGTTCCTGTTCTCTGTAGAGTATTCTAGAGGGACAACTAAAATATATAAAAGCGACTCGTTTCCAGAGTTAATCAGTCAATTCAATCAGTCAGTCAGTCAGTCAGTCTGAGTTAGTTAATTAAGTTTGGGCATTAACATAATTTTGAATTGGCATATGATTTAGTGAGTAATTTTGTCATCGTGATTTAATATAGTTGATTTAATTAGACGTAATTTATATTGTACCTACTCATCCGTGTTTCTAGTTTAATTTCATAGATTGTAAGTACCTATTTCATAATAAGTACCTATTTAAACTAATTTTTGTGTTTATATTTCAGATTTTCTTAAATTTATATGAATTAAGGGCTTTAAATACCTTTACAAATTGGCAGAACAATCAAGCAATATGTCATCAAGCACTAGAAAGTTCAAATGCAAAAACAACCCTGATTCCTTCTGTTATATATGTGGAAATTTTACACTTCCACATCAACGAGCAAATATAACTGACTTCGTAAAAAGAGCTTACTTAGCTTATTTTGGCATAAAACTGGGGGACCAAGATAAATCGTGGGCTCCACATAAAGCCTGCACTATATGCATTGAAAGACTGCGACATTGGACGAAGGGTTCGGATTCAAAAATACCTTTTGGAGTTCCGATGGTAAGTTTATGATTTCATAAAACTACGTAATTTAATCACTAGTATACTGTAACTTACCTAAATGTAATTGTAACTTAGGTACATAAACAAAAATTTACAGAAAATGTTTATAAGAATCTCAAATATTGCATAAGGTTGAAACACATAGAAATGTTAAATGTTTGGGTGATAACTTTTGATAAAATTCATAAAAACAAGTCTCTCGTCGCTTTTGTTAACGCTTTACAATTTTTTTTCCATATCAGGTGTGGCGAGAGCCTACTAACCACGAGACCGATTGCTACCTTTGCTTTGTCAAGACTTCGGGCTTCACTAAGAAAAATAAACATTGTATCGAGTACCCAAATTTCGACACCGCGATACGACCTGTGCTACATTCAAATGAGATCCCCATTCCAAAATTTAAGGTCTGCCAACTCAAGAATTAGTTGAAGATGTTCCTGAAAATATTGTTATGCACTTTGAGGAGTCAGACACCGATTTTGACCCAGCGTATTTGAAAGTCAAAACGATCCGCAAAAGTTTAACCAGGCCGAGTTGAATGATCTTGTAAGGGATCTAAATTTGCCAAAAAAGGCTGCGGAAATTTTAGCTTCAAGACTTAAAGAGAAAAACTTGCTTACTTCAAACACATACATTTCATTTTACAGAAAAAGAAGAAGAACTTGTTAAATATTTTAGAACAGAGGATAGTTTAGTATATTGCTGCGACATAGTTGGTTTGTTAAAGAAGATGGGGGTTGAGTCTTACGATGCAAATGATTGGCGCTTGTTTTTAGACAGTTCGAAAAGAAGTCTTAAGTGTGTGTTGTTGCATAATGGCAATCTATACGGCTCGATACCGATTGGGCACTCAACAAAATTAAAAGAAAAGTATGAACATATAGAAAAGGTTTTAAATCTTATCAAATTAGGGAGCACGAGTGGATCATATGTGTTGACTTAAAAATGGTTAATTTTCTGCTAGGACAACAGGAGGGTATACTAAATATCCCTGCTTCCTTTGCTTATGGGACAGCAGAGCCAAGGAAGAACATTATTTCAAACAAATCTGGCCAGCACGAACATCACTTACTGTCGGAGAAAAAAACGTAATTAATCCACCTTTAGTGAGCAGAGATAAAATCATATTTCCTCCTCTGCATATAAAACTAGGCCTCATTAAACAATATGTAAAAGCTTTAGATACGAACGGCGAGTGTTTCAAATACATAACTTCAAAATTTCCAAGTTTAAGTTATGAAAAAATCAAGGCGGGAATTTTCGACGGTCCACAAATAAGAACAATGATTAAAGACAGCAATTTTCCTAATGTCATGAATGAACGCGAAAAAAATGGCTGGTTCTCATTCGTGGACTTGATAGAAAACTTTTTAGGCAATTATAGGGCAGATAACTACGAAGAAATCGTAAAAAAACTTTTAAGGGACTACAAAGAGTTAGGTTGCAATATGAGCATAAAAATGCATTTTTTGAATAGCCATCTTGACCAATTTCCAAGTAATTTAGGTGATGTAAGTGACGAACAAGGGGAGAGATTCCACCAAGATATCAAAATTATGGAGGAACGGTACCAAGGCCGCTGGGATTCCCACATGATGGCTGATTACTGCTGGTGCTTGAAAAGAGACCTGCCATCAACAAGCAAATACGCTAGAAAGTCTTACAAAAGAAAATTTTTGCCACAGTGAAAGCTTCATATCTGTTTGTTTTTTTATTTTAAGTCATTTCTATCGTTATAATGTAATTTTACTGTAGTTTGAACTGCTTGTATTCATGAAACTTGAAAAAAAAATTTAACACATGACTTAATTTTTTAGTCCTAATTTGAAAAATCTGGAAAATGGCACATAGGCTGTCGACAAGAATCAGGACCTGAAAGAGCCAAACCGAGTTGAAATTCGTATTCAGCGCACCCAAATTACCTAGAATCAAGTGTCAGATATCATTCAATAAAATACGTGTTGCCCAGTGAATTATCTGCCACACCATGCAGTGGTAGGGCGAGACAAAACTACCACCAAACTGAGGGTAGTTTTTGATGGCTCAGCCAAGGACAAAGGTGGTGTCCTTGAATGACTGTTTGGATGCTGGGCCAAATTTAAATGCAGATTTATTTTCCTTGTTACTGAGATTCAGGTTTGGTAGAGTAGCATTGACTGCAGATGTGAAGCAAGCCTTTTTGCGGATAAAGTTAAAACCAGAGGACAGAGATGCAGTAAGGTATCTGTGGGTGGATACGAAAGACTTGTTGGAAAATGAACCTAAGGTTCAAGCATATAGAATGAAGTCAGTGTTGTTTGGCCTCAGCTCTAGTCCATTTCTGTTGGCAGCTACTATGCAGTACCATTTTAAGAAATATTCTGAATCTATCCTAACATATTGAACACATAAGGAAAAATTTTTATGTTGATGATTTGCTGTGTTCCGTGGATAATACAGAAATGGCTAAACAGATATTCATGGAGGCTAGAGCTATAATGAGGGAGGCTGGCATGGAGCTTAGAAAATGGCAGACCAATCATTCGCAATTACAAGAGTTTATGAGTCATTCCTGTGTAGTACCTGATGCAGCAGAAAGTATTGAGGATTCTGGTATTAAGGAGTTGTGGGCAATAGACCAAAGGTGCTAGGCATTGTTTGGCAGCAAGATGATGATTTGTTTACCTTCAATGGGAAATCTTTAGTAGAGCTGGCTGAGAATGAGACAAGGTGGACAAAACGTACAGCTCTTAGTTTGGCTTCAAAGGTCTTTGATCCTCTTGGATTCCTGGCTCCATTTGTGATAAAGTAAAAAATTTGGTTTCAGAGCCTCTGGGAAATTGGACTTGGTTGGGACCAAGAGTTACCTGATCATATGGTGGTAAGGTGGAAATATTGGTTCAAAGAATTGGCACATCTTGGAGACATTGAAATCCCAAGATGGTACTTTGGAGAGTTGAACAATAGTCCAGCAATTTGGAGCTGCACATCTTTTGTGATGCAAGTGAGGAAGCCTATGCAACTTGTATTTATATAAGAGGCGCATTGCAAGAGGAAGTAAGTTGCAGTTGGTTGCTGCAAAGAGCAGAGTAGCACCTTTGAAAAGGCTTTCTGTTCCAAGGTTGGAATTGATGGGTGCAGTTATTGCTAGTCGGCTTGCAGTTACAGTGCAAAAGTCTTTGGCCCTCTATGAAATTCCAAGCTATTATTGGACAGACTCCACTATAGTTTGGCACTGGTTAAGAAACCAGGCAAGGAAATGGAAACCATTTGTTGCCAATAGGGTGGAGGAAATTCAAGCGCACACAGATCCCAAGCAATGGAAGCATTGTCCAGGCACCCAAAACCCGCTGATTTACCAACACGAGGAATTTCAGTGAAAGATCTTGCACAGTCAAGTTTGTGGTGGAATGGGCCAGAGTGGCTAAAACTTGGAAGTGAAAACTGGCCTTCTAATCAGCCTATTGGAGGAGAATGCCAGGCTGAAGAAGATGGGTGAGTGAGGTGAGAAAATGCGCTGTGAACAGTTGTCAAGTTATGCAGCAGGACCCCATATTGAGGCTTGAGGACATTAGCAGTCTGAAAAGATTGTTAAGAGTGACAGCATGGGTATATAGATTTACCAACAACATTAAGGGAGAAACAAGAAGGGAAGGAATTCTGAACAGTAATGAGATTCAGCAAGCCAGGAAATACTGGGTGGTATATGTGCAGAAGAAAAAATTTGGTGAAGAGAGAATTGCTCACCAGCCATCCATTACAGGTTCTACCAACACATTCTGCTCTCAAGGGTTTGGATGTGTTTTTGGATCAGGATTTATTGAGAGTAGGAGGTAGACTACAGTTTTCTGGGCTTCCAGAGGAGAAAAGACATCCAATTTGCTACCTTCTGGGGGCACTTTGTGGACCTTTTGATCCTGGATACTCATCATAAGCTGTTACATGCTGGAGTTAGAGAAGTGATAATAGAGATCAGACAACAGTTTTGGATTCCCAAAATTAGACAAGTAGTAAAAAAGGTCTTGCATAAATGTGTGGTTTGCAAGCGTTGGAGTGCAAAGCCTTATTATGAAAAGGTGGCTCCACTTCCAAGAGAACGGTGTGTCTATACTGCCCCATTTGATGTAGTGGGAGTAGACTTTGCAGGTCCAGTCTATGTGTATGAGCAAGGGGAGTCTAACAAAGGTTATATATGTCTTTTCACATGTGCTACCACCAGAGCAATCCATTTGGAGTTGGTAAGCAACTTAAGTAGTGATGTATTTCTTTTGGCCTTTAAAAGGTTTGTGAACAGAAGGGGTTTCCCAAATAAAATCATATCGGATAATGCAAAAACCTTCAAAAGGCTGCAAAGGAACTCCAAGAAGTTTGGTCCTTGCTAAAAGAGGAAGGATTCCAATCCTACTTTTCACACCAAGGGGTACAGTGGGGAACAGTGGGAGTTTATTGTTGAGAGAGCACCATGGTGGGGTGGATTTTGGGAAAGGCTAGTGAGAAGTGTAAAGTGTCCATTAAAGAAACTTTTAGCTAATGCTCATTTGAGCAAAGAAGAATTCTCTACTGTTTTATGTGAAGTAGAAGCAATGGTGAACAGTAGGCCTATCACTTTTGTTTACAACAGTATGCAGGATGCAGAGCCATCGACACCAAATCATTTTCTTTGTGGTAAACGATTAACATCAAACCCCAGTGTGCCAGAAGACTTGCAGCCTATCCAGAGCACTCAAGGAGAGTTAACCAGACGGTTCAGGTACCTTGAAGAGCTACAAGATCAGTTATGGAAGAGGTGGCAGAATTGTAAGAGTCCGATTTATTATTATAGACCTTTACAAGTTTACGTAGATAATTAACTAAATGCCAGGGTCACCAGCGCCCAAATACTAGATTGTCATCCAGCACTGCGGCGCAAAATTAATTTTAATAAAAGAAGGGAAGGACTGATTATAAAATCATCAATATGAATTTTGTATTTTATTGACAACAATTAATAACTATATGCAACAATTATTTGTAAGTGCAAAGGGGATTTTTACCCGTAACAACTTTGATGGACATATAAATGCGAGATTAAATAATGGCCCGTTTAGCTAATATATAACAGTCTGCAAATAATACTGATAATAATAATAAATATGTAATAATACAAATAATAATAGTACAAATAATATGTAACACTAATAATAGCCACAATGACAACCTTGTCACAACGAAATTTTGCTTGCTGGCGCTGTCCCTTTAGATCTTAAAATGTGGAAAACGGCGTCCCTTGTGTTGTCGTTGCACACAAGTTTGTTTTTACTTAACAATTTTACCAACAAGCCAAAATAATCCTTAAAAGCCAATTCATGTCTAGTCACACCACACTGAATGCTTAAGAATTAAATTTGATCACTGGACATGTTTAACTTGTATTTATTTATTTATTTAGATTTAAATATTTCACTCATGCCAATTTGTGGCAGTTTTCACTAATAAAAAATAATCTTGTGGTGCAAGGCACTACAGTGGCAGATGGAATACTTGCCAGAACTCAATTATTACCCATCAGGCAAGGTAAAGGGCTCCAATGCAAATTGTATCAAGGTGGGAGAAGTGGTAATGATTGGGGATGAAAGACCAAGGCAATGCTGGAAGCTTGGCATAATTGAAGAGTTGTTTGTTGGCAAAGACAATTTAGTTAGGTCTGCACTGGTAAAGACTTCAGGAGGAAAGTTAAAGAGACCTATACAAAAACTCTATGCTTTAGAAATCAGCAAAAACACAGATAGTCAAGATGAAACATTTGAGTTACAGCCTCATGAAGAAGGCTTGGCTAACCTTGCGGAAGGTAACGACAGCAATGCCTCTTCGGTGGGGAGTGTTAGAAAATCTAGAAGAGGAAGAACCATTGTTGTCCCAAGGCGATATGATGACTAAGCTGATTGATGCAGCATTGCTTGTATATATTAAGTTAAGGTGTATATATATCCATCTCATAATTGTAAGGTTAGTGAAAAATTCACTTAATAAGAGCTAGCATTTTTGGGCTCTTGTGGCATCAGTGTTTGGGACGCTGGTGGCATCATTTTGGGGCGCTGCGCGTCTTTTCTACTCGTTTGTGGGATGTCGTACGTACAGGGTGTGGTCTGATAGAGATTAGAGAGCTCTCTTGCAATTCAGTTTGGTTGTGTAGATACAAGATTGTTGCATCGTGCAATAGTCCAGGTTGCGTTGTTGTTGCAAGGTTGAGAAAGAAGACCATAAATAGTACCCCTTTTGTTTATATTAAATTCATGTAACAAAGGTCTAAGGTAGGCCCGCATCGAGTCAGCAACCCTGAGGTTACCCTGAGGTAGGACCTAATAGGATCTCAAATCCGTAAGTTTTAATTTAGCTTAACTTGGGCTTCAGATAGAACTGGCCCTTTAGAATTTGGCCGTTCACGGCTCAGCTGGGATTTTGAACCCAACAAATAAATAAAATAACAGGCCACATAGCTAAAGTGTGTTTTTCAAAGAAAACGAAGGGTGAAAATTCTAATTTTAACATTTCTAGTGTAAATCCTCAAAGGGGAAGTACTTCGAACATTGGAGTGGAGTACCTATTTTATGAGCAGCAAAGTGGAAATACAGGCCCATATATTGTAGAGGTAGGCCTAAATGGAATTACAGTTCCTCTAGAACTAGATACAGGTGCTGCCCGAACTGTCATGTCCAAAACAGTTTTTGATAAGATTTTCAAAAACACCTAAACTACATGCATCTAAAACGATTTTGAAGAAATATGGGACATACAAATACCTATTTGTGGAGAAGCATCCGTCACAGTTACACTCAACCAGAAAACTTTGTCTCATCCCTTAACCCTTTTGTGGTGGATGAGCAAGGGCCTACTCTACTAGGCCGTGATTGGATTGATGCTTTGAAAATGCCGATTGACAAAATCTTGCCAAGGGGTCAGGCAGATGTGCATACACTCTCATATCCATCTGACATAGACTCATTGTTAAGGGAGTTTTCTTCTGTTTTTGGGCCTGAAGTAGGCAACCTAAAAGGCCATCAGGTCTGCATAGAAGTAGATCCTAATGTAACTCCGAAATTTTGTAAGGCTCGTTCAATTGCGCATGCACTGCGGGAGAAGGTAGATTTAGAAATTGACAGGCTGCTAAAAGATAAAATTATCGAACCAGTCACACACGCTAAGTGGGCTGCCCCAGTAGTTCCTGTACTAAAACCGGACAAGTCCGTGCGGTTATGTGGGGATTACCGTTTAACAGCAAATAGAGCCGTCCTTCTAGATTGCTATCCTATACCCAAGCCTGATGAATTATTTAGCTCTCTTGCTGGGGGTAAATATTTCACAAAACTCGATATGTCCCAAGCCTAAGCTCAACTAAGTTTAGATGAAAACTCTAAAGAATTAACTATCATAAATACGCACAGAGGCCTATATAAGTACAATAGGCTATGCTATGGAATCGCATCGGCTCCGGGTATTTTTCAGAGGACAATGGACCAAGTTCTAGGTCACATTCCAGGGGTACTTTGCTTTCTAGATGATGTCCTCATTTCAGGTTCGTCTAAAAAAGAACACCTAACTAGATTAACCACGGTTCTAAAAAGACTCCGGGATGCCGGACTTAAGCTAAAGAGAGAAAAGTGTTCATGGGTCACTAACGAAATTTCATATTTAGGGTTCCGCATAGATGCCTCAGGCATTCATCCAACGATGGATAAACTAGAAGCAATAAAAAATGCACCACCTCCACAAAACATCACACAGTTACAAGCTTATTTAGGTCTAAACTTTTATAGGAAATTTTTGCCTGATGCATCGACTTTCCTTGAACCCCTAAATAAGCTATTACGATCTGGGGAACAGTGGAGATGGGAGAAAACTCAAAAGGAAGCATTTGAGGCTTCCAAGGACGTACTACTAAAGTCCACTCTCCTAGTGCATTATGATCCTAAACTTCCTCTCGTAGTTTCAGCAGACAGCAGTTCTTATGGAATTGGGGCAGTGTTATCTCACCACATTGATGGTGCAGATAGGCCTATCTGTTTTGTTTTTAGAACACTAACTGAGACTGAAAGACGATATGCACAAGTGGAACGTGAAGCATTAGCCTTAGTATTTGCAGTAAAAAAAATTCATTTCTATCTATGGGGTCATGAATTTAAACTAATTACTGACCATAAGCCTCTTTTAGGTTTATTTTCACCTAATAAAAATATTCCAGTTATGGCCTCAGGTAGGATTCAACGATGGGCACTAATTCTACAAGCCTATAAATTTGACTTAGTACATCGGTCAGGTAAACTTCTAGATACGGCTGATGCGCTAAGTAGGTTGCCCTTAGAAAATCCAAATGATTGTGTACCTATACCTACAGAATGGGTTCACTTGGTGGAGTTTTTGGAATCCACTCCAGTATCTGCGGTACAAATAGAGCAGTGGACAAAATCAGACCCTATTCTGTCTAGGGTCATCCATTTCTGCTCAGTTGGTTGATCTACTAAGGTTGAGAGTGAATTACAGCCTTTTTATCAACGTCAGTCTGGCCTCGATTCAAAATGGCTGTCTCTTATGGGGCCACAGAGTGATTATTCCAAATGAAGGCAGGTCGAATTTAGTGAAGGAACTTCACGCTGAACACATGGGCGCAACAAAAATGAAAGAGCTGGCGAGAGCTTATTTCTGGTGGCCTGGTTTAGATGGAGAACTCGAATCATTGGTTCGTTCCTGTCAAAGCTGCCTAGAGAACAGAGATCTCCCAAGGAAAAGTCCACTTCATCCTTGGGAATGGCCTACTATACCGTGGCATAGGATCCATGTTGACTATGCAGTCCTATAAATAATATTTATTTCCTAGTCATTGTGGACGCATACTCTAAGTGGGTGGAATTTTTCCAACCACTTCCACGACTTCGGTGTTACTATTCGCTTACTCCGTTCGGTTTTCGCTCGATGGGGTTTACCCGTAGTCCTGGTTTCCGACAATGGTACTTGTTTTACCAGTGAGGAATTTCGTTCCTTCGTCCACCTAAATGGCATTAGACATGTCCGGTCTAGTGTTTTCCACCCGTCTACTAACGGTCTCGCGGAAAACATGGTCCGTACTTTCAAGTCGGCCTTGCGTCATTCTCGTGGGGAGGAAATGCAAGTGGTGTTGGATAAATTTTTGTTTAAATATCGAATAACACCTCACACCACGACGGGGTGTCTCCTCTAAACTTATGATTGGCCGGGAATTCGTTCAGTTTTCGATTTGTTACGTCCAAACGAAACGTTACAACAACGAGTTTTACGCCATCAGGAAAAACAGAAGTTGTACCACGACACTAAAAGAGGGAGCGTTATAGAAGCGCAACCTAATGATCCAGTTATGATTCGCAACTATGGGGCTGGACCAAAATGGGTTCCTGCAACTGTGCAGGAGAGAACGGGCCCTGTTTCCTTCAAGTGCCAACTAGAAGATGGTCGTTCTATTAAACGCCATCAGGACCAGATATGGGAACGTGAATTGCAGAACGACCAGAGTCTTCCGGAAGAGAGAACTGATCCTCCGGAAAATGGTTCAACTCGCCCGCCTATACAGGTTGCACCTAATCCTACTACATCAACCCCGCTCCGCAGGTCGTCTAGGGTCCCTCATCCCCCTGACAGACTAAACTTGTAGGGGAGGAGTGAGGTGACGTGTGTGTATATATATGTATATACAGTGGCGGTTCCTCATATGGGCAATATGGGCAGCCGCACAGGGCGGCATTTGTGGAGGGGCGGCATGAGCGCCTGCAAAAAAAATAAAAATAAAAATAAGAATAAATAAATAAAGAAATAAATAAAAATAAAAAATAAAATAAAATAAATAATAAAAGATCAATAAATATATTTTTATTAATAAAAAACCATCTATTGCATTTTCCATAAACCTTCCCATAAAAGACCTAAACAATGCAAAATGCTTCCAGATTAATATTATTGGGAATAAAGGCCCATACTTTAACATATGTAATGTTATTTTTCTGGGTTTGGTTAAATAGTGAAATGTATATTATTTATTACAGAACGAATCTTCACACTAAGCCACTAAGGTCTGTCAAATAACCGCAAATGGATAAGAAGAGGTCAAAGCTATCAGGTGCTCAGTTTAGAAAAAAGAGGAAAGAAGAAGAGGAGAAACGAGCAAAAGATAAAGGTATAGAGCTATGTCATCTACTCTTCACTGCTATATTGCACTGCTATTTTGTGATATAGCTTTCTGAGTCATTTGAAGTGTACTATTATGTATATAATTAGCCATTAACCAAGGAGGTTGTATTATTCATTTGTTTCCTATTCTAAAAGTTTAATAAATTGTGCTTAATAACATGTTAAATTAATTGTACTAGCCTATTCATGCATTGGTCTGTTATGTTCTATTTTACTATTTGCAGGGGCACTTTTGAAATATTTTGGAACACCCTCTGCCACTAGCCAGGATGAGAAGCCGTCTACTTCTGCCATTATTGAGGCTGAGGAGCCATCTACCTCCTCAGCCTCACATATGTCTCCACAAATGCAGTCTGATCCTGAGGATGAAGACCCATTTGCTTCTACTTCTCCCCGGCAGGACTCTTCAGGTGAGTTTGTGTGCACATATGTCTGTGAGTGTGTGCGTGTGTGTGTATGTGTATGTGTGTGCATCCCTGCAAAGCATTTGCAAACAGTTATAAATTATAATGTTATTATCACTGGGTCTGGGTTACTGGGTATGTGTGGTGTTTCACCACCATAATGTGTTATCTAACTTAGGTGTGTATACTAATGAGTAATGCTCTTGTTCTTTCTATTAGAAATGCCTGGAGCAGAATCGCCTCCTGAGGATGAGTCTCTGTCCACCGACCCTGCTAACTGGCCTTCAGTTCTGACTGAGAGAATTCGGACACAACTGGTTTCCAGGGGACCAAGTCAAGTACCATCTGACTTTGTATTCCCGAGAAACGACAGTGACGGAAGAAGTTTCCACCATCAATACTTCAGGAAGTCATTGGTTAGTGGGGAAAATATAACCAGAAGTTGGTTGGTCTATTCCTTAAAAAACAACAGCCTTTTCTGTTTCTGTTGTACATTATTTTCCAAGAGGAAAATAAATTTAACAAGTTTGGGACTCTCGGACTGGAAGCATGCAAGCTCATTGCTCACATCACATGACAACAGTTCAGAACACCTAAATTCTATGAAAATCTGGAAAGAACTGGCAGTGAGGATGAGAAAGGGGGAGACCATTGACAAGCAGGAGATGGCACTTCTGGAGGCTGAGAAGTTGAGATGGAGAGCGGTGCTGACACGTCTCACTGCTATTGTGCATTCTCTGGCAGTTAGGAATTTGGCACTAAGGGGACATACAGAAAAATTGTTCTCACCATCAAATGGCAATTTTCTGAAAGAAGTTGAACTGATGGCACAATTTGATCCTATAATGCAAGAGCACATTACCGTGTCCAAAAAGGGACCTCCAGTCACACCAGCTACCTCGGCCACCACATACAAAACGAACTCATTGATTTGTCGAGCAGCAAGACCATTTCAGCAATGGTGAGCGACATCAAACAATCAAAGTTTTTTTCAATAATTCTAGATTGCACTCCAGATATCAGCCACACTGAACAGTTGTCAGTTGTGATTCGGGTTGTGTCACTGGAGGGAAGCCCCATATAAAGGAACATTTCATGGGGTTTTTGGAGGCAGAGGAGTCCACTAGTCAACATTTGGCATCTCTGATTCTGAAGAGACTGGAGGAGCTAAAAGTTCCTTTCATGGACTGTAGAGGACAATCATACGACAACGGGGCCAACATGAGGGGAAAAAACAAGGGTGTTCAATCCAGGCTCCTAGAAATTAATCCCAGAGCTCTGTTTGTTCCATGTGGGGCTCATTCTCTGAATTTGCTTGTGGCCGATGCTGCTAAGGGATCTATTGATGCCACAAGTTACTTTGGCATCTTGCAGAAGCTTTACAACTTGTTTTCAGCCTCCACACAACGATGGGCCATTTTGAAAAAACATGTGAACATCACATTGAAGATGTGGTCTGATACAAGGTGGGAAAGCAAGATCAAGAGTGTGGAGCCCCTGAGATATCAGGCAGCTGCAGTGAGAGATGCACTGATCGAGGTGAGGGACCACACCAAAGACTCTGTAATAAAGGTCGAGGCTCAATCTCTGTCAGAGGAGGTTGGGTCATACCGCTTCGCCATTTGTTCAGTGGTGTGGCATGACCTGTTGTGCCAAATTCAGCATGTGAGCAAGCAGATGCAGTCTCCTAGCATGCACGTTGATGTTGCAGTAAATCTCCTAAAAAAAACAGAGAGAGGTCTCCGCAATTACAGGGCAACAGGTTTTGTGGCTGCACAAATGGCAGCCACAGATATCTGTGAACAAATGAATGTGGAGGCTGTGTTAAAACAAAAACGGCTGAGGTCCACAAAGCGGCACTTCTCCTATGAAGCATCTGATGAGCCCTTGATTGATGCTTTGAAGAAGCTGGAGGTGACATTTTTCAATGCAGTGGTTGATGCTGCAACATCAGCCATTCAGGAAAGATTTTCCACGTTGGAAATTGTGGGAGAGAAGTTTGGAGTGCTGACACATTTCCAAAATCTCACATTTGAGGAGCTGACAGAACAATGTGTGAACCTTAGTACTACACTACACTTTAAGGGACAATCTGACTTGGATGGCAGAGAGCTTGCACAGGAGCTGAAGAACTTGCCTGACTTGCCATCAAAGACCATATCCTTGCTTGAACTGCTGACATTTATCCATGAAAGGGAGCTCTCTGAAATATATCCAAATTTGTGGACTGCTCTCAGAATTGGTCTTACTCTTCCAGTCACTGTTGCTGAAGCAGAGAGGAGCTTTTCAAAGCTGAAGCTCATCAAATCCTACCTGAGGTCAACTATGTCACAGGAACGCCTTACCGGTCTGGCCATCATCAGTATAAATCATACAATTGCTGAGCAGATTTCATATGATGATTTAATTCATGACTTTGCATCAAGGAAGGTAAGAAGAATCAGGCTTTAGATGGCAGTTGTGCTGTGGTGCAATTTATTTTGTTTCTTGTTCAAAGTGTAGCATAATAATTACCCTCTCTTAAGTGTCTTATTCTATTTATGTGATAGAGCATTTGTACAATTTAGAAATTTGATTCTCTAGTTTATTTATGGCAGTTGTGCAATTTAATTTGTATTTTTCCTGTTCATAGTATCATAATTACATTCTCTTAAGTGAGTTATTCTATTTACGTGATGAAGGATTTGTAAAATTCAGAAATTTGAGTCTTTGTTTTGGTTCTGAAGTTCCAACAATTAGTCCAATAAAAAGTTATTTTGTGAAAGAGTTATGTCTGTCCTTTATTTTGGGGGGATTCGAATGTGTGTGTGTTGGCGAACAGGGGGGGGGGGCGCTGAAGGTGAGGTTCGCCCAGGGCGTCATGTAAGCTAGGACCGCCACTGTGTATATAGTCTAAAAGTCACTAAAGGAGAAATATCACTAAATCTAAGCTGAATGGCAAGAGCAAGTGATAAACGAACCAACGCGGCTGTTCGTATTGTTTTGGGCTAGCCTAGAGATGTTTTTTCCGATCTGACCTAATCGTTGGTGCTGAGTGTAATTAGGTGGTGTTTCTAAGGTGACAAATGGGGTAGGAAGTTGTCCGTACTTAAGTATAGTTAGGGGTAATGTCTATAGCTTCTAAATTGGTAATGTAAGAGAGAGTTAGGTAGGCTGTTTGTGGGACACAGGAATATAATGGTAGGCTCCCAAAGGAATATCTAATTCAACGCACCGGTAAGTGCTTTTGATTGTTTGCTAGAACCTAAGTAACCTAACTGGGGTGTCTACCCCACGCTTGTCCTGCAAGTGTGAAAAGCTCTTTAAGATACTGAGCTCTGGAGCTGACTTTAACATTGATGAAAGAGAACTGGCCCTCGAAATTAAGAACTTGCCGACTTTACCTTTGTAGCTGGTTCCTTCTTGGTGCTACTTGTAGTTGCCGGGAAGAATGAAGGATACGAGAGGCAGGCTATCTCTTTTAGGGGTATCTCTTTTAGGGGCCTCTCGTGTCCTCTTCTCTCCCTGTCGTTTGGAAGGTTAGCATCTTGAAGGAAAAGCCGGTCGTTTTCAGAGTTTATTGAGTTCTTGGTTGGCTGGGGTTATTTTACAGAAGATTTTGTTATTCTATATACAGCTGAATTAATTAAATATACAGGGCGTCCCAAAAAAAATGTATACACACTTTAACAGCTGATAGCTCAATTGATGTTTCTTTCTTTCCAAGTTAAACCCATTAGAATTAATAATGGCAGTCAGACTAAGCTTTGAACAAAGGAAATTCATTCTAAAATGCTACTGGAAGTGTGAAAACGCAGTTGAAGTGCAAAGACAGTTTAGGAGGGAGTTTCAAACAGATCCACCAACGCGACTTACCATCACTCGAATTAGAGATAGTTTGAAGCCGAGGAACTGTTCAGAATGTCCACAAGAAGCGTTCCGGAAGACCACGGACATCGACAAGCCCCACAAAGCAAGAAAGAGTACTGGAAACGTATCACCAAAGTCCAAGAAAATCTTTGCGGCAAGCGAGTCGTGAGGTAGGAATTTCAGAATCGTCTGTCCAACGCATTTTGAAGCGTGTCAATGGAAAAGTTACATTCCAAGATTAGTCCATGCTATTAATGAAGATGATCCGGACCGAAGAGTGGAGTTTGCGAGTGGTACTTGGCACGATGTGGATGTGGATTGGAGAAGGGGTTTCGTAGAATACCCTCCGCGTTCACCAGACCTCACACCACTAGACTTTTTTTATGGGGATACTTAAAAGACAAAGTCTACGCTATAAAACCTGCAACAGTCGCTGAATTGAGAGCAGCCATTGAACGAGAATGCACACAAATACCAAACGAAATGTTTCGTGATGTTTGCGATTCCATTGCTTCGCGTTACCAGCAGTGCCTGGACCAGAACGGACGTCAGTTTGAAAACAGGCGTTGACAAAACAATTAAATAATGTCTGTAGATTCTATTACATTTTGAAAATGAAATGTATTTTAATAAACATTGCCTTTATAATTATTTAAAGTGTGTATACATTTTTTTGGGACGCCCTGTATATATATAAATTTATGTACAATACTTATTTATAAAGATTATATATGATTCTTAAAATTACACAATGATAAAATATATACAATTTGGTACGCGCAAAATTGGTTTGTCGGTAACTATATATAAAAATAATATAAATGCGGAAAATTAACTGCGCGGCCCCACACTCTGCCCACCCCGAGAAGCGGAGCACGTATATCAAAAGTAGAAATATTCGGGTCTTGATTTGAATCGGATCCTTCGTCCAGCTCGCGTTGATCCTCGGTCGGCCCGTTTCCGGTTGTTGCGTTGTCCTGCGCGCCCGTCCTGAGTCTGTATTTGCTACCTCCGAGGTGCGTCCTCCATCGTCCTTTTTCCTTGCGTGCTTTTTCTCCGATCCGATGTCGTCCGATTGTGCGCCCGGTACCTGTGTGGGACCTGAAACTATATACGCCGGTTTTAAACGATTAATTGAAATGGCTTCTGATGATCCGTTAGTTTTTTCTATTACGAAGTACTTATCATGGCGTTCGAGAACACGGAAAGGTCCTTGATATGGTGCCTCGAATGGTTTTCGAACGCGGTCGATGCGTACCCATACGTGGCTTGATTGTGGAGTTCCGATGGAATGAATGATTTGGGGGCTGAGTGAATGTTTCCTTGAGAGAGTTGGGCGAAATCGATTTGCGTCATTTTCTTGGCTAATTCGGAGATGAATTTTGAATTGGATTTTGACGACGAATTGGCGATCATTGGCCTCGGGCATAATAGGGTGGTTCCGGTGACGGTGGTGAACGGTGAATAACCCGATTCGTTGGGGAGACTGCGTAAACCAAGGAGAACTATGGGTAAAGCGGGGAGCCAATCTTGTTTTCGAGCGATGATTGCTGTCCTTGATGGTGCGATGAGATCTTTCAATTATTCCGTTGGTCTGAGGGCGATACGACAAAGTTCTTAGTCGGTGAAATCCGATGAGAGCTGAGAGTTCCCTAAAGAGTTCGGATTCGAATTGGGATCCGCGGTCCGTTATGACTTGCAGTGGTACACCAAATCTTGAAATCCATACATCGAGAAATGCGTGTGCTATTGATGTGGCTGTAGTATCAATCAGAGGATATGCTTCTATCCATCTTGTGGCACGATCGATGCAGGTTAGGAGATATCTATATGGGGAAGGATATGTTTGACCGGGCAAAGTGGTTGGCGGTAAGGGACCGACGATGTCGATATGTACCGTTTCAAATCTTGAACTTGGTAAATCGAAGGGGGTTATTTCTGATTTTGTATGGCGAGAAATTTTTGAGGATTGACATGATTCACAATTTCGGGACCAAGTTCGAATATCCTTATTCATTGAGGGCCAAAAGTATCTTGATTTAATGATACGAAGTGATTGCTTGATGCATGGATGAGAAATATTATGAAATTGATTGAAGATGGAAGATCGATGCTGCTTGGGAACAAAAGGACGGGGATATGGCGTGGATGTATCGCAATTAAAGTTGTATTTTCTGGAAACGGGAACGGCTTGAGACGTGGGAGAAATTCTTGCGTTTCTTGATCTTTTTGTTGAGATTCCGCGATTGCTGAAATCGAAAGCGTCGATATGTACTGCGTTTACGTTGCGTGAAAGGCAGTCCGCTACGACGTTTTCGGATCCACAGATATGTATTACATCGCATACGTATTCCGTGATGGCAGACCAATGACGTTGTTGTCGGTCTGTCTTGGCTCGTAAGGGACTCTTGTAGGCAGAAACCATCGGTTTGTGATCCGTGCGTGAGAGTATTACTTGACGACCTTCTAAAAATTGACGGAAATGCAGGACGGCTAGGTATGCTGCGAGTAATTCTCTATCGTATGCGGCGTACGCTTGCTGAGTTGTAGTTAATTTCTTGGAAAAGAAGGCGATGGGAACTGGTGTGCTGTCGATTATTTGATGAAGAACTGCTCCAGCTGCTATTTGTGAGCAGTCCGTAACTAAATGAAGGATTGAGCTTGATGGAAGAGGATGACAAAGCGTAACGGCGTTCCGTAGTGCATCCTTGACATCTTGAAAGGCTTGAATTGCTTCGTCGTTCCACTGTAGACTTTTGCTTTTGACTTGAGTTCTGACGATTTCACTTAAAGGAGGACGAATGCCTGCTGGGGAAACTTCATGACCCAGAAATTCAATTTTGGATTGCTGAAATATGCATTTTTCTAAGGAAATTCTTAAATTGTGTTCTTGAAGAATCTTGAATACGCGTTCTAAGTCTTTCAAATGGTCAACTGCGTTATTTGAATGGACTAAAATATCGTTGAGATACACAAATACGCAGTCAACTCCTCTGAAAATTGTATCCATGAAGCGTTGAAATGTTGCAGGGGCGTTTCTTAAACCAAATGGCATGTATAAATACTGAAATAAACCAAATGGAGTTGTTATAGCCGTTTTCTCGATATCTTCTGGGTGGACTGGAATTTGGTGATATGCTCTGACTAGATCGATTTTGCTAAAGCATGATTTTCCGTGCAGAGATGTTGACAGACTTCTTATATGAGGAAGTGGATATCTGTCCGGTTTCGTGACAGCGTTTAGGCTTCTATAATCACCACACGCCCGCCATTCGCCTGGTATCTTCTTCGGAACGAGGTGTAACGGTGAGGCCCATGGTGATTTTGAGGGTTCTATAATTCCATCTTGAAGTAAGTTGTTGAAAGTAGCCTTAGCTGAGGATAATTTATTGGGTGGAAGACGTCGAGGGCTTGCAAACACTGGTGGTGCGCTGCCAGTGTCGATGGTATGCTTGACAGTGTTGGTGGAAACTCTGCGGTTGAGCTGGTTTCAGTAGTGAGGAGTACTTGTCAAGCAGGTTCCTGATTTCTTGAGGTAATTTGTCGGTAGGGTTAATATTGATGAGGTGAAGGTCTTTGGATTGCACAGGTTTAGTAGTGGCTTGAAGAGTTGTTGCTCTATCCTTCAAAATGCCATGCTTGCAGTCCACAAGGATGTCATAATGGGATAGAAAATCGGCGCCGAGAAGTGGACTGGAGACTTGGGCGACGACGAATGGCCACCTGAATATTCTTCGTAATTTAGGAATTGATATGTCCAGTGTTACTTCTCCGAATATTTCGAGCGGCTGACCGTTTGCGGTGGAAATCTTTACTGCGGTTGGGTGGAGTTGACAATCATTGACACAAGTTGGTGGTAAAATTGAGATGCTCGCTCCTGTGTCAATGATAAAATTGACCTTCAGACTGGCGATGCGAGCTGCGACTGAGATCAGCGGCAGGCCGGACGTCGCGTTAATCACAGCCTGCTTATCTAGTTTTCCGACGTTTCTCTTGATGGTGAGGAAGATCTTGAATTTGGGCGTGACGAGGGGAGCAGCTTGGCGTCATCTTTATTTGGCCACTTGCACCATGGCCTGCAGGTCCTTGCTTGGGGGCCATAATAAAGGTGCGCGCGGCACACCACCGGCCGCTGATTCTCGCTGAAGGGTTTTAGGCCGATGGGGATATTCGTTCTTGGGCTTGTATTGGCTCGAGTTGACGTTGGCGCCGCGTAGCAGCTTTGTTGAGCGAACGGTATTAACTCATCGGCTAGTTTGCCGAGTTGAGTTAGCGTCAGCTCCTTTTGTGCTGCTACGACGGGCGCTATTGAGGATGGGAGCGCCTGGATGAATTTATGCTTCACCAAATCATCGCTGACGCCCACCTTCAGTGCCGTTTGGTGGATATCTTGAAGGAATTGGGAGGGCTTTCCAGTGAGAGGAGTGTTGGAGATGAGTCGTTCGAAGAGTTCTGGCTTCGTCTTTTCGTAATGACTCACGATTTCTTCTTTTAAATCGGTGTACGACTTGTTGGAGAGAGTTGCTGCTGAAATTCGTGAGACGACTTCGGGGGGTAACGAGGCTAGAACATGGAAAAATTTGGTCTCTTCGGATGTTATTCTGGAAATGTGGAATTGTGCCTCCATGATGGAGAACCATCCTGCGGCCGACGCTTCAGAGAACGTGGGTGGCTTGATGGTGACATGGTGCACTCCTGATTCAACAGATTCCATCTTGCGGGAATGTAATTCGGGTCTGCTGCTGCTTTGGTTCCGACCGGCTACTACGGGTGGGCGGCGAAGAGGCGTGGCTTCGGTTTGTTCCGCCCGGCGACTGAAGGATGCTGCTTCCGCTGGCTGCTTCGGGTCACTCCGGGGTCACCAATTGTAGCTGGTTCCTTCTTGGTGCTACTTGTAGTTGCCGGGAAGAATGAAGGATACGAGAGGCAGGCTATCTCTTTTAGGGGTATCTCGTGTCCTCTTCTCTCCCTGTCGTTTGGAAGGTTAGCATCTTGAAGGAAAAGCCGGTCGTTTTCAGAGTTTATTGAGTTCTTGGTTGGCTGGGGTTATTTTACAGAAGATTTTGTTATTCTATATACAGCTGAATTAATTAAATATATATATATATATAAATTTATGTACAATACTTATTTATAAAGATTATATATGATTCTTAAAATTACACAATGATAAAATATATACAATTTTGTACGCGCAAAATTGGTTTGTCGGTAACTAATATAAAAATAATATAAATGCGGAAAATTAACTGCGTGGCCCCACACCTTCACACAACATGACTGCATTGGAGCTTCTTTCCTTCATTCACCAGAAGCAACTGGAGGAACTATATCCCAATCTCTGGGTTGCACTAAGAATTGCCCGCACTCTACCTGTGACAGTAGCGTCAGCCGAGAGGAGCTTCTCTAAGATGAAGCTAATCAAGAACTACCTCAGATCATCAATGGGGCAGGATCGCCTCAGTGGCCTTGGCACCATAAGCTTCAACCAGGACGTTGGCAGGGAGATTTCATATGATGATGTTATTGATGATTTCGCCCAGAAAAAATCTAGGAGGCAAAAATTTTGAAGATACAAACTGTTCTGTATAACTGTTAGCTATTACACGATTGTATCGTAGAATTAGTAATTGTTTGGTAGTTGATAATTGCATTATTTTTTTTATATACATAGTTCTGTGTCATTTATTCTAAATAATGTATAAGCTAATTTTCAGGAATTTCATAAGGAGTATTTTTTCTGTTTGTCTTCTGAAAGTATATATTTGTTGTTTTGGACAAATGTTTCATTAAAATTGTTTCATAATTGTTTTTTATTAACAGAGCCATTTTTTGTATGTGTATGCTGAGGTGATGTAGTAAGGCGTGAGTTGGTGGATGGAGGGTAGGGTGGATCGATTTTACATTTTTTTCGATTTCCATATTCTAATAATAGAGACAAAAACTTGCGCATGCATGAGAAAATAGCCTCTGCAAAATCTTAGCTTAATAGGTAATCATCTTCTGCCCCCGGCAGAGCGATGAAAATCATATTTTAGTAGTGAAAAACGTATTTTTAAACCCTAGCCTAGTCATAAAATTTTGCGTGTGTTATTTCATGCCTAAGCAACGATATAAATGCTATGGGAAATATATAAATGCATTATTTAAGACAAAGAGCCGATCTGAAAATATGTATATTATACATATTTTCAGATCGGCTCTTTGTCTTAAATAATGCATTTATATATTTCCCATAGCATTTATATCGTTGCTTAGGCATGAAATAACACACGCAAAATTTTATGACTCTAGGCTAGGGTTTAAAAATACGTTTTTCACTACTAAAATATGATTTTCATCGCTCTGCCGGGAGCAGAAGATGATTACCTATTAAGCTAAGATTTTGCAGAGGCTATTTTCTCATGCATGCGCAAGTTTTTGTCTCTATTAGAATATGGAAATCGAAAAAAATGTAAAATCGATCCACCCTAAATTGGAGGGGTGGGGCCTCAAATGGTTATACTGCTTAGGGCCCCCTAATCGCTAGAAACGGCCCTGGCCACCCGGTATATGACTGATTGTGATTAAAAAGAGAAGAAAGTTCTGAAAGATCGTTTTACAAACTACAATTTTTTTAGCGTGCGTTAGACTCGCCTTCCTCCATCCAACCGAACGACCATTATTTCAGATTATCATATGAACAATTGAATATTGTTATCTTGGTTTTTGGGGGGCACGGCCCCAGTGGCCCCCCTGGCTACGCCCCTGCTTTTATACAAGACGATCGAGCTGAAAATCACATCCAAAATATTAAGAGAACACTACGAATCAGCTGCAATGTTCCAAAAACAAATATTATATGTAACAGCAATTACTTCCTTTGAAGAAGAATTACAAAGAAAGAGAATATTACAGATTTTTACAACCAATATCAAGGGCGGATCTGGGAGGGGGAGGGGGGTTGGCGACTTCCGGACTCCCTCTCAATTTCTTACAAGTGCCCTTTTTTCAAGTGCAAGTGCCTTATTTGAATGATGTGTCTGCCTCTGAAAACAAATTTTGTTTTTGTAAATAGATCATGGTTATTTTATTTTATTAAAATTCTATTGCGAGTCTTTATCTGTATACACTGTACTTCCAAGTTTGTAGTTGCAGTGGTTTTCATAGGCGCCCTTAGTACTGGTGCAGCCATATCACTATTTTTATCTTCATCTTATTCTGGTAGCAGGCCCGTAGCCAGGGGAGGGGGTCGAACGATCCCCTTGACAGGGAAAGTCCACTTTTGTAGCCATAGTTATAAATTATGATGTGATGTTATAATGTATAACATCATTTAGTAAATAAACACTTTTTTTTTGGCATTTTCATTTGAAACTTCACAAACTTCTCTAAACTACTCTAAACCCCCTCCGCACCAAGAGGTCCACCTTTCAACAATTTCGAGCCCCCCCACCCACCTTGGGAAGTCCTGGCTACGGGACTGGATAGTTCTTTTAATTGGCAAGACATTTGTAATTGTTTGAAAAATTTTCTGTAATAACTGTACTTAAATTAGATTTTTATTTTGTATCATATTTGAATGAGACTGATCTAATTAAACAATACAATTGATTTTACACTCGCTCATTGATGATCTGTTAAAAAAAAACAATTTTTAGTACTGTGTCCTTTTATTTTAGGGGGTGCCCTCTTTTCTTTGGACCTTCCTTACTGAAATACCTAGATCCGTCCTTGCCGTGAGTAGTGCATCGTATGAAAGGACCGTTTCTTAAAATCATCGTCTCAAAAACTATATGCGAAACACTGCTGAGTAAGACATTCCCATCAATTTGGATAGAGTAATTGACATAATTTCTTTGTCTTTTCAGGTCATTTTGCCCCAGGTTATAATCTGAATCATTCGTGGTGGTGTTATTTTATTCATGGTTGTGTTGTGTAACGCGTTATTAAGCTTGCGTTGCGCCTTCGGGTCTATATAAGGTATAGTAGCAATTACTTAGCTTGTAGTACTTATTTACTTATAATTATATGCTGTTCTACATTGCCTTGTCATGGCCGCTTTTGTATTTCTATTGCCTTATATGTAATTTTAATTATACTTATCTGGTATGTTATTTTGAATTATGTGCACTTGTTGCCTAATATTAACTTGTTTAATACTATACTTTAATGCTAAAATGTAAGTACTCGTATGGTTATGTCTATTTGTATTAATTATCCGTTATTATATTTCTTATTGTATTTTCAGTGTTCAGTTGTTAGTGAAATAAAGCTATTATAATCTCCCATCAGTAGGACTGGTTGTGGCACTTTCAAGAGGACACGCTCAAATTCCTGCCTTGTAAGATTCAGATGTGGAGGTAGATAAATGGAACAGACAGTAAAAGACACTGACCTAAGGTGAATTTTGGCTGCCACAATCTCAAAATCTGAACAAATTTCAACAGGAAAGAAAGGGATGGAATTGTGTACCCCTAGAAGGACACCACCACCCTGCCTAGTCCTAGCTTTACGAATACAAGGATATCCCTTCAATCCAATATTAGCATCCTCACAAAGATAAGTTTCTTGAAAAGCAAAGATAGTAGGTTTGTGATCACTTATCAAGTTCTGAAGGAATGGATATCTTTTATGAAAGCCACTCAAATTCCACTGACATAACTTTACAAACATGATGAATAAAAGTGGTAAAAAGAAATTAATCTCCAGAGAGAATCCTAAAACCATCCCTAGTATCTATTTGACTTTTTGGTATTCTTTGTTTCCCAAGCATGAGGGCCAATTTGGTAACAATTGTCTTAGGTTGAAGATTCAATTCGGAAAGTTTCTTGTATTCATTAATTATATCCCAAATAGAAAAGTTTGGGATATCATTGGAAGAACTGAGTAAACCCTTAATAGGAGAAATGGTAGTGCTAGAAGAAGTATTACTTGTTGTAGTCTTGGAAGATGCATTACTGGCTGGATATAATTCACACTGAGTTCCAACTGACACATATGTAAGAGATTTAGACAAATTCTGGGTACTTACTTCAGCATAAGACGTAGAAGAGATCTGGGGAGATAACTGAGAAAAGTACTTACGTCTAGCTTCAGGAAAAGACAAATTATTATCATCAATTTTGATATGAAAAATCTCACTCTCTCTGATCCATTGGGGACACTGTCGCGAATGAACAAAATGAGAAACTTTACAAATGATACAAGAAACATCTCTATCAGGTAATACACAAGGCTCTTTATCATGAGCTTGTCCACATTTAAGACATCTGTTACTATTTGTGCAGGTACACTTAAAACAAAGTAAAGGATTAGAGTAATATCGCTTGACCATCCTACGCTAAATATCCACAAAATAGTTTACTAGGAAGAGTAGTCCCACCAAAAGTACATACTAAAAGAGAAGTAGGAATCTTCTCTCGACCTTTATTTAATCGTGTTATACCAAAGGACAGCATTGGTAGAAGACTTTAATTCGGTCAAAATTTCCTCAGTCGATAAATTAAGGAGTTCCGGGGCAAAAATAATGCCCCGAATTTTATTCAAATCATAAGCAATCTTAGCCTCAACTTCATAAAGACCATTCATAATTGATTTGGTATCCAAGAGAGCCTGAGACTGCCTCAAGTTGATGATATTAACGAGTAACGAGCCAAACCTACAATAGGTGACAGATTTCACTTGTCCACCACAAATAAGCTCTATGGACTTCTTAACACCAAAAGGACTAAGTTTGGTTTAGGGAACTGACAAATCTTTGCTATTCAAATAAATGTAAGACGTATGCTCAATAGGAATATCAAACCCAGGACTATTGGTAGTAGGCCTAGCCGGAGATGTAGGACAATTCAAGAGTTGAGTAAGACTAAATGGTTCCCGAGTATCTAATCTTTGAGCAACTTCGTAGGAACTTTTCTTGTAAAAAGTGATAGCATGGTCGGTTTGCCTAATGATCTTACTCAAATCCATCAAGTCATCACTGCTAGCCGACTCAAGGGTCTTAGAATCATCCACCCGTAACCGTTTAGTACTTTTAGAAGTTGCTTCTTTACTCATGATTAGATGGAAAATGTAGGAAAGTAAATATAACCTACCTATACCCTAGGGTATAGGGCACACTAAGGCCCAATGAGATGGACCAGGCCACAGTTGTCACCAAAAACAAACCCTAGACAAGGCCTATGCCTTGCCAAGATCTTTTAACAAACATGTACAGGTAACACCGGACACCGGAGTGATCTTATACCAGTCAAAAAACAATTCCAAAATGCAGGATCAATCTCAACTGCAGCCCTTAAAAGATTTTTCAACACCACACTCTTAGTTTTAGTAATAAATAATGTGAACTTTTTGTTAACAAGCAATTCTAGGCACGTCCGATTACCACAAAAGTTCACCGAAAAGTCTTATAGACCACTTGTGTAATGGTTGTATCTGTTGAGTCTGAAATAAAGTGTTTGTTGTGGTTGTTGAATACTGTTAAAGATCTTTAATTCTTTGAAACCACACTGGAAAGATTTCTTTACTTCATAAGAGGTAAATATAACTTCATTTATCATAAACATCCTTCTCAGTAATTACTGTACAACGACACAGGCAAGTGATTTTCATACTTTTCAGACCACCAGGAAACATTTTCAATAAAAACATTTTCAAAATGCCTGTCCACGTCGTGCAGCCATAAAATATATATATATATATATCTCTCTCTCTCTCTCTCTCTCTCTCTCTCTCGTATATATATACGTATATACAGAATACGAGGTGTGATAAAAAAGTTCGGTAAATAGTCCCGCAACTAATGAACGGGTGTCACTAGGTAATGACAGTGTGTATGGCTGATGACGTCACCTTGGCCACTTGCCAGATGCCAACAAACACCATTCAACTACGCACCAGTGCGCCGTGTCATTGCTTTGTGTGAGGGCGATTTTGCAGAAAATGTCGCGCACGGAATGCTTGCAGCTGTCTACGGAGATGAAGTTGTTACAAACAAGATTGTTTGCAAGTGGTTTAGAAGGTTTCGAGAAGGAAATGAGTCTTTGGAAGATAATGAAAGAAGTGGTCGTCCGTCCGTCTTGTTTGTAACAACTTCATCTCCGTAGACAGCTGCAAGCATTCCGTGCGTTTCTGTAGCCGTCTTACCAAGTTTAAAACAAAATTTGGTGTTTGCACGTTGCTCAAATTTTGACATTTTCTGCAAAATCGCCAGACGCCACAAAAACGCCCTCACACAAAGCAATGAAACGGCGCACTGGTGCGTAGTTGAATGGTGTTTGTTGGCATATGGCAAGGGGCCAAGGTGACGTCATCAGCCACACACACTGACATCACCTAGTGACACGCGTTCATTAGTTGCGGGACTATTTACCGAACTTTTTGATCACACCTTGTATATATATATATATATATATATATGGGAATGAACTCAGAATGGTCCCCTGAGTTTTTTATGATACACACAGACAGTGCATGGAACAAGGAACTCTTCTGGGAAAATTAAATCCACTATAGTCCGAATAAGTAATGGTAAATGACAAATACCATAGTTTTTCTTTTTCATGATGCTAGCCCGACGTGGGCAACGGGTCACTCGCAAAGAGGTCCCATAAATATAGCTTCCCTCACCAGCTATCTGCAAAGCAGACAGGATCCAGCTTTGGGACATGGATCTAGGGTTTAAAGCAGCCTAGCCCTGCTACATTTAGAACCTCAATATAAGCAAAAGACTCGCTGCCTTCACGTCAGATTGAATACATAAAAGAAAAAGGGGTAACTATTATATTTTTAGCCAAAAACCAAAACTTAAACCTCAACTGGTAGAATTGAGCGTCCACTTGAAACGGACATGTTATGTGCCTTGAAAAGTGGACGCTCAATTCTACCAGTTGAGGTTTAAGTTTTGGTTTTTGGCTAAAAATATAATAGTTACCCCTTTTTCTTTTATGTATTCAATCTGACGTGAGGGCAGCGAGTCTTTTGCTTATATTGAGGTTCTAAATGTAGCAGGGCTAGGCTGCTTTAAACCCTAGATCCATGTCCCAAAGCTGGATCCTGTCTGCTTTGCAGATAGCTGGTGAGGGAAGCTATATTTATGGGACCTCTTTGCGAGTGACCCGTTGCCCACGTCGGGCTAGCATCATGAAAAAGAAAAACTATGGTATTTGTCATTTACCATTACTTATTCGGACTATAGTGGATTTAATTTTCCCAGAAGAGTTCCTTGTTCCATGCACTGTCTGTGTGTATATATATATATATATATATATATATATATATATATATATATATATATATATATATTATATATATATATATATATAATTCTAATAAAAGCTATCGTTTTGTGATATGCTGTTCAAGACAAAAGAAAATATGCTCACATTCAACCAACCAAAACTCTTTCAAAAGCGGATCCAGACCGCTGCAACCGATGTACATGCATCGGCCAGAAAAATATGTGCTCCGTTTGCATCGGTCAAATAACTGACAATTGTTTTGTACAGTCTCAGTGTGGTGTGTTCGGTCTGGATCCGCCCCTGTATTTCGTAGGAACACCTGATGACCTCTTGCGGAATCCCAGGATTTTGTGGAACACGGTTTGAAAACCAATGAGTCATAGGATATTTTAAATTTTAGAGGTTGAATTTTTTTATTCTTGTCGAGCGAAGCGTCAGTGTATTTTTACATCTCTCTCTCTCTCTCTTTCCATATATATATATATATAGTGTGTGTGTGTGTATATATATATAAAATAAGGAAAAGGAGGATCAATACGATGGCGAACATTCTCATTTATTTTCACACATTTCGACAAATACTTCCAGAGGCTTCATGCCTATAAATGTTTGGCAGGCACGTTTCTCCCTCAGTTTATTATAATATTTACGAAATAATACGAAATAATATTTAGTAAAGATAAGAGAATTAAAATAAATTAGCTCTATATGTACTGGTGACTTTTCTTATCCTTAAAATATAGTTAAAACACTGAATTACTGATTTCTTACAACTGAGTAAAAATTATTTCTCTGACAGTGTCCCCCATAAAATACAATACTTTTTACATGACGCCTCTGAATACTTCTGTCATCTTCAGGTGCATACCTAATTTTAGTGTGCAGTGAAAACCAATTTGCGCAGTAATAATTTCAATTTGTGCAGTGATAACCAATTTGCGCAGTAATAATTAATTTCAATTTGTGCAGTGATAAATTGAAAATCTGTGCAGTGATACATTGGGTTCTCTATCGGATATAGAACCTAATTGATCACTGCATAGATTTTCAATTTATTACTGCACAAATTGAAATTATTACCGCGCAAATTGGTTATCATTGTACACTAAAATTAGATATGTTCAGGTGTCTAAAAGATTTTTAAAATTTATTTAGAACAGTGAAATGTTTACGGATTTAAATTAAGTAAGAAAACATAAATTATAAGACATTTAAATTAAGTAGAAGTACAATAAATTTAAAAGACATTGAAAACAACATAATCACGTAAAAATTATGGTATAAAAGTTAAAAAAATTGCGAGTGTCAGATTATCATTAATGTACAACAAAAGTTTGCCTCAAATGCCGACTCCAAAGACCTTTGTTGTACATTTATAATACAGGGTGTCCCAAAAGTCCCTATCTATTTTGTTGAAATAGGCTGAATTTCAAATGAATGTTTTAATGACATGATTGCATGCACCTTTCTAGACAAATACATGCATTAGATTTCTATTTTAATTATTTTTAAATTTTTAAATTTTTAATTAATTTTAGAACCTCAACTTCTTGAAGATGGCATTCTCGACAATGTAGTCTTTCAGCAGGATGGGGCACATTGTCATTATGCCAGAATTGTTCAGACATACCTAAACGAGCGTTTTCCAAATCGTTGGATTTGACGTGGGGGAAATAGGCCCTGGGCAGAGCGATCTCCGGATTTGACCCCATTGAATTTCTTTGCTTGGGGTTTCATTAAATTAGAGGTCTACCGCAGAAATATTCGAGATTTACCAGATCTGCGAGATCGCATTAGGCAAGCAGTTGAGAAAATAACCCCTGAAATGCTCGGAAATGTGTTCCGCAATGCAGCTGACCGCTTTGAGATTTGCAGAGATACAGATGGAGCACATGTGGAAACTACTGATAAAAGATTTTAATGGTGTAATACTTGTAATTTGTATAGAAATACATCTGTATTCAGGTCAGTGTGATATTTATTTGAAATTCAGCCTATTTCAACAAAATAGATAGGGACTTTTGGGACACCCTGTACTTTGACGCTGTCTCCTTCCTTTTAACTTTGATGTCATGATTTTTATTTAATTATATTGTTTTAGTGTCTTTTAAATTTATTGTACTTTTACCCAATTTAAATGTCTTATAATTCACTATATTTTTATTTAATTTAAGTCTACATTTCACTGTCAAAAAAAATTTAAAAGTTTTTTTAGACCACTGAAATTGACAGAAGTATTTGTTGAAATGTTTGAAAATAAATGAGAATGCTCACTGTCGTGTTGATTTTTTCATTTGCAAACTTTCTTCAAGAAGAAGTCAATAGGTGATATATAAGGTGTCCCAGA
This sequence comes from Bathynomus jamesi, assembly GCA_023014485.1. Lineage (NCBI taxonomy): Eukaryota > Metazoa > Arthropoda > Malacostraca > Isopoda > Cirolanidae > Bathynomus > Bathynomus jamesi. Next base: position 197,926 of record JAJOZX010001427.1, on the reverse strand, counting down.
AGTCAGTTTACGAAGGAAAATGTTTTCTCCTGATGATTATTCTAAACATTATGACAATTTTTTTTACAGCAAAAAGCCAGCATGTCTTCAAGACCTTAAAGACTACATTTGTGAAGAATTCCAGCTTTTGAGCAATGATAAGGAACTATGTAAAGCAATTTGCCGGTCAACCGTTGATAGATATATATATATATATATATATATATACCTCCAGGTGGACTGCTAAATACATGAACGACCTTGGAATAACTTTTCAAATTTTCCTCTGGATTTGCATCATTTATTATTTTCACCTGATTAATTGTGATATTTATGGAACACACACACACATATATTATATATATATATAATTTCATTACTAGGGTCCAAAACAGCTCTAATGTGCAATGTCTTGTCTTCAGATACTGTGTACCTCTCACCTATATG
>JAJOZX010001427.1:0-192500 GCA_023014485.1 Bathynomus jamesi | reverse complement strand
CTGTAGACTGCACTTTGAAAAAAGTAGAGCGTGGCAGAATTTGTAGACCGCATACTAAAGGAGCACCACCAGATGTCCCTTGCCAGACATCAAACTATCCAACCTTTTTTTGAAAGAATCGAGTGTATCTGAAGTCACCACTACTTCTGTCAGACTGTTCCAAAACTTAATTACTCTGTTTGTAAAACTGTTTTCTTAAATTCGTTCTACATCTTGGCTTAAATAATTTCATACTATGACCCCTAGTCTGGTTATTGTGATCTTTAATGAAAAGAGACTCAAAATCTATCTTATCCAACCCTTTTATCATTTTATACACCTCTATCATATCACCCCTTAACCACCTCCTTTTTAATGAGAACATGCTTAGATATGCCAATCTTTCCTTATACAGTGAGGCCTTGCATAATGAATTTAATTCATTCTAGAAGGTCATTTGTTAACTGAAAAATTCATTATGCAATACATTAGTTCAATGGGATTTTCAGTAATTCGTTCCAGAGCCCAAATTTGGACCCTTTTTGCGCTTGTTTACCCATTTTTTAAAGTTTTTTTAGTGTAATGTGTTCTTATTATTATATTAATGTTATTCTATGTATATATTTTAAATAAACATGCTAAATAAATAAATTAAACACAGTTAAAAATAAAAATATTTTTATTTACCTTGGTCTTGGAGGTGATGAGCTTGAGTGGGCTGGAGATGAGGCTTGGAGGAGGATGGGAATTAATGGTTTCTGGAAGGAGAATCTCCTATTAGAACATCTGTGAGGTCAAATGATTCTCTCCTGGGTGTCTTATTGCCAGTTGGACCTGGTTGAGGGTCATCAGGATCAACCACATCCACAGATGATGTTGAAGTTGAAGCAGTGGGGGCTGTTGTAGTCTTGAAGTAGCTGTCAATTTTTCTCTGTTTCTTTTTGCTTTCTGCAAATTCCCTGAAATATGGCAGGACTTTGTCTTCGAAATGACAGATAGCAAGCTCAGTAACTTCAACATTAGGGTGCTTGCTTGCAATGGCCTTCACCTTGCCCCAATGTAACATTAATTCTTTGACTTCAGCAGAAGTTATTTTCTCTTCTGTTTCATCATCCTCCTCACCAGCATCTGACCCTGACTCTGATTCCTTGGCCAACTCCAGAAGATCTTGTGCAGTCAACTCCTTTCTATGGTCTGGAAGAAGTTCTTCAATGTCCTCTTGATTGACTTCAAGGCCCATGTCTTGACCCAACTGGACAATTTCAGCCTCTACATTTGGTTCATATGTTTGAAAACCTTCAAAATCATGCACAGCAGATGGCCACAACTTCTTCCAGGCAGAGTTCATGCAAATTGTTGAGACTTCTCTCCATGCTCTCGCAACATTCTTGACAGCCTCCAAAATGTTGTAATGCTGCTTCCAGAACTGTGTTAAGGTTACAGAATCCTCACTGGAGGTTGCATTATGGCACTGAGCAGACATGAACTTCGTGTATAGCTTCTTGAAGTTTGAAATAACCTGCTGGTCCATAGGTTGGAGCAGTGATGTGTTTGGAGGCAGATATTTCACAGTTATGAAGCTGAAATTTGTCTTGACAATTTTGTCCAGATCTGGGTCATGGGCCCTTAGCATTGTCAAGAAGCAATAAGACCTTTAAAGGAAGTTTATTGGTCTCCAGGTATTTTTGCACTGTAGGGCCAAAAACTTCCACACAACACTGATTAAATAGGGTTCTTGTCACCCATGCCTTTTTATTGTGCCACCAAAACACCCCAAGAGTAGAGATGGGTTCACCTTCTTCTGCTTGAATATCCTGGGATTTTGGGAATGATACACAAGCATAGGCTTAATCTTCAGGTCCCCTGATGCATTCCCAGCCATAAGTGAAGTAAACTGGTCTTTCATTGGTTTATGGCCAGGCAGTTTGGACTCTTCTCTAGTAATGTAGGTCCTGTTCAGTAGCTTTTTCCAAAATAGGCCAGTTTCATTGGTGTTAAAAACTTGAGGCAAATAATCCTCCTCCTCAACAAGTTCTGCAAATTCTATTTTAAATTCCTTTGCTCCCTCAGTATCAGCACTTGCAGCCTCACCATGCCTTATAATGTTCTTAATTCCTGACCTTCTCTTGAAATTTTCAAACCACCCACGACTTGCATTAAATGATTCATATCTTTCAACTGATGCTGGAAGGGATTCCTTAATTTGTTCATATATTTGCACTGCCTTGTCACTAATGAATGCCTTATTAATGGATTCCCCCTTCATTTCCTTTTCTCTAATCCATATCAGTAAAACACACTCCATTTCAGCAATAGCTTCCCTTCCTTTAATAAGTCTACTTGTAGCATCACTTACTTTAGTTTTCAGAATTTCTTCCTTCTTAAAAATTGTCGAAACTGTACTGGCAGACAATCCATATTCAGCAGCAAGATCTTTGGTGCTCGTTCCAGATTCACTTTTTTTAAATAATGTCCTGCTTCATCTGGAGACTGATAGTTTTCCTGGATTTCTTTGGAGCATTAGTAGATGATGAAGGTACACAACTGCTCAAGACAGCTACCAACCTCCAACTGAACAGAAAATGTGTTATTACATTTTTCATTACCAAAAATCATTATTTAAATCAATGGAGCCTTATGGAGGTAATTCGTTAAGCAAAAATTTGCTATTTAAGGCATTCGTTAGGCAAAGCCTCACTGTATGTCAATTGTCTTAGAGATGGGATCATTCTTGTTGCTCATTTCTGTACTTTTTCCAGTTTTTCAATATCTCGTATCAAATAGGGACTATTAAATTGAATACTGTATTCAAGGAGGGGGGTCTCATATGAAATATATAGTTGCTTTATAATATTGGGTGATTTGTATTCAATGTGTGTGCATGACTCCAGATTTGAAAAAATTTACTGGAGCATAGCTCTGAATTTACTTTTTTTCCCCTTACACCACTAGATACGTTAATGATAGTAAACTCTTGAATTGACAACATACCAATTACAAATTGTTTTAGCTAAACATAATAATACAATAATGTATAGTTTATAACTCGCCTTAAGTTTATTTATTCATTGCAGCAGCAACAGTGGATGATGTTAGACCTTGCATGTAGGCATTTGTTGTGAATTTACTGCCATGTATGCTTGGCCACTGATCAATGGCTTTCTGTGTGATCATTACAGCAGATCTAGTGCCTGGAGCTGGACCCTCCTTCACAATTCTGCACAGCTTAGTCAAATGAGATGGCTTAATGGATCCTTTGTGTTCAACAATGTAACCAAGAATGGAGAATGTCCCTTCAGCTGGTGCTTCACTCCAGGCAGTTGATCCATCTTTATCAAAATGCTTTAATCTCTCTCTGATTCCTTTCCACAGCTGTTCTATATATTCTGTCAGCCAATTTATCACTGAGTCTTTTGTAAAACTACTTTCAGATCTGGTTCTGGATGGTCTAGCAACTTCAGCAACCTGGTAGTAATCAGAATGTTTCTTGATGTATTTGTAAACTTCATTTAGGATGTAATCCTCAGCTGTTAGTTCCTTTTGCTGCCCTGTGGTATTGTGCTTAAATTCAGAAACTACATCATTTGCATTTCCTCCATTAGCTAATTTGGAAATTGTTTCCATCACTCTTAACATAACAGTTTTCCCTCCTTCTTTATAAAATATATTTTCTACAAATTCTGCACTAACTGGTTTTTTGAGCTACTTGCAACATAATCTTTGTTACATAGGAAATCAATACATAGAACTTGGCACTAATTTCTTTCTCTTGTGGATGATAAAAAAAAAAACAATTTTCCACAAATCTGTCAAATTGATCAAATTTGTAATTAACCATGCGAGTATCAGATTTGAGTTTTGGTCTCTTAAAACCAATGATATTGTCAAGAACCATATTGGTATAGTCAAGGCCTGATCTCAGATTTGAAGAGTGATTCTGAATAAAGTCTAAAAGCTCACTTAGTTTACAAATTTTCTTCAATGCATCAACGTGGGCTCTGTTCACAAGATGCATTAAGTCCCATCGAAATTTGAAATTTTCTCCAAACAACTTTTTCATTTCATTTTTAAATGGCTCGTTGTCCTTACAAAAAGCCCCATCTCCAACCATTCCAGATACCTTGGATTTAATTGCTTCTTCAGATAGTTTCAAGTGATTAGGAGACTTCAACACACCAAAAATTTCATTGGCCAAATAAACTCCTGATTTGCTGCGTACTAAATTTATCCCAGCAAGTTTTACAGTCTTATCTTCTTCACTCATAACTAATACAACTAGCATGCTTAATCCCAAAATTGTTCCAATGTCAGCTGTTATTGTTACTGAAGTTTGTTCTAAGAACCACTTTACAGTTTGTTCTTTAAGTTGATTATCTAATAGCTCACAAATTGTCTCGCACACATGTGTGCTATGATTCAAATTTCCAACCTCACAACCTGACCTATGTAATACAGCTAGAAGTACTGGATATAGAGCCCATGCAGTGTTTGTTTTCATTATGTAGTATAAGATGTTGCCACATAAGTCTTCTATGCGTTTAGTAGTGTTCCAAGAAGATGTTTTCATCACTTCATAAACAGCAGCTCTGATGATGCTGAAGTTTAATTAAATGTCTCTTCAGGTGGGTTTTCAGATTTCTAAACCATCTCTCTTGATTTTCTCCTTGTTTGCATACATAGGTTAAATCTTTAACATTGAAGTAACCTTTTATGTTAGAATGTTTGTCTGAAGCACATGCTTTGGGGTCTGTGCAAGCTATGCAATATAATGTAAACATTTTATCATCAGAAGCATCATCAATATCTTCTTGATTATCATCATCTTCATCCTCAACAGCTATATCTACATCAGGCATATTAGTGTCACTATTTGCAATGTTTTCCATTATATCACTTGGTACTGAAAATGAATCATCAGCATGCCCTAGATCCTTCTTTTCCACCAATTTGAATGTAGATTTGATCAAATCATTGTTCAGGATTTCTTGTATTGATTTACACTTGCTTAAATGGGCTATGGAAATGTCAAATTTATTGCTTTTTGCTTTATTAGATTTGGATGCAACACTTGAACTTGAAGGCATATTTTGACTTCTCTTTATTAACCACAACAGCTTGGTGAGTTTCTTTTGTTAGGCGCAAAATTGCATTCAATGTCTTCTGGATTTGGGAATTTTCAAATTCCTCTAAAGCAGTTTTGTTAGTCTGATGCGCAGATTCCTCACTTACCTTTTGTTTCTTAGGTGGAGGAGAAGCACTTTCTTCAGTCTGTGAAACATCTAGTGAAAAGTTTCATTTTCTAGATTAGCAGTTGATGAAGTTGGTTCATTTTTCTGAGGTCTAGCACTAGCACATTTTGTGAACAAACTAAATGACTGCTTTGCCGTATCTCTTTGCTGCACTTCATCCTGGTATTTCTTTACTGCAATATCTAAGCTGTGGGCCCAAACTCTGGGACCTCTTGTATTGTAACAAATATTTTTTTTGGAATTAAAATGTTCCTCCCAGTTTTGCTTCTTTGAATATTTGTTCTTGCATTGACCACAAAAGTAACCCCTTTTAACACCCTCACTTTTCTCTCCAACTTCATCAATATTAGGATCCATTATTGATTATTGACTACCTGAAAAAATACAAAATAAGTAAAAGTTAGTAAATATAGTATGGTAAAAGTGAGTAAAAGTAAGTAAATATAGTACAATGAAAGTAAATAAAAGTAAGTGCTTTAAACTTAGTAAAAGTAAGGAAGAGTAAGTAAAAGTAGGTAAGTTAAAGTAAGTAAAAGTAAGTTTAAACTTAACTAAACTTTTCAATTCTAGAGTCATGGTGGATTACTTAAAACCGCACAAGTAATTATCTGGCCAATTTATCAAACCTGGCCGAGATCAATGGAACATAGTCCAATCCTGATAATTTTATATTAAAAAAATATACGTTTTAATAAAATTTTAATTATCAAAACATTGAAGCTTAACAAAAAATAAAAATAATTGTTAAATATGGAATTACCAACTAAACTTAAAATAACTAAATTTGTAATTTAAAAAAATTGGTTTGTACAAGAATGTATATGCAAAAAAATTGCATAATGTCTAGCGGATGAACAAAACCCAAACCCAAATTTACTTTTTCTCATGGTCAAATTTACTGGAGCAATGCTCCCAAGATCCCAGGAATCTGGAGTCATGTGTGTGTCTGCATGCATAAGATTGAGTCTAGCATTTGCTTTATTTCTGATTTCCATGCAGTGATTTGAGGGTTTAGGTTCATTAGTCACAGTGACACCCAAGTCTTTCTCTTTATCATTTTTAATCCAAATTCCATTCATATTGTATTCCAATTCTGGATTTTTTGGCCCAATATGCATAACCTTGCACTTATCAACATTAAATTTCATCTCCCACTTATCTGCCCAGGCTGTTACTCTTAAGTCTTTTTGTATTGTCATTGTTCCTGCTACTGACTTAACATTATGGCCTAATTTTGTATCATCAGCAAATTTTGAGGTTTAACATGATAGGCCTTTCTCTAGATCAGTGGTTGGCAAACAGGGGTAAATTACCCCAAATGGGGTACATTTAAAGATTTTGGGGGCAATGCGTGTGGTATGAGAGAGACCATATGCAACAATTTTAAGAGCAATTGGCTTGTTTTTGTTTACTTTGAAGTCTGGGGGTAATTTCATTTTATTCAAATAGATTTTTGGGTAATACCCAAAAAAGTTCCCTGACCCATGCTCTAGATCATTTATATAGACAACAAAAAGCAGAGGTCCCAGCACAGACCCCTGTGGGACTCCGCTCAATACGGGTCTCCAAGTAGACTTATTTCCATTTTAGATGAACTCTGTTTTCTGTTTTTCAGCCATTCTATCCAGTCAGCTACGTGACCTCTTATACCATGGGCTCTAATTTTTACCAACGATCTTGCATGAGGAACAGTATCAAATGCCTTTGCAAAATCTAAGTACAGTAGAATCTCGTTTAACGTCATTGATTTGTTCTGGGAAAAGTGACGTTAACCAAAAGTGACATTAAACGAAGTACATGTTCAATGGGGTTTTAGGTAATCAGCTCCAGAGATTCAGATTCAGATTCCTTTGCCATCTCTTGGAGGTCTGTTGCATTTAACTCCCTCTCATGCTCTTGAAGAAGTTCCTGCACATCATCAGCATCAACTTCCAGTCCCATTGCCTGCCCAAGGTGGAGAATTTCAGCTTCAGGATTGCTTTGCTCCTCAAAGCCCACAAAATGATAGATCACAGAGGGCCACAGTTTCTTCCATGCAGAGTTCATAGTGGTTGTGGTTACCTCTTTCCATGCCTTTACAACAATTCTAACAGCCAGTAAATGGGGTAAGTGACGTAGAACGAATGCTTGTACGCCAATGGAGGCTTTGACGCTAAATGAAAAGACGTAAATTGAGCGTGATGTTAAACGAGGTTTGATTGTATACTATATCTACTGGCTCTTTATTGTCCAAATGCAATAGGACTCCATCATAAAATTCAATCAAGTTGGTTAGACAGGACCTTCCATTTCAAAAGTCATGCTGGCTATCATAAGGTTGCACCCTTCAAGGAACTCGGTAACTTTACCTCTAATGATACTTTCGAGTAATTTGCAAATAATGGAGGTGAGGCTGATGCATCTGTAGTTTTTTGCCAAGTTTCTATTTCCTTTTTTAATGATTGGAGCCACATTTGCTTTCTTCCAATCCTTTGGAATTTCAGTACATATCAATGATTTATTAAAAATAATTTCTAGTGCCTGTGCTATATTCTTTTTGGCAGCTTTTATAACTTTTGGATGTATTTCATCTGGCCCTGGAGATTTTTCCATTTTTAATATACTATCTATTGCTTTTAGGATATCTAGTTTTGTTACCCTTAATTCATTTATTTCTCCTGATCTTGTCCTGGTAGTATAAGATCAGGAATATTATTTAAATTTTCATTTGTGAATACTGATGAGAAGTATTTGTTTAGTTCTTCAGTTATTTCAAGATCATCTATAGTTTTATCTATATGGAGGGGTCCAATTTTCTTTTTCACTCTACTTTTCAAATTGAAGTGACTGAAAAACTTCTTAGGATTGTTTTTTGAATTTTTGGCTAGGCTTTTTTCCAGGTCTCGTTTGCTATATCTGATTGCTTTCTTGCAAATGCTTCTTTTACTTTTATATATTTCGGGGTCTGTGCCATTTTTAGTTCTTTTGAATTTATGAAATGCTTTTGTTTTTTCTCTGATTGCTCTTTTTACCTTGCAGTTTATCCAAGGTGTTTTTTTATTTTTTCCAGTTCTGATTTTACACTGTGGGATATGCTTCCTTTGTATGTTCATTATTATACTTTTAAATTTTTCCCACATACTAGTTACTGTCTGTTCAGGCTGTAGAATATCTGTCCAATTTATTAGACACAGATCATTTACTAGTCCATTTATATTTCCTCTCTCAAAATCTGGGATTTCTACTTTTTTTCACTAGGTTTTGAATTACAATATTAAACCGAAGGATACAATGATCACCTGAACCTAGTGTTTCTGAAACTGAGATATACTGGAAGGTATCTGGATTATTTGTTAGAATTAAATCTAGAATGGCATTGGCCCTGGTTGGTTTAACCCAGTTAGTAAAGGAGCCATTCTCAATTATACAGTCTATATACCTATAATTGAAATCTCCAACAATAATAATATTACTTGTCATTGCTTTATTTATTTCATCAATAAGTTTGTTTTTTGCATACTTATTTTCTTCTCTACTTTTGGGGATTCCTCCAACTGAACATCCCTCAGGTGGTCTATAGATACCCCCTATCCTGATTTTCCTGGCATTTTTATGCCCAATATCTATCCATACAGATTCAACTATTTATTTTTTAAACAGAGGTAACTTCAACTAGATTCAGATTTGTCTTCGCATAAATAAATACTCCGCCACCCTCTGAATATTTACGTTCATAATAAAAAAGTTCATAGCCATCAATTTCATAAGTAATGGTATTATCTCTCTCACTAAATGGACTATTTGGTATTGTACTGAATTTTGTCCAAGTTTCAGTGACAATCATAACATCAGGATTTTCAATACCTATGTATGCCTTGAATTCATTTATTTTATCTCGGATACTTCTTGCATTTACATAGAAAAATGACAAAGAACCCTTAGAATATTTTGCTTGTAATTTAGTCTGGTTCTTGTTCTGTGATAGTAGCTATATTATTTGCATCTCGTTTACTTTCTTTGTTGACCTTTTTCTTTTGAGTTTTAATTATATTTTTTATTAGTTTATCATCATCAAAAGTATTGGTATTTGTACTAATTTGGCCTATTCCTTTGGTTTTTAGTCAATTATATGTGATACAATATTTGATAGTAAATCAGTCCTTTTACTATTAAGGTGAATTCCATCTCTGTTATATGGGTAATTCTATGAGAAATAGACAAATGAAGTACACGGTCACCTCTTCAAAATTCATGAAACTTGGTGTGAGGGTTGGTTTAGGTCCAAATTACAAATTTCTGAATTTTTTTGAAAATTGGTCAAGTTGGTCAAATTTTATGGCTTTACCAAATTTTGGTCAAATGAAAAAAACAATAATTTTCAAACGTAAAAATATCGGCTCCTAATTGTGGTAGTGTAGTAAGTCTTAAACGATAAAATATGTAAAATTAACTGTAGTTTCTAAATATGGAATTTTGGAAGAAAATCAATTACTATGCAGCAATTGCTATGTCACAATTAAAAAGAAGCCAATTGTATTAGAACATGTTCAACGTTCATCCAGAGAGCTGGAACCTGCGCCAATACCTGAGCCAGACATACTTAACGAATGTATGGAGTGAAGCAGTAGCGATTCCACAAATCCACCACCATTGGAAGAATTTGTCGTTTAAGACAGGCAATTCAATAAAGATTTGCTCAGCGACAGTATTTTACCTTTATTTGATGAAAGCCCTATTAAAACAGGTAATAAAACAATAGAGACTCCGTTCAGGACATTTGTTTCTTAATGCCAAATTCGTAGTTTTCTGTTTTTAAATATTAGCATCAGCACTTGAATACATATATACAAAATATTTGATATTTGATTATTTCACGCAACCTAAATTTATGAATTTATTTTACAGCTGGATTGAAGCCGGGACAAAAACAGATAAAGGCTTCTACGAAGTTGTAGATGTAGAGCTTTCTTTGCAAAAACGTCTGAGTGAACCTATTACTTCTATCAAAGGTACTCAACAATTACATCACTTCGTCCCAATTTCCAAGAATTTGTTGAAGGTTTATCCACTCTCTCAGAGTGCACAGTCAGTCAAAATAAGAGAGCTCATTAGAGTTTCTGCTTTGGTTCAAGAACATAATACTGTCTCTCAACGCGAAATTGAAACAGGCTCTTTTGTGGGTTGTATGTATGAAAATAAACTATGGCTCAGATTAGTCCAGTCCTTTGACTGTGAATATGATGATTTTCTGATAAAATTTCTCCATCCTTCGGGTGTATGTCCCTCATACATTTTTCCTGCGCAAGATGATGTTTGTCACGTTCCAACAGAAAATATATTTGGGAGTATTGAAGCAAGTTTACAAGGAGGAACAAGAATACAATACATTTTTCTGCTTCAAGAATTGAATAACTTTTCAAAGAAGATAAAATAAATTCTATCGAATGTATACTATTTAAGATTGTCTATATAATATTTCTAAAATTTTTATCTAAGATTTATGTATCTACTTAATAGTTATAAAAATCTTTTCAAATTCTTTTTTCTTATTATTATATTATTAGTGTCTAAAATTTGGATTCACTGGATGAGAATACTCTCTCTTAATTCATTCTCAGACTTGTGTACATGTAGTATTAGGAAGAGTATTTTATACTCTGATAAGTGCTTTATAAATTAAACATTATTATTGTCAATATATTTTGTCCCTAAATATAAGAGAGGTTATGTATGTACATTGTACATATATTTTAAAAGATTTTTTCTCCTTTGGTTTATCTACATGTATTTTTTATATGAATTGAAAATTGTCTTTTTTTGGACCAACAAGTCTGTAATATATCTTCTTCATCTGAAAAATTTTTTTATTACTTAATTTCAAACTCAGTTTTGAGCCTTATAATAAACTATAAGCTGACTTTTTATTACTTATTATTATGGTGTACATACATCAAATAAGCATTTTTTATTCTTGGTCTTTTTTTTTGAAAAATGATATCTTCGCTGCCAAATAAAAAAAAAGAAAGAAAAAGAAAAATGACATTTTTTCCAAAAAATCATAATTTTATTTTTGGTACCCTAAAAAAATGATACATATTTAGAAACTAGTTAATTTTAGCTACATATTTTATCATTTAAGACTTATTACGCTACCACAATTAGCAGCTGAGATATTTACGTTTGAAAATTATTGGTTTTTTCATTTGGACAAAATTTGGTGAAGCCATAAAATTTGACCAACTTGACCAATTTTCAAAAAAAAATTCAGATTTTTGTAATTTGGACGAATGTAATTTGGATGAAAACCAACCCTCACACCAAGTTTCATGAATTTTGGAGATGGTGGAGTGTACATTTGGCACTTGCATTTGTCCTGGAATTACCCTTATAGAACTTTAACTTTTTTTTTTTTTTTTTTTTTTTTAGTAGTAGTAGTATCTAATTTCCATGCTCTGACATAGTGTCTTAAGCCTATTATTTATATATAGTGCTTGTGAGTACCACTTATTATTCTCATGTATCCTGGGAATTATACCTGTGATAGATGTTTTAAGGTTAGGTCTCCATTCCTTTAACTTCGTTAATAGCTGTTTATATGACTATGATTTCTTCGGAGTGCTTACCCTTTATATCATTTCCACCTACATGTACTGTATAACCATATTCTTTGGTACAGTTAGGTCAATGCTTGAGCAGAACAAGAGGATTCAGTTAGGCTGATTGAAATGATGTAATATCAAATGATTTTTACTTTTTATGTAATTATGATGATGTTCGTGATGTCCTTAAATAATGCATATTACCGTATTATATTTATTTATTTAGCATAAAATGTTGCTTCCCAATTATTGTTATAAGTGATGAATGGCAATAGTGCATAAGTTTGCCATAAATTATTCTTGAAAAAATACTTGGCCATAAATTATAAATAAAGTAAAATGATGCACTTAATGCAAAACCACATACTATTTAGTAATGTTGTTTTATGTTCGTAAACTAAAAAAAAATCATCTATTGAAGTGTATATTGTTTTAATGAGATAATTTTGGCAACCCTGGTATTATGAAAAGAATTTGATAATTTGGTTAAGTCAACTGTATGCCCTTGACAATTGGTTAGGTTAAGTCATGATATTTGTCTAAACTAACAAAAATATCATGACTTAACCAGGTAATTATGATGCTGACCGCATGACTTGAACTTTTGGTCAAAAATATATTTTTAAAGTGTATTTTGATGTGCCCTGTTCAAATATGACCTTCATTTCTTGTGCAAATGAACAGAAATGTGTGTTTGGGCCATGCAATGACAACTGTATTTCTGTTCATTTGCACAAGAGGTCATCATATTTGAACAAAGCACACCAAAATACACTTGAAAAATATATTTTTGACTACATTTTATACAATAAAGCATAACCTAACCTAATTGCACTGAACCACATGTTTGTTCTTTGGGTTGGTCTTCTGGCAGTTGTAATAAAATGAATGCTGGTCTTCGTGAAAAAGACAAGGATTATGGCATTTGGGACAGCACCGTGATCTAGGTAATATAGTGTTTTTTAAAAAATCTATAGATGCACTATTGTTATGACCAAAACGTTCGAAACACTGTAGGTAAGTCTGAGAACAACCTTCACAGTCAGATATTGTAGAAAACTGCCGGTAAGTCTAAAAATTCTGCTGATTGGATGAGCAAATGACTTACTATACTAGTGTAGCATGACGTCATACTACCCTTGACTACAAATACAAATGAATATTAAGAAAGTTACAGCTATTTAAAGTTTACCCGATATTTTTGTTCAAACTAAGGAAAATATCATGACTTAACCAATTGTCAAGGGCGTACAGTTGACCTAACCTGGCATTCAATTGACCTAACTGGTCATATTATTTTCTACAATAGTTTGCACAAAAAATAACTGATTTGAAAAGAGCAGGTAATATTAACCCAGAAAAATGTATTTTTTACTAAAAGTTCAGGTCATGTGACCAAAAACATATTAACCCCTAACCACTCTTCAAGGGTGTATAGTTGACCTAACTAGGCATTCAATTATTTAGGTCAACAACTTGCTCAAAAATTACTAAATTTAAAAAACTGCAAACTGATTTACCCTGTTCATTGTTTTTTTGGGTTAAGATTTGGTAGAACACATCCACCAAACTCTATATTGATATTTATATAGCGAGATAGAGCAAACAAAACAAGAAAACTTTATACTAATTTTGCCAGAAATTCCTATTTACCAAGATATTTACTTTCAAAATTATTAAATTTTGGTGCCATTATTCATTAATCAAACCATCTTGTCTTGTGTGTATGTAGTCATGTTATCATTAGCCAATCAGTGGCTGTCCCATTGTCACGTGATACTCCTGCACAGGTCCAGTGGCTGAAATTTGAATTTAACAGTTGTTTTAGAGTTTAGAATGGTTGTCTGTGATGGAAGCTTCCACTCTGAGTGGGATGTCATCTTGACGTAGGTTAGGTTAGGGGTACCACTTACAGTACCTTTCTGGGTCCCAAATTCATTATGGGGTACCCATAAAGTGACCATATTTTTTGGAGTTATAAACTAAAATGACTATTTTTTCAGGAGCCAAAAGCGGGACACCTCTCTACCTCATATATATATATATAATATAAAATTTAGGGGGAGTCGAAACATATAAAAAAATGAGCTTCTCCAATTCCACAGTATGCACGTAGTTTGTTTAGTTTCAGATGGTTTATGATTGAATGAATTATAATTTAATTCCGAATGAGTTATATTAAATTCAGATTGAATGTTTCAATTGCTAGAATTTAATAATTAGTTTCTTGTTATTAATGCTACTAGCCCTAAAAAGTGAAATCATGGTGACAAGAAGCAAAATGCACAATTCAACATTTGGTCACCCTGCAGAATTTCCACCTTCAATGACTCCTTCAAAGGCTGACATATTTAGGCATTATTTATTGGTAAGAAAACGAGAAGAACTGATTTCAAAAGGTTCTAGAACAGCAAAAGAATGTTACAGAATTGTCACTAAAGATGTGGAAGCCATTTGGGAGAAGTTTTCCTTTCCACATATAGGATTTGAAGGAATAGCTTAAAAGTTGAATGATTGATAGAATCTGCAGCAAAGCTAAATAAAGTACCATTAAAACAAAGAAACAACATTTTTCAGCAGAAGGTGGAGACATTCGATGAAATGTTTGATATTTGCACGTGTACTTGTTACAATAAAAAAAATCGGTCAAATGGATTGCAGATGTGATATTAGAGTTCCAATGATTGAGTGGGAGTCTTTTGTAGGGACAGAAACAAAGAAAAAACCAAGTAGGACCAATTGACAGAGTAACGACTTCCGCAAGAAAAAGGACTCACGATAGAGTTAAAGGATTAGAAAGAAGAGCCAAGATAAGCCTAGATTTGAATGTCGCCTCAACCAGCAAACTGGACCCTTTACATATTATGGAAGATGAGAGCATGGAAATTGATGATGACAGTGATGATATTGACTTGGTTTTCTCTCAGCTCAAAATCCAGAACAGAATTATTTATGATAAGTAACAATAACAGCAGATAGATACTGTATAAGTTACAGAGCTACTGCAGCTATAGTAAATGCAGCTTTGAAGGATATGGGAATGTTTGACGAAACCAATATGTTGGATAGGAAAAAAGTGGAGAGAGAGAGAGTACGTGTGGGTAAAAAGAACATAATCAAAGTGAAATCAGAGAACACACAGATTGAAGGCATTGGATTTGATGGTAGAAAAGATAAGACAAAGAAGGGAATGGAGTACGAAGAACATTATGTAATAGTCAAAGAACTTCGTGATGTTTACATGGATCATATAGCTCCAGATAATGGAACTGCTTGTTGTATTGCAGATGAAATAATAACTTATAGTTGATTCTAATAGCAAAGAATCCCTCAAAGCTTTGCTATGTGATGGCCCCCCAAGTGAACACTGGCAGGATTGGTGGAGTGCTAAAATTGATTGAATTATATCTGGACAGGCTGGTACAATGGCTGATTTGTCTTTTGCATGCAAACGAACTGCCCTTTAGGCATGTATTTGAAGCAATTGATGGAAAAACTTTTGGACCAAATGCCTTCAAAGATTCTCTTGGAAATAAACTCAGAGGATTTGACCAAACTGGATATAGTTGATTATCACCCTGTAGAGGGCAACATTAAAGAAGTTTCAGCTGATATTGTTAAAAGTTTCAGCAATGACCAAAAATATATGTATGAAATGTGTATTAGCATACAATCTGGACGCATCTCACAAGCGTTAGCCACCAGATCCCCAGGTGCCCTCCATCATGCAAGATGGCTAACACAAGCAAACAGGATCCTGCGCTTATATGTCTCTACATGGAATCCAGACAAAAACATTCAAGACCCAGTAAAAATTATAATGCTGGTTTATGCTCCAGGCTGGTTTTGGATAAAGTCTCATCCAAAGGCAAATGAGGGAGCATCTAATTTTTGGTGTATCATGCACTTGTTTAAGGGCTTAGATAAAAAGTATCGGATGATTATGGAGTGTATCCTCAGAAATAACACCTATTTTGCCCACCCAGAGAATATCTTACTCTCAATGATAACAGACACAAGAAGAGAGGTCAGAGAGCTGGCTCTTCAGCACATCATTTGAGCAAGAACTTGGAGCACCAATGCGAGAAATTTTGAGCTGCCAAAAACACTGAACTTTGAAGCAGATGATTATCCTAACATGATCGACTGGGACAACGAAACCATCGCCCCTCCACCTATTTTACAGAATTTGACAAATGATGATCTTAAAGTTCGAAATGAACCACTTCAGCTTATTCCTTTTCCCTCTCAGCCAGGGAGTAGAACATGCTGTAAATGTGGTAACAGAAGCATCACAAGATAGAATTGGTTACGAAAACAGATATAAATTTATTTTGACTGTACTGAGTCGAGAAAAAAGCTACCTGTGTTCCAATGGAAAGACCAGTGGTGTCGGTAATTTATGATTTTAAATTTCTTAAGGTGAATATTTTGATTTTACCATGCTTCAATTGATTCTTTAAGTAATATATGGAGAGAGATTTCTTATTATATATGTATGTATGTATGTATATATATATGTATATACACATGTATATACACACACAGCAATACCCCGGTTACTGTGGTTAATTCATGCGGAAAAAATACTGCAGTAAGCGAAACTGCAGTAATTGAAGATATAAATACATGTAAAATCATCGATTGATGTCTAGACTTTTTAAAAATTTGAAAATTTTTAAAAAATGTATGAAAATAGATATAAATAAAGAAGGAAACGAATGAATTGGACGCAGTATTATGTTTTACTAGTTTATTGACTTGCATATGCAAAAAAAATTAAATGTTTTTATTGTTTACGAAAATATTGTAAAAGGGATGTTTGTTTCGATGATGCTTTCTTCTTCTCTTTGTACATGACCCTATAACAACTGAGTGCATTTTCAACTTGTCTTCTGACTTGCATCGCACATTCAGATCTGCATCCATTATCATCTGCTTTCCATCTTCAAAAGTTCTGAAAATAGCATCGAGTTCTTTAATTGAGAATTCTTTTGTTTGCGTCTCAGTTTCATCTGTTCCATCTTGGCAATCATCCTCATCGTATGCACATTGCTGCTCTAAATTTAAAAGGTCTTCATTAAGATCCACATCATGCGAGTCAAGCAATTCTCTGACATTGCCATTGTCTATTTCAGACATTCCCATGTTTAAACCAAGTTGAGTAATTTCTGTTACACTGTGCACTATATGAAGGTGACAGAGATACTGAAGCGCTGATCATGTGCGTGTGTGCTGATATTGTATACGTACGAACGAACGAACAACGAACGGTATGGCATTAAATCAAATTCTTATACGCAGTATTCAAATTTTTTGGTGTCAAACTGCCAACCGCACTAAATCGAAAAGCACAGTAATCGAACCCGCAGTAATCGGGGTATTGCTGTATATATATATATATATATATATATATATATATATATATATATATATATATATATCATTAGTGTGGACCAAAAAAAATGAAGGTTTAAAAATCTTTGTTCCACATGAGTAATGTTATTCCTTTTGCTTACCTTAATCAAATTACAAAATTTGAAACCTCTATGTCAAGTTTTAGGGGTCCTGAGAAAATTGCACTTTTCCTTTTAATGCTGAAAAAATTAGTTTTTCCTCATTTTCATAAGTTCTGCTTTATTTTTTGTTGGAAATTCTTTACGAGTCTTGAAAACTGTTTTGAGCAGGTATTGTTTGTCCTCTTCTTTAGTTGTCACTGCTTGATTAAATTTTTCAATCAATGCAACACCCCGCTCAGCTGTGTCATTTGTCACTCTAAGGGCACGAACTCTAGCACAGCCTCTTTGGTACTCAGGATCTATTCCCCATGTTGATGCAGAATTTTCAGTGAAGAGAGAATTGAGATGTAGAGCATCAAAAAGAGATTTAGTCCTTGAAGTAACAAAATCAGAAATCCTTTTTTCTTTAAAAGAAGCTAGGGTTACCTTTGCTTCTAAATGTTTCAGTCCCTTATTTCTTGGAGGCATTTTGATATTATTTCGCATTTGCTCCTTTTCTTCAAGGGATATGCTTTTGTCAAAGAAGCTTAATCCAACAAGTGTTTCTGAGAGGTACCACAGATGTCGTTTAATGGCATTTTGGGCTTGCTTGATAACACTTGATATCAAAGAATTTTCCTCCATTATTGCAAGATCTTGCAAAAATTTAAGATCAACATTTGGGGCTTCCTCTGGTTGAGAAGCTTTTGCCCAAGATTTTGCGTATACCAATGCAACAAATAAACAAATTTCTGTTATTGCATAAAGTTCTTTTTTAGTAATCTTAAATTGATTTTGGAGAAGAAAAAGCTTAAATGCATAAATTCCTTTTGCCATCCATCTTGCATGATGGTACGCTCCAGGTCTCTTCAAGGGAGTATTAGAAATGCTTTCTTCTCCAAAAAACAAGAGAACAAGTTGAAAAAATTCTTTATAATCATCTCTTGGCTGTTTAGAGTTGAGTGCCTCCTTCATGATTAAGACTGTTTGATTTTTTAAATCTTGAACTCTTTCAATTATTCTGCAGCTTTGGGAATCAACAGCAGTTGTGATTTGAGAATGATCCATAAAATCCTATTGAGTTTTGAATCTTTTGAAGATTGGAATATCAGGTTCAGAGGAATGGCCCATAGAAGTCAGGAAGACTCGAGATAGGACAATCTCATAAATATGGTGTCTGCAGGCTAAATATAAAAGCTCTTTTCCAAGTTCTTGTTCAATTTTAGTGCAAGCTCCAGCATGGATTCCGGTATTGGATGCTGTTGTGTCAAATGACAGCCCAATAATTCTCTGGGTCATATCATGTTCTTGCAGGAGAGAAATGCAAACACGAGCCATCTCCGTACCCATGCCAGCAGTGACTTTAGGAATTCCCAGCAATTTCTCTTCACCATTCCCACTGACTAACACTGCAATCCTTTCCGTTCTTCCTTCGCCTGCAAGAAAAAGTTAAAATATATAATTTATATAGATTTATTTTTAATATTTTATTTTATATATATTATATTATATATTTAATATTTTATTTTATATTTAATATATTTATATATATTATAATTTATATATATATATAATATATAATTTTAAATTAAACTTGATTTATTTTAAATTAAACTTATTTTAATTTGAAGGTAAAATGGTGTAGATTGTGAAAACTAGCTTCAGACAGTGAAATGTAACCTAATTAAATAGAAATTTAGCTATCAAAATGTTTAATTAAAACCAACCAGATAATAACACACTGCCTAGGTGTGAAAACCAGACCCACAACTAAGTTTTTCACCTGAGAGATAAAATATAAATATGCTAAATTAATCAGACAAAAAAACTAACCTGATATCTCTGGGAGCATTTTTCCATCCCAATGAAGAACTAAAGGCTCTCCAGGACAAAATGCTTGCTCTTGATATTCTGTTGCTATTTCTTTGCGTAACTTTTGACGAGTTCGAAGCATAGTAGATTTTGACACTGTAATGTTTTCCAAATTATGGCTCAAAGACTGAGCAACCAACAACAGCATAAGACATAGCTGCATCTTGATTGGAAAGATTCATTCTATCATAGGCTGCAACAACATTTTTGTCAATAGGCTTTGACTTTTTAGGAGCCAACATTTTCTTTTTAAATTGCTCTTCAGAGGGACCTTGAAAATTCATTTCAAGGTTGTCGTCATTAGTTGATGGTGATGATGACGATGTGAAATCATCTCTATTGGCAGGCAAGAATGATCTTTTAGATCGCTTCTGCTCTTTGAGGGCTCTTTCACACACTAATTCTTCATGATGAAGCCTTCTTTTCTCTCTTTTTGCAAGAATTTGGTCTACTGTACCCATGCTACTTTGTGTAGGATATTCTTGCTGGCTTAAGTAGAAAAGCTTGTCTTCTTCATTTGACATCATCAAAAGGGCATTAGAGTGACCAATATCAAGAATTTCAGCCTTAATTTCATCTTTAAACATAGCTTCTTCAATACGGCACTTTTCCTCGGGCCTTTTTCTGTTTTTCATCAATTTATCATAACAGCTTATTAAAGAGTCAATCTTTCGGATGGCACTGTCTCTACGCATTGTGGGAATCCTGGCTTTCTCCCAGTAGGTCCACTTCATCTAAGCAAAGATTAATGGATCTTCTTCGTCCCAATTTTTCCTCTTTTTGATGGAAGAAATATGTTTGCAAAACTTGCAGTTTTGTAGGTAAGCGGCAACAAAGTATATCTTTATTTAAATGGCCAATGAGCCAAACTTTAGTTTTAGAATGAGTAGCCATTTTTAGTTTAAAAAATTAAATTTCTGAAATAGTAAAATAAACCAGTTAAATTAGGAGATAAAAAGGATAACTAAAAGGTTCAAGCCAATTAGGCAAAGCCTTTAATTTAGAGTTGACCAATTAAGGATAATATATTTTATCCAAAATTTTTGTTTTCCTTATTAATAATTTTCTCTTGAAATAATGATCTAAGATTGTTTTTGTACTCTATTAACACCAAAAATTTCTTAAATAAGAAGAAATTTTTTCATAAGTTGCAACTCAAGAGTTGAGTTGATCATTGATGTTCTAAGCGCGCCTATTCATTGGAAAATTTTTATACGTCATTAAATCTCGGGACCCCTAAATATTCTCATATTTGACCAAAATTTTGCTGACATGTCTATCTGGTCCAAAGGAACAAGGGCATTAATGTGGAACAAGGATTTCTTCAACTTTATAATTTACCCCCCATTTTGGTCCACACTAATATATATATATATATATAGTTGAACCTCGTTTAATGTCACGTTCAGTTTACGTCTTTTCGCTTAGCATCAAAGCCTCCATTGGCATACATGCATTCATTCTACGTCACTTACCATGTTTATTGGCTGTTAGAATTGTTGTAAAGGCATGGAAAGAGGTAACCACAACCACTATGAACTCTGCGTGGAAGAAACTGTGGCCCTCTGTGATCTATCATTTTGTGGGCTTTGAGGAACAAAGCAATCCTGAAGCTGAAATTCTCCACCTTGGGCAGGCAATGGGACTGGAAGTTGATGCTGATGATGTGCAGGAACTTCTTCAAGAGCATGAGAGGGAGTTAAATGCAACAGACCTCCAAGAGATGGCAAAGGAATCTAACTCTGAATCTCTGGAGCGGATTACCTAAAACCCCATTGAACATGTACTTCGTTTAACGTCACTTTCGGTTAACGTCACTTTCGGTTAACGTCACTTTTCCCAGAACGAATCAGTGATGTTAAACGAGGGTCGACTGTATATATATAAATAATTTACTTTAACTTTACTTATCATTATTTACTTTAATCTTTGTCACTTATCAGGTTTTTTATTCAAAGAATTGGTTTCAATTTCATTTCGATTTAAAAAAATGGGGGCATATGCAATGGGTAGGGGGGGCGCATAGCGGTGTAATTACAGTATATTGTTTAGGGGCCCAAAGGAAACTCTGAGCAGTGTGTAGAAGAAGAATACAAAATTTTGACCCCCCCCTAAATTATATATATATATATATATATATATGGAACATAATTATTACTTTACTGCTTGTATTTTTCTCTTGAGTACCTATATAATTATGAAAAAATTAACTCAACTGAGAATGGCTTATGGGTAATTCAAGGACAGATCAACCAATAAAACTGGAAAATAATACCACCACCACCTTTCCAATTTTGCTGAAACTTGGTACAGGGGTAGATTTTGGCCAAAAAATATGATTCCCAAGTTTTTAGCTTGATCTGACCAATGATTCAAAAGTTATGAGAGACGTCATTTTGAGGTTGAGCGTTTACCTCACATTTTTCAAACTGCCATAACTTTCCTCCTGTTGGTCATAGCCCTATAAAAGTATACATGTTTTGGAATCGGAATGATCTGTAGATTCCAAAAATGACATCGTTTTTGATGTAGGATGAAAAATAAAATTTTTACTTACAAATTAATATTTGAGGTCATCATTTGACCTCTCAGATACTGAATTTCAGAAAAATTCATTGACGAGAAAAATGTTCCCCTATCATTTATCTATCATTATCAGCTTTAAAAAGTTTGTGTATAGGCCATTATACATGTCAAAACACAATTTAAGTAATACTAACTTCCTGTAATTTTTTTTTTACTATAAACATCTAATTTTGCCTCATTTCATGATCTAGACATCTTCAGAGCTAGATAGCTATAGGTGCTTGAATATAGAGAAGTATATAAAAGAGTGCCACACATGGTGTGTATATATATATATATTATATATATATATATATATATATATATATTGAAATGGGGGCGCGATGCCGGTAAGTGTATCTGTGCAAAGATGCGTTTGCGTTACTCACCTACTGGATACTCTGTTAGTGGGGTCACGGCAGCTGCTCCTGGTTGCTGAGATGGGAGATTTAGCTGCCAGTGAGGACCACCCAGAGGGCCTTCAATTGAATAAAAATCCTTTGACTTCAGCACCACCTGCACTGCTAAGAATGAGAGAAATGAGGTGAGCAAGTTACCAATTTTAGTGTGGTTGAGATTATGTCAGATAGGCAGCTCCTACCAATCTGAAACTGGGTTCTCACCTTTAAGATCTCTGGGGCATAGCCAGTCTGCCTCTTTTAACGACTTACTCTTCGGCTTATGGTGGGAGGATTTAAGAAAAGTAAAATGTCCTTTGCTTAATTTAATCAACGAAACAACAATAACACTGACAAGGTTAACTGCATCAGCAGGCAAGTTTTTACAGGTAACTAAAGAAAATATGAACAATTTTATTGATCATACACTAATGTGTATTCAGAACCAACTAAGCACTTGAAAAAAAATTACTACTACAAAACAAAAGAAACAAACATCATTAGTCCCATACCACATACAAAAATGTCAACATTAAATAAAACCATTAAATTATTGGCCATCACCAGCCCATTACCACACAAAGGAGACAAGACTTACAGAAAAAAAAGGAACTTACATAACTGATGCAAAAAAACAAAGAATATTAGTCATTAGGGCAAGGTCAATGAGTGTTACCCAAATTGTATAAACCTGATAAGTCCCAAATGTGTCATTTTAAACTCCACTTCATCTCACAATCATTAAAGGTATTCTTGGCTCAATCAGTACAAACAAAAGCAATGTTTATAACAAAAAAAATTGTGAACACCGGTTTCAGCATTTGTGCAGGCATTGGGGAAGAAAAAAAAGCTTTGTCCAAATTCACTTCAAGGGTCATTCTCTGTCAGATCAACCAGTGCCTAACACCCTCATCTCTCAGATTTTGCTGAAATTTGGTTTATAGTGAGTTTGTGGGCCCTGAATCCATTTCTGAAATTATAAGGTCAATCCGACCAACGGTTCAAGAGATATGACCTCGGGAAATTTGAGGTCACTTGCGAGGTCACTAACATTTGGCAACCCATAACTTGGGTAATAATGGTCACAATTATATAAAAGTATATATATTTAGAATCAGAAAACAACAAGGAATCCAAATATGCAAGTTTTAGAACTCTAGGTTGAAAAATAAAAAAGTTACACTGTAACCAAAATTTGAGGTCACGATTTGACCTCTGGGGTATCAAATGAGAATTTTTTTTTTTAAATGTAAAAAATGAAGGCATAGGCATTGGCTATTAGAATCAGCAAAAAAAAGTTTGTTAGTATTTTTCATGTAACTAACATATAAGTGAACACCATATTCATAAGTTGTGCGTCAATTCTACCTATTTTTTCACACTTAAGCTCATAATTTGACCTATAGAAATTAAAATTACATTTTTTTAGAGATATAAAAACAAAGGCAAAAAATGTAAAATTGTATTTCACTGCTAATCTACACTGGCAATAATAGTTATAATAGTGAAAGGGGAAGACCTACTTAGAGGATTCATGTGCTAGCCTAATACAATTTTTGCATGCTCGATGCTCTCATCAATTTCTTTTTGTGGAAAAATGTATTGAATTCTGCTGCCTCCTCTTAGGGTAGGACAACTCATTACAGTTAATATATGATGTCCTGGCACTGCACATGAATCCTTGTTTGATGGATAATAATATGCACTTGATCCTGATGACCCAGAGGGATGTAGAAAGTTCACAGTGAAATCATCAAACTCTTCACAATATTCCTCCACAATTCCATACCAAACTTGCATGTCATAAATGCAGCCAACATACTCTCCTGGTTTGACACATTTTAGGTTACCAAGCATTGCAGGTTCATTAGTAAAATGACTTTTCCTTATTCTTTTCTTTTCTCCAATGCCACTTGAAATGGGATACACCATCAGTTCTTCCTTGTTTAGGGGAACAAATCTATGATATTTCTGAGTTCCAGGAATAGCCCTACTATCCTTGAATCGATGTTCCAACCGTTCTTCTGCATCTTTCAAATCAGCTGTAGTTACAAAGAAAAAATTTATCTTCTTGCTCAAGTTTTCTTCACAAAACTGAAACATGTGTTCTGGTGTAAGAATTTGCCTCTCTGTAGTTCTCTGCAAACTGGCACGAGCAGTAGCTCTTTTCACTGTTCCTCCAATCCCATCACATGCATTTTTGCCATGGGATGTAGCAAAGAAGTGCCATTCACAAGACAGACCAAAATCCTCTTCATGGTAACAGAGATTTGTGAAGTTGTATCTGTTCTTATATTGGCCAGCACATCCATCTGAGAAATAGTGCACCTTCTTCAATTGTGGGCATCTGAATTTAACATATGTCATAAGCTTTAATATGAATGAGTAAACCATTATAGTGTTGTGTTTTAGTGATGCAGATAAGAAACAGACACTAAAATGGCTAAGTTCCTGGTCTGCAGATGATCTATAATAGATGACAAAAGGGTGAACTGTACACTGTGAATTGTCCCAGTGAAACCCTTGGGCAGCATCCTGGACAATGAAAGAATAATTCTCAGAGAAATCACCTACTATAACTACCTCGCTCTGAGGTGGTAGTGTTTCTTTCAACTGCTTGAAGTACTGTGATTGTTGCTGAGCAACAAAGTGATGACGAACCATGCAGGATATTTTCATGCTTAGGGATGATAAGTATTCATGAAGTGGCTCCACCTTATCAACCATTGTACAACGGTCAACAGTCACCCATTGCTTGTAAGATATTTCATTTGGAGCTGATTTCACACTGTCAGGTAACTCAAGAAAATCCAGGACACCCTCTTCTCTTGGGCAATCATTGCAAAGTTGCATCATGCAAGTCTCTCTTTCTGTACTGCAGACACTGTAATCCATAAGATCCTTGTATGAAAGACCTCTTTCTCCCAATGCAGCCAGCTGCAATTTTGGATTTTGATGGTATGTGCAGACACAGACAGAATGAGTCCCACCACTACCGGCAAGCACACAATATGATGGCCGTAATTTTGCAAATGTGGAAAATCCTATTTTGGGATTCTTTTCATCATTTTTATATAGTTCAAACATCTCTCTTAAATTCCCGAGGACCAATCGTTTTTGCACCTTCATTGCACCTTCAGCACTGATAACTTTCACGCAATCCTTTTGGCCAGGACACATATGACTAACCTCTTCTGACTCATAGAATCTTCTAACTATATCTTTGTGTTCTTCAGATATCACTTTTCCTTTGCTCATTAGTGGAATCTTCCTTCGGAAGGATTCCATGTTCTGATTTAAGTGAACGGCTTCTTTTCACCATGTATGTTGTAGTTTGAAAGAAACTAGCTGTTTTTTCAATTGTGTATGGTGAGAGTGTCAATATTTGTAGTTTGTGATGGTGACATTTGCTCTCCAGGAATGACTGTTTCAATTCATTCATTAATTTGTCTAGATGTTTTTCAGATTTAGTTTCAGGTTTTGAAGTATCACTTACCTCCTCGGTAATTTGAACACCATAACTGAGTTCTAGCCTCTCCTTCAGGTGTTTCTGAGCAGATGATAGCTTACCACGAGCCTTGCGCTTTTTCTGGCTTAATGACAGCCCTTCTGAAAAGAACAGAAAAAAAGGTTTCACACACCTGAATATTAGTAATTAAATATTAATTATAGTACCTTAAATGCTATATAAAATTGGCTATATAGTAGATCAAACAGACCTTGTAGTAAAGTATAAGTTATTATATTAATTTATTACTTACTTTTTTTAACTGGTGTTTGGTCCAGAAATGCTAGAACTGGTTCAACTGAAGTTGAAGGATTTTCCTTTATCAAGCAATCACTGTCATTGTCCAGATCTTGAATTGAAGAGATGTTACTCAAGCCACTGATAGATAGTAGATGATTCATTTGAATCCTGCTCAGACTCGTTGTTTTCAGTGGTACTAAGTATAGTGGGGTTTTTCATTATCAGTGTCCAGCAGTTCACACACAACAATGAGTCTTTTTTCACTCTTCCAGCACA
Organism: Bathynomus jamesi; assembly: GCA_023014485.1. Lineage (NCBI taxonomy): Eukaryota > Metazoa > Arthropoda > Malacostraca > Isopoda > Cirolanidae > Bathynomus > Bathynomus jamesi. The sequence goes on along the minus strand of JAJOZX010001427.1, from coordinate 166,337 downwards.
TTTTTCAACAAGTACATCAGTCACTTTTCTAAGATTGATTGTTATGCGTTTCTTGTGTTTTTGAATAGGGTCCTGGCAGTATTTCAAGTGCCGAACCATTGTATTTTGATCTGTAAAGATATAGGATTTACAATTAGGTAATATATTTTTTAGAAAATATATAGCTATACACACTTAATATTTTAGGCCTTGATAGTCTCTGAGGCTCATTAAAACACCATACCCACCAGCCACCCACAGTGCTGGCTGGAACTGTACTAACCTGTAGACAAGGAATTTTGCAACTATCTGTGTTGATTCTGCACTTAGACAAGTAGCAACATGTTTCAACAGGTTTGTTTAGGCTACATGTGAGCTTAGTCTTCCCCTTTCACTATTATAACTATTATTGCCAGTGTAGATTAGCAGTGAAATACAATTTTTATTAAATTCTTGGAGCTTGAGGTCAAATTGATAGCTAAGATATAAAAATTCCTTGAAATGACAAGCAATTTATAAATATGGTGTTCACTTATAAGTTAGTTACATGAAAAGTACCAACATAAACAAACTTTTTATGATTGTTTCTATTAGTCAAGAACTCTGACTTTGTTTTTTATATCTATAAAAATGTAATTTTAATTTCTACAGGTCAAATTATGAGCTTAAGTGTGAAAAAATAGGTAGAATTGACGCACAACTTATGAATATGGTGTTCACTTATATGTTAGTTACATGAAAAATACTAACATAAACAAACTTTTTTTTTGCTAATTCTAATAGCCAATGCCTATGCCTTCATTTTTTACATTTAAAAAAAAAATTCTCATTTGATACCCCAGAGGTCAAATCGTGACCTAAAATTTTGGTTACAGTGTAACTTTTTTATTTTTCAACCTAGAGTTCTAAAACTTGCATATTTGGATTCCTTGTCGTTTTCTGATTCTAAATATATATACTTTTATATAATTATGACAATTATTACCCAAGTTATGGCTCGCCAAATGTTAGTAACCTCGCGAGTGACCTCAAATTGCCTGAGGTCATATCTCTTGAACCGTTGGTCGGATTGACCTTATAATTTCAGAAATGGATTCAGGGCTCACAAACTCCCTATAAACCAAATTTCAGCAAAATATGAGAGATGAGGGTGTTAATTTCAATTTTTTTTGGTTGATCTGACAGAGAATGACCCTTCAATAAGCAAATGTCCCAGCCAAAAACAAATCCCTGATAAAGAGAAAAAAAAAACCAACAACATTTAGAGATTATTCTCCCAGTACTGTCATCAGTGGACTCACAGGAATCCATGAGTGCAATGATGCCAGAAAAGGGAGCAAAACTGACAATGATAATTAATGTTTGAAAATTTTGGGATATGTATTTGCATTAATATGTTGCTCATAAGGCAGTTAAAGGTACAATTTAGTTCACAGCCTGAGAAAGCTCAAAATCCATTGTGATGCATATTGATAACTGAAATTTGGTTTTTCAACAAGGTCTTTATAAAGGAAATCAGGCATTCAAAAATGATTATGATATTTACATGATAATTTTAAGTGATCCAAATATGTGAGACATGGTTCTTATAGCTAATGGTTAAGCAATACAAAACACCAATGGTAAAAACAAGACAATAGGATCACCTACCACACCATCAAGGAGAAGTGAGATGCTTTCCCATCTCTTGAAATGGGGATATGATTGTCTCAAGCTTCTTCTTGTTCTCTATACTGAGAGAATTTCAAAGCTGTTATACTCAGGCATATGATTGCCTCAATGTTTTTAACATTCTCTATATTGAGAGAACTTCAAATCTGTTATAATAAATTAAAAAGAGAAGAAAAACATTTTTAGTAACTCTGAAGGCTTGGCTTTCTAAGAAAGCTCTGGCCCAATGGGGATTACTGAAACCAGAGGTGGGGAGTCGGGAGTTGGTAAAAACGACCGACTCCCGACTCTGATTCAATTTCTATATGCCAACAATTTACCAGAATACTACTATGCCCTAAATAAATATCTTCCTGAACTAATTCTAGATTCACATTTCCACATTTGATTTATTGTTCTGGTAAATCTTAGCAAATAAATTTCATATTTCTATTTTAGGATACTAGGTACCATATAAAAATTAGCAATATATTAATTATTAATTTAATTAGCCCCTATTAGTAATGAGTCGTGGGCCTAGTAGAAAATCAGCAGTCTTTCAATATTTTAAGCTAAATGAGGATGAAAGTATTTTTATTTGTCAAGTAGAAAAGGATGGTAAAGAGTGTAATGCAAAAATTAGTGCTTACACTGGGAAACATGCTAATGCTCCAACTAGAGCCTCAAACTTGAAACGCCATCTATGAAACAAACATCCCAATATTTATAAGGTTGTAGATCAGCATGATAAGGAAAGAGTCAGGAGTCGGAGTCAGTTTTTAAAAATATCGACTCGGGAGTCGGTTGTTTTTGGCTGACTCCCCATCCCTGACTGAAACCTCCCAGGCCTGACTGAGGGGTTTGGGAGCTCTCAGGAATCCTTCCCAATAGTGGAGTTCCCACCAACTTGGGGTGTTAACCATACCATCTATATATATATTTTGGTGAAGGCCGCTTCTGGCAAGCTTCAATTTCAATTTAAGCAGAAAGCCACAGACAAGAAGGAAAGAAACATCCATCATTTTTCAAAAAAGACATGAATTTTTTGGATTAAAAAACTTATAAAAACTAGTTAACTAACTTCAAAAAAAATAAAACTAACTAATCAAAAACTAATTAGCTTGGATCAATAACTAATCTAACTAACTAACTAACTAACCAACCTAACAAAACCAACTAACTAATTAAAAATGAAAAAAAATTGCTATTTATTTAGCTTTCTCAGATAAATAGTAACCAAATTATTGGGGTATTTTACTAAACCCTTTAGTTTAAATATGGAATTCGTTAAAACAGCACGCAGTGGAAGAAAGCTCCTTTTTAGTGGGTATACATACATTGTGGACAAAAAAGTTAACGAAACCACATACTGGAGGTGTGAGAAAATCTGCTGAGAACGAACAATTCTCTGGAAGGTTGGCATCAGGCCTTCAAAAAAAGGCTTAATGTAACTCATCCCACATTACCCAAGCTTCTTAGAATGATCAGAAGTGAGCAAGCAACAAATGAAGTTTTAATCGAACAGGCTTCTATGGGAATCAATATTTCAAGACTGAACAAAAAATATGATGCCATCAACGAAAGGATAGTCTATTTTCACTTCGTACAATAAAGAAGACGGTCTGGGTTTCCTACGTGCGTTAGCTTACAATTTTTAATTACATTTTTAATGATTTTCCCTTATTTTATGATAAATTGCAAATAAAGTTGTAATAAAGTAAGTTGTAAATAAAGTTTTTGAATTATTTTGCATCTCATTTTACAGTTTGGTTTAGTGTCTATTCGGCTTTCTGAATTTCGGCTTCATGTCTGTTCGGCATCATAGAATTTTGGCTTCGTGTCCATTTGGCATCACAGATTTTTGGCTTTGTGTCCGTTCGGCTTCGTGTCCATTCGGCATCACAGATTTTTGGCATCTTGGCTTCAGCTTCTTGTCCTTCGGCATAAGTGCATTCGGCATCCTGTCCGCACATGCCCAGGGCTGATCTTGGTCACCCATAGGCATACCAAAATAGTGAAATGGGACGATTTGGTGCTGCCGTTTGGCTGCCACCGAAATGTGATGATTTGGCGCTGCCATCATTACAATATTTTTTATCTGCCCCCTTGATGATTGGTTAGGTTCAGTCATGATATTTTTGTTAAAACTAACAAAAATATCATGACAACCTAACCAATCGTCACTGCCTGGTTAGGTCAACTGTACTCCCTTGATGATTGGTTAGGTTAAATCATGATATTTTCATTAGTTTTAACAAAAATATCATGACTTAACCTAACCAATCGTCAAGGGGGCCCAAATGGCGGTGCCAAATCGTACCCAACCACCAAAATAGAGCCGATACGCGATCCTGAACTTGGTGCCTTTCACAATCTTGTGGGATACTTGCTTGGGGCCTATGTAATACCCACAAACGTAGCAGAATATATCTGGTGAGTGTTTACAAGCTCTAGTTGCCATTCTCTTTACCAAACTGTACTACATTAATCATAACCTGCAGATATAGAGAGAAGAGTTATTAAATCTGCAACAGATTACAGATTCCAGAAAAAATATGTATTCACAACACTGAAATAATGTTCACAATAAAAAAAAGGATGGATAACACACAAATCATCAGTGCACAGAAGCACAGAAACACAGTACCTCAGTGCTGGTAACCATCAGACAAACAACCTGCTTTCTTTGTATGCTCACACTTACTGACTTCTCAGACTCTGCGCTCTTCTTTATATAGCACAGTGGAAGTTTCTGGCAATTTCTAGAGTAAGAAACTGTCAATGAACATCTGGATTGTTCTCAATTCCTGATTATTCTGATATTGCTGAGCCCATAATAACATTATACTGGTAAAACATGAAAAATGGATTATCTCTGAAACCATCGATGATACACACAAACCAAGGCCAGATTTGGACTCAGCGCCCACAAATGCATATAAAAACAAAAAATTCTATATAAACAGAATCAGTGTTAGTGTTGTGTGTAAATTGTCTAAAATTAATATCAAAGGAACCAGGTGTTTTTAAGCAAACAGCAATGGAAATCAGTGAAGATTCATGTGCCTCATCTGACTCAAGTCTCTCCAATCCACAATTAATGACTCCTTCAAATCATCTAGACAGCTTTCCAAAGAAAGACATACTTCATGACAATATACTTCCCTACTTGGATAAAAGTCCAATAAAAATAAGTAAGGCTATTTTGATGCAAATAAAAATAAGTAAGGCTATTTTGATGCAAATAAAAATATATACATACATATATATTTAGCTATAATGATTAAATAAAAAACATTTGTACAATGAATGATATTTATTACAAATTGACACATTATTTATTCCATGAATATTGCAGTTTACTTGTATAACTAACACACTTTATATTGCTTATAGCTGGTATGACACACAAGCAAAAACAAGGAACCTCCAAACTTTTGAAGACAAGAGAAGTATAAAATCTGCATATGGAGTAGAACTTCCAGAAGCTGGTCCATCAAAAAGTTCCCACCATGACAAAAAGAATTCTGAATTACGTAAGTGAGTATCACTTATATTAATTTAGGTACTATATACAGGGTGTACATAAAGTCAGGATCTATTTTTGTGAAGCACTTGGAAATTATATGGAATTTTATCATAAAATGATAGTGGTAACATTTATTAAATAATTAAGCGTAGGATTCGACGTGACACCCATCAGTATCCCTGCACAGCTCAAATCGTTCCACAGCATTTCTAAACACATGTACGTAAGTTTTCAAGACTCATAATCTTCATCTGATAGACGTGCGATTTGATAAAGCCCCATGCAAAGAAATATAAAGGGGTTAGATCTGCTGATCTCACTGGCCAAGGTCTGTTGCTTCCGCGTCTGATCCAGCGATTTGGAAAATGTCCATTTAGATAATCCTGAACAATTTTGGCATAGTGATAGACGATGGTACTAACAATCCTATCCCTGTCGTCTATCAACATGATGGTGCTCCTTGTCGCTATGCCAAAATTGTTCAGGATTATCTAAATGGACGTTTTCTAAATTGCTGGATTGGACGCGGAAGCAACAGACCTTGGCCAGCGAGATCACCAGATTTAACCCCTTTAGATTTCTTTGCATGGGGCTTTATCAAATCGCACGTCTATCAGATGAAGATTACGAGTCTTGAAAACTTACGTATACGAACTGCTGCAGATAACATAACCCCACAAATGCTCCAGAATGTGTTTAGAAATGCTGCGGAATGATTTGAGCTGTGCAGGGATACTGATGGGCGTCACGTCGAATCCTACTCTTAATTATTTAATAAATGTTACCACTTTATCATTTTATGATAAAATTCCATATAATTTCCAAGTGCTTCACAAAAATAGATCCTGACTATGTACACCCTGTATATTATTTTATATATATATTGTTATACATACCATATATGATTAAGCCTATCTAAAGTAGCTTTAAGGTATCACCAATTAACGCAATGAAACTATCTACTTAGGGATATGTTTAGAATTTTTATATTTTACAACTAGCTAGTTAGAAATGTTTTTAACAAGTTTTCTAAAAATTGCAGGTATGAACTTCTCATGAGGGAGCTCAAGGATAAGTTCAACACCACACAAAACAGCAAGCTAAAACTTCAAATTTTATCACTGTCACCATTTACAATAGGTAAAACATCGACATTCTTTGGAACATCAACTTACATAGTAAAAAAAAAAGTCACCGTCTGAAAAGTGAACATGGAGTACTACCTGAAATCCCATCAATGAGTAAAGGCAAAGTAATGACAAAAGTGAAAGTGAGAAATTTTTATGAATTAGATGAATATAGCAGTCAATGTCTTGGAATGAAAGACTGCAAGGTTGTAATCAATGAAGAAGGAGGAAAGATAAAGATGCAAAAGCGTTTAATACTTTGTAATTTGCGAGAGCTCTATGCAAAATTTACTAAGGATTCAAATAATCCTCGTATTGGATTTAGTAGGTTTGCCACTCTTTGTCCTGCTTGGTGTATCCTCGCAGGTAGCAGTGGTACACATTCAGTTTGTCTGTACAATGTACATATCAGAATCTCAAAATGCAGCTTGCAGCTCTTGGAGTGAGACAGCTAGAATATTCACAGCTGATGGCTGCTTCAGTTTGTGACATCAACAATGAAGATTGTATGATGCATAAGTGCCAAAACTGCTCATGCGAACAGGGTGTCAAGGCCTTGTTGGAAGGATTAGATGCTATGGAGACTACCAGAAGAAATTCATTATAAGCAATGGGTGACAGTGGACCACTGTTCACTGACAGAAAAGGTTGAGAATTTATATGATTCCATAGAATCATTAAGTAAGAGCATTTCTAATCTCACAAGGCATCATTTTACAAGTAAACACCAAGCAGAATATTTTAAAAATTTAAAAAATAACCTTCCATTGCATGAAGGGTGCTTAGTAGGAGAGAGAACTATTCATTCATTGTCCAGGATGCAGCAAAAGGATTTCATTGGGAAAACTCTCAATGCACAGTATACCCATTTGTGTTTTACTGGAAACAATCTGATACCATCTGTCATCAGAGTTATTGCTTCATTTCAGATTCATTGAAACATAATACAGTGATGGTGTACTCTTTTCTCCAAGAGCTAATACCTGTTATTCATGCAGAACATCCAACTCTGACAAAAATTCACTATTTTACTGATGGATGTGCTGCTCAGTATAAGAACAAATTCAATTTCTTGAACCTTTGCCATTACAGAGCTGACTTTGGGATTGATGCCGAGTGGCATTTTTTTGCTACATCGCACGGTAAAAATGCATGTGATGGAATTGGAGGTACTGTCAAGAGAGCAGCAGCAAAAGCAAGCCTACAAAGACATGTCGAAAAACAAATTTTAACAGCTGAAGACACGTACCAGTTTTGTTCCAATGAAATGAAGTCTTTAATAAAACTTTTGTGTGTGTCATCAATGAAAATCAAGGAGATCAAAGAGAGATTAGAGCAGCGCTTCAGCCCTTCAATCAAGTCAATTGCAGGTACCCTAAGACTTCATAGATTTGTACCTATGTCAATGGATAGCTTAATGGTTTACCTCCTCTCTCAGAGTGCCAAAGGAGAGCTCAAAAGCCTACTGAAGGATATTGGCACTCAGTCTGGTAGTGAAGAGGGCAGCAGTCTTCAGGGAAACACATGCACTGAAGTGAAAGTTGGGTGTTTTGTTGGGTGTATATATGGACAAAAACTGTGGTTTGGGCTGGTAAAAGACTATGATGCTGAATGTGAAGATTACATTATCAATTTCCTGCATCCCTCAGGCATTGCCCCATCATATACATTCCCAACCAAAGAAGATAGTTGCCCAGTGCCAGCAAACAATATCCTTGGAGCAGTACAGGCAGGACTAAGAGGAGGAACATGTATCCAGTATATTTTCCTAGCAGAAGATATGGAAAACTTTGCAAAGGAGCATATAAATAGATTAACCTAAATTTTACTGTGTGTATGTACATATGTAGGACGTTAATTACTGTGATGTTATCCTTGTATAATATAGAGTCATTATATATGTATTACCTATTACTTTTTTCTTTAAGTAATGTTCAACTGTTTTGATAACTTTTATATTGTATTCATTAATAAAGGGGATTGGAAGTTCCCCCATAACAATAGCCAGTTTAATCAAAGTTGTCTGCTGAGTCTTGTGGCAAAGATGAAATGGGGGATATTTATTTTTGTTTAAATACCTAATACATAACAATGCATTAACAAGAAAAATATATTAAATATATATATATATATACGGTATATATCATGTGTAGCACTCTTTTATATACTTCTCTATATTCAAGCACCTATAGCTATCTAGCTCTCAGGATGTCTAGATCATGAAATGAGGCAAAATTAGATGTTTATAATAAAAAAATACAGGAAGTTAGTATTACTTAAATTGTGTTTTGACATGTATAATGGCCTATACACCAACGTTTTAAAGCTGATAATGATAGATAAATGATAGGGGAACATTTTTCTCATCAATGAATTTTTCTGAAATTCGATATACAAGAGGTCAAATGATGACCTCAAATATTCATGTATAAGTAAAATTTTTATTTTTTATCCTACATCAAACATGGTGTCATTTTTGGAATCCACAGATCATTCTGATTCCAAATATGTATACTTTTATAGGACTATGACCAACAGGAGGAAAGTTATGGTAGTTTGAAAAATGTGAGGTCAACACTTAACCTCAAAATGACGTTGCTCATAACTTTTGAACCATTGGTCAGATCAAGCTAAAAACTTGGGAATCATATTTTTTGGCCAAAATCTACCCCTGTACCAAGTTTCAGCAAAATTGAAGAGGTAGTGGTGGTGGTGGTGGTGGTGGTGGTGGTGTCCATTGGTTGATCTGTCCTGGAATTACCCTTATCTATGACATACCAATACACAATATTATCGTACTTGCTTTTCAATTCCCGTACTTTTCAGTAGATGAAATCTTTTGAAGTAACTCCGGAGTTGATTTCAACATAGTGTAGAACTCCATACAGGTTTGATTGAAGTTTATTTTAGTTAAAAGTAAAGCTTTTAGAGTTGAGACTTTCAGTTGTGCTTTCTCAGATGTCCACATCTTACTCATTTGAGAGAAAGCATGTTCAGTCGAAGCATTAGTTCCTGGAAGACAGAATATGAACTGAACTAATGCTGACATTTGTTGATGATTGACATCTCTGGCCTTGAAATGAGTGAATACTTCTACCCAGTGCTTGTCTCTTGATAATTTAGATGCATTCCACTCTGCTACTTTCTCATCACTAATGTACTTTGCAAAACATGTGAACTTGTCAAATAATTCAGTGTCAAATTTGGGGTCAAATAGTTGTTTTTCAGCAGCAAAATCCATTGTTTTCTCAACAACTGACCACTTTGGAACTTTTAATAAAGCCTACTGCATACACTCAACATTTGGCAAGTGACCCGACCACTGATCCCAAGTACTTAACACACGTCATAAAACTCAACTAATATTTTCTTTACAGATAATCAATCAACCCATCTTGTTCAAGTTTGTTTACAAGACTCCTGACTGAGAGTGGCATGAACACATTATCTTTCTTTGATTGCAAATTATCCTTCAGATCAGAAATTGCACTCATCACTTCCACAACTGATATATGTTCACCCTCAATCTTTAAAACCTCTTGGTGAAAGGTGGCTGCTTGACAGTGCACAAAGTTGAGCCATATCTCTGATTGTGGGTTTTCAAAAAAGTTTTTCAGTATCACTGGACACTTGCTTTGGCTCAGAAAGTATGATCTTAGACCAGGAAACAACTTGAGTATTCTTTCAACTGCAGGCATTAATGCCACCCACCTTGTTTTACTATATCCCAGTAACACTCTGTATTCAATGTCCACAAAACTCTTTCGGCTCTTCTACTCGAACAGTATAGATGTAGAAATATGAGTATATTTTTACAACCACTGTTTCCACATCAATTGGCAGACTGAACAGTATTATGTACAAAACAACCAATCCCAATTAGTTCTCTACCAATGTAGTCATTTAGCTTCCTGAAAATGTTATTCACTCCTTTTCTTGCAGCACCACCAAAATTACAGTTAGTGTTATCACCACAGAAAGCAACTAATTTTCTGCCCATGTCATGCTCTTCAATAATATCGGTTAAATATTTCACCACAATATCTGAGGTTTCTCCAGGCTGAGATTTAAAGTCAATAAGCTTCACTTGAGCACCTTCATATGGCTGAAAGAAGCGAATTAAAACAGAAAACAGCTTGATGTTTCCATGGTTGCTTGCATCAGTTAGCAATGTTATGCAATGACCGTCCTTTAATTGTTTTTTAATTCTGTTTCAGCATATGGTGCAAATATATTTGTAACAATCGCTTCGCACTTTGTTCTGGCACATGAAAATTTTGGTTCAAAGCATGTTTTCAAAATTTTTGTTGTACAGTCATTAGTTCTGAAGCTTTGATTTTCCCTGACTGTATGGTAAACCCACAAACCCTCAGCAGCAGCTACTTCTAAATCCTTATTACTAGGCGTCACATTTTTAAAATAATCACTCACTATCTTACTAGATGAAGCACCGATATCAACCAATTTCTCTCTTTGAGCCAAGATGCTTAGTAATATCATTAATCCTACCATGTCCAATGCTGAAGTCACTTCTACATTTCTCACACAGTACATCACTTTCTGTTGTTGTTTTTGTAATAAATGGATGTTTAGACTGCAGATGTGCATTAAATGTACACACTCTTTTAGTTTGACATTTTGTGTTGTCAAACTAGGCCTATGACCTTACGTACAATACAATTAATAACTTTCCTTATCCTTCAAATGAAAAAGTTTAACCTAGCTGCAAAAGAAAAAAAAAAAGATGCAGGAATACAAACTAATTAAGGTTATTAATTAAGCAAACTTAAAAATGTTACACTACAACACAACTTTATAGAGGTGCTAATGAAACACTAAAATACTAGTTGGGAATCACAGCACTGCTGCATGGTGACATGTATCGTACCAGTTCAGTTTGCAAGTTAGTATTTAGACTTGGAATTCGGAATGTGGCATAATTCTATTAATTCATAAAGGACATCTAATGTCTAATGTAACAGTAATTTTAATAAAGCAGGACATTTATGAAAATTTGCTCCAAATGTGGGACATTTTTGGGACATTTGAAAAGAGGGACATATATCATAAATTTGGGACTGTCCCACCCAAAATTGGGACTCTGGTCACCTTAGGTACCCATGCCTGGTTAGGTCAACTGTGTATACCCTTGACAATTGGTTAGGTTAAGTTGTGTTATTTTTGTTAGTTAATGAAAATATCATGACTGGTTCTAACCAAGGCCTAGGTGATGTCCCACTCAGACTGAGTTTCCGATGGTTAAATAGGAATTAACCAATATTTCCAACAAGGTTAGGTTACTTTTGCTATGAATACTACTGACAAAAATAGTTTTTTCTGGTGTATTTAATGCTGTTTCAATTGATTCTGGCCTTTTTAGCCTACAATTTATTTCCCTGCTCTTCAAAGCCTTGTCAGGGGGGAGGGGTATCTCCATAATGGTGGATGTGTGGCAAAAATGAAGGTCAGATTCAATTGAAGCAGCATGAAATACACCAGGAAAACTTATTTTTGTCACTAGTTTGGGTGGATGTGTTCTACTGAATCTTCACCATTTTTTTGCTTCAATAAAGGATTGTTAATTTTTTTGAGTTTATGAACATAAAACATATTACCAAATATTTGGTGACTTCATACCCCTCTAGTGATATAAAATTTTCTAAGCAGTGCTTAGAGGCTGAAATAAAGCAAATAAAGCATTAGGTATTATTAAAAGGAATTTTGGTTTTTTTGAAAGCTGTCACAAATAAACAAGAAATTGGTGTTAACTAATTTATGGCAAAGTATTTTTTTCAAGAATAATTTACATCCAACTTATGCACTATTGCTGTGATGAATTTAATGATATACTGTACATAAATTGAATCATACCACATGTAGTAAATGGGGGGAAAAATAATGGCAGGGGGTTTGAGGATAAAAAAAAAAGATCTCTCTCCTCCCACTTCCACATTGAAAAAAGCTACCCTAGATATTTGTAAAATGGGCCTTGCCTATGTTGGCCATGCTTGGTTACATATTTTCAGATTAAAATATTCTGCATCATAACTATGCTTGAAACTGCATTTTGATTCACATATTATAGTAAAAGATTGATATTTGTGCATTTTGTCTTTTATTCCTCTGTTTTACTATATACCAGAGCTGGGCACTTGCGGCATATTGCGGTACTGCGGTACTGCTGCACTACCAAACCGGTACGCGGAAATTTGAATGCGGTAGCGGTACTGCGGTACTGCTGCACTACCAAACCGGTACGCGGAAATTTGAATGCGGTAGCGGTACTGCGGTACTTTCAGCGATCCTTTGCGGTACTGCATTATGGGGGCCCGGGGTGGTAGTGCGGTGGTACCGCAAGTACCGCAGTACCGCAAAATATGCCGCAAATGCCCAGCTCTGCTATATACGTGTTAACTAGTGATGTTAAAAAACGTTTTTTTTTATGTCCGTTTTTTTTTTTATTTTTTTTTTTATAATAATAATAATAATAATAATTAATATAGATATTGCCAATTTAATTATAAGGTATACTTTTGCAATGATATATATTATAAAAATAAATAGATAAATAATAAAATAGGCCATATGGTACCAGTATAGAATGTCCTTTTCAGCCTATTTACAGAAAAAACTGGCCTCTTTCTTGCACTGAAAGTCTTGTATCTTGAGATCTATTAAACTTGCGAGAACACTGGCTGGAGCCGACTGCCCATTGTCCAACCTTTCCAGGACTCTCCCATCCATCCCTCGGAATTTGAATCTCCCACTTAACTATCCTTTAGACCCGCGATGACATATTTTCCCCCCGAGACCATCCATATATATACATACACATACACCCATATACATATATACCAATATATACATAAATACTTATATACACATATTTATATCTATTATATATCCCATACACACGCATACATCCAGAATTCCAGATACATACGCACGCATACTCACATATATACCTACACAAACTCAAGTACCTCTATTTCGCCATTTCATTATCTCCGAGATCATTTAGCACATACAGTTATATCCATACAGCCAAAAGAAACCGATTAAGCACAGACAGAGCAGCAAAGCTAGTAGTTATATCCCAAAATGCAAAATTCCAAGAAAGTGAAGTAAAACATGGTGCTACATTGGCTTTGTCAACATACAAATCTGCAATAAGTACCAGTACCTATGATATTGAAACTATATGCTCTAATCAATCTAGTGATAATGATTCTGCAATGGAAATAGAATCAGATAATGAGTTAAACAGCATTAGGTTAACACAAAGGTTAAAGAAAGAGATGAATATTTTTATTTTTTTTATTTTTCTATTTGGAATATATATATATATTATATATTATATATATATATATATATATATATATATATATATACACACACACACACACAGTGTTCTTGCCAATCACAATTATATATATTGTTTTATACCAGTATTATGTATTTTTTATTATGTATATTATACCAGTACCTGTGATATTGAAACTAGCATATATGCTCTACCCAATCTAGTGATGATTCTTCCATGGAAATGAAGGTTAAACAACATTAGGTTAACAAAAAGGTTCAAAAAAAGGTGAATATTTTTTTTCTATCTGGAATATATATACTGGTACTCTTGCCAATCACAATTATGTATATTGTTTGAAATGAGGAAGAATGTTTTATGTTCTAGTTAAAAAATATATATACATATAAAAAATGAGGGTTTGTTTTTCCTTTCTATTATATACTTTTTGCGTGATTCACTTTTTCTAAAAGATGGCTATATATACTAGGTATAACTGTATAAGCATGGTAGTATAGTAAATTATAGGTCATACTAAATATAGTTATTAGATTAAAGGAAGAAAAATATGGAATAAGTTTAAAACAATAAAAAACAAAAAAAAGCACACACTTTGTTTTAAACAAAAAAAAAATGACAATAAAAAATGACTCGCATCACTAGTGTTAACCCCTCTCTCTGTCTATGGCCCTGGGTTGGTTCGAAGTTGATGGTCTGGTTTGGAGGCAGCAATGGATCTGTTACTTGCAGTAGTTTCTTCTATACTATTCTCCAAGTTCTTCTTTAGTGGCTCAGAGGATTCTGAGAGGCTTATTAAATTCTTTGTGGTTTCCCCCTGATTCTTCTTGTAACGTATCAGGAGATTTTATTGACTAAGTTTTCTGGAGAGAGCATGGCTTGAAGGAGAAGATAGACTTTTTCTTTACTATAATTTACTGCTACAATGTTACAGGTTAATGCTTAGCCTCATAGTTGGTATCAGAATGAACATGGAAGAAGTTATTGGGGTTTATATAACCCCGATTCTACTAACATCATCATTATTAATGTTGAAGAGGCTGCATTATTTTTGCACTATTTGAAAATAAAGTAAATCTTTTAGCTGTGGTAATGTTTAAATGAATAAACAAGATATTTGAGGATGAAGTCATATTTTTATCTTAAACTGCATATTTTTAGATCTGATGTTATCATGATCTGCCAAGTTAACCCTTTACTGCCCAAACGGACGAATTTATAACCTTTCAAATACACACATTCATAACTTAACCCTACAAAAAATTTGGGCAGTAAAAGGTTAACAAAAAGTGAATTTGAACTATGCATCTTTATATTAAAATATGCATATAAGTAAAAATTGAAGGTTTAAGATTTACAATTAAATGCTTAGGCAAGGCATGACTTAATCTTTTAAAACGAAGAGAGAATGTATACAATTTACGAACATTGCAAAAAGTTTCTCCGAATTCATTATTAAGCTAAATCTAAAAATGATTAAGAAATTTTAAAAAGAGCAAGTCACCAATTATTTGGCAAAGTAGAAAGCACATCAAAATTTATCCCAATGGAAAATAAAAAAAATAAAAAAAAAAATTGCCAAGTGTGTACATTTCTAAAGGGCGATATATTTTCATAATAGTACATTGTGTACAATTTAAGTACATCACCGAGTTCGTTGTAATTTTGGTTTATTATGATTACAATTACCAACCAATCCACACTCGCTTATTATCATTAATTATCGTTATTAAAATACATTAATTACTTTATATACTATCATTAATTACAGTTTCATTAAAGTACGGTACATATTATTAAGTACATCAGTCACTTACAATTCTTAGTGTTTTTATATTTATATTATGTAAGGTAATTATGGACGTCCTCAGTGGACATGTACAAATGCCTAAACTATTGTGCACATATTGGTAGTCACACAATAGGTAGCTGAATGAATAATTAATAAAATTAACAAAAGATAAAGGTCAAGAAGGAATATGGATGTATGAATGAACAACATTTATATAATGACGTATAGAGTGTAAAGGTTTTTATTATTATGTTAAAGAATTTACCATACATTGAATATGAAAGATATCCACATACTAAATACATGATTCAGTATTCAAGGTATGGAAAACGTGAAGGGAACTTCATTACTTTCATGATGTCATTATTGGGTGGGAGAAATTAAAGAGAGATGAATTAGAGAGAGAGAGTGGTTATTAAGGACTAAGTACAACTATGGGTTCCAATCCTGTTATAATAAATTCTCTAACAAATGCAAAAAATGGAAATATGGATATGACTAAACCATAGAAATGGTAGATTGCGTGGTTGTGACACTGAACCAAAATAGCAACAAATAAAATTTTCATCCAAACTTGCATCAGGTGACTTTGGTTCCTCGTGTAAAAATGAATATGGATTATTCATTGTTCATTTTTACATACAGTAACAGTTTTGCCCACAGCAATTTTCCCTGTACTTAGCCAAGCCAAGCTTCAATGAACTTAATTTTTAAACCCCAACTGTACCTAATATAGGTAAAAGTTTATCACTCGTATTTAATACTTCAAAAAATTGACTAGGTATGTACTGATATTGCTTTTTAACCGATACCATACCGATACCGATAATTAAAAACAGTATCAGCTGATAAACAATACTGATACCGATATCCAGCTAGGGTTTATTAGTTTGTCATATTTTTGTAACATATTCATAATTTATTTTCTGTGTTGAAAATTTGGCAACAAAGCAATAATCCTTTTCATTAAAGATGGCAACACTGCATTAGATGTCTTAGTTTTGTTTGTTATACAATTGGACTGTGGGCCTATGTTGGGCTTGGCAAATGTGTTTTTAACCAGCTAGCTGGGTTAATATTGTGAGCTATGATCAAGATAGTATTTTAGGTTTCTAGGCTTTATACAGTACCTATTTCTCAAAGGATTTACACTTGTCCATATTTTGACCTATTTAAAAATGTGTGTATTAATAGCATAATTTTTATATATAATAATATACCATATATTATAATATACATTATAATATTATATTAGCTATACATTATTATATTAGCTATACATTATTATATTTTATATATATAGTTAAGTGATAAAACAATAAAATATTGGAAATTTCATCCTCTAAATAGTCTTTTATTCGTAATTTTGGAAAAATCATACTTTTGAAATATTGGCAATATTTTTAAAAATTGACTGATATCACTGATACCAATATATTGGTACATCTGTATTCCTTTTTTTTTTTTTTTCCAAATGTAGGTTACAATATAATTTTGTGTGTGTAGCTACAGGAATACCTCAAAATTCGTCATTAATTTGTTCTGGAATAACACAATGAAATTCGAGATAGATTATACAGGGTGTCCCATAAGTCCGGCATCATAGGAAAAATAATAATAAAAGGCAAAACAAAAGCTTTTATTTACAGAATGTGCTCAATATGGCCACCATTGTTTTCAATACACAAATTCAGATGTGATACCCAGTCAGCAAGCACATGGTGAATGATGTCAGGAGTAATGGTGTTACATGCCCCAATAATGTGCTGCTGCAAATGTTCAACACACCTAATTTTCTCTGCATATACCAGCGCTTTCAAGTGGCCCCAGAGATAAAAATCTAGTGGCGTGAGATCCAGGCTTCTAGCTGACCATTCCACAGGCCCTCGACATCCTATCCAATGACCAGAGAATTGTTGCTACAGGTATTCCCTTACTTGGGTGCTGTAATGTGCAGGAGTGCCATCTTGCTGGAACCATGTTGGGAAATTTCCTTCTTCGTTCAAGACACTGGGAAATGCTTCTTCCTTGAGCATATGTAGGTAGGTGCCTCCAGTGACATGTTCATCGAAAAAGAGGGGGCCTATGATGCGATCCTTCCAAATGCTACACCATACCATCACCCGAGATGCACCTTGTTCCTTTGAAGAGGTATACCAGTGAGGGTTGTTTTGAGACCAGTAGCGGGTGTTCTGTCGATTTACCTCACCATTTCCATAAAAAAAACAGCCTCGTCACTGAACAGAATGGTGGATGGGAAATTGGCATCCCAAGCATATGAATTATGGTTTGTAGAAATAGAAAAATATGAATTTCTCCTATGATGGGACGCCCTGTATATAACGTTTCAATGAGAAAACATTTTACTGTATTATGTTATTAAACAGATTAATTAATCAAATTCTACCAATTTTTTGGCAAAATATTTAATATTCTGTTGGTAAAGTTGAATTTCGTCAATTTAGATTTTTTTTTTTTTTTTCACATTTAAAAAAAAAAATGACGAATCTGCAAATATGGATGATGGATTGTGAAACTATAGGTAGTAAAAGATTGACAATGAATCTGCAAAATGGTGAAATTCAAAACGAATTTTGAGGTATCCCTGTAGTATGGTTACTTTATAGTTTTTTATAATAGGTAAATACAGTAGGCTCCTATATTAATATCAGGGATGGGGAGTCTGGAGTCGGAGCTTTTTTGAAGAGTTGGGAGTTGGTAAAAATGACTGACTCCTGACTCTTTGATTCAATTTCTATATGCCAACAATTTAACAGAATACTACTCTGCCCTAAATAAATATCTTCCTGAACTAATTCTAGATTCACATTTCCACATTTGATTTATTGTTCTGGTAAATCTTAGCAAATGGATTTCATATTTCTATTTTCTATTTCAGGGTACTAGGTACCATATAAAAATTAGCAATATATTAATTATTAATTTAATTAGCCCCTATTAGTAATGAGTCATGGGCCTAGTAGAAAATCAGCAGTCTTTCAATATTTTAAGCTAAATGAGGATGAAAGTATTTTTATTTGTCAAGTAGAAAAGGATGGTAAAGAGTGTAATGCAAAAATTAGTGCTTACACTGGGAAACATACTAATGCTCTAACTAGAGCCTCAAACTTGAAATGCCATCTACGAAACAAACATCCCAATATTTAAGGTTGTAGATCAGCATGATAAGGAAATCCAGAAACCTACTTCTAGTCAGGCCAGTACCTCTATTTCAAAAAGCAAAGAAGTCTCTGTTACAAAATTTTTCCACAGTGAGAGAATTACAATATCAATGACAAAGGAAAATTAAAAAAAATACCTTATAGATTTAGTTGTAAAGAATGGGGTCGGGATTTTGACTGGTCGGGATTTTTTAGGTACACCTCTATCTTTCAATATACAGTTATTAAAATCTGAAAATAGAAAAATAAATAAAAAATGAAGAAAGCCAGCATTAATAAAATTAAGTTTTAAGATATATAATGGCCTATAAGCTAACTTTTTATTGCTGATTATGGTAAATCTTTGCTCAGGCAACATTTTTTCTTCAATAAAATTTTTAAAAAAAATTGATCCCTTTTCAAAATTGATTTTTTTTTAATTAAATTATCCAAATGAAAGTACCATTTTTGGAAACTAGAGCTCATTCCACTTCCATCCATATAAAGTTTATTAAGCTATGACAATTAGAAGCCAAGATATAGGGATTTAAAACATTCTTAGGTCACAATTTGGCCAAAATTTGACCTGACTGTAAATTTTGACCTATTTGACCAATTTTCAAAAAAATTTGGGAATTTGTTGTTTTCACTAAAAAATGCCCCCAGACCAAGTTTTATGCAAATTGAAGACATGACTGTGTTGTTTAGCTGTCTATTTAACCTGGATTTACCCAATTAAGTCTTAAATATTTCGCAAATATTTTATATTCCCCTGATATTCTAAAAAAAATCCTGATATTTTTGCAGGTGTGTGTGAACCCTGCCATAGCTCCATAACTGTTAAGAATCAGACCTATGTTCATATGGAGTTTTTGACTGCTATAAGCTTCTGACTCACCCTATTTTTGCTGTATATATTGGTTAACTTTGAATAATTAAAGTTTAGGTAATTACTGTTTACGAGTTTGGACCTACTTTATGAAATAATAATAATAATAATGAACACCTCTATTAGATTCATACACAGCTGGCTTGAGAGATACATTTTCATACTAATTTAGTATTTGAATTAACTTTTGCTTTCACTAAAGTGTTTTTGTGTACAATTTTCTCTGAAATTCACTTGTCAAATCTAACTAAATTTTGCAATTAAATTTCTTAAGAATATTTATTGAAAAATATTTTAGTAGTCTGCAGTTTTTATATTGTGTGGTCTGTACATTTCACTTAAATAAAAGCATTGTGTATGTACTGAATGTTTTTAATATATTTTGTTTTAGCACTAATGTCACACACGAATTTTTAATATTTGTTCATCTACATTCTTAGAAATGGATTGGTCATCTTCCAAAATCTGCTGGCATAGATATTTGTAATTTTTTGTAAAAAAAAAATTTTATTACTACTGCAGGTCTGTTTGTTAACCCATTAACGCCAGAATTTTTAAAAACAAATTCTTTGATTTAGTTTTAACCTTTAGATTTGGTTAAATATTATTATAGCATTTTTAACATTGTTTCTTCAGGTTTTCAATTAACACTACCTACTAAATATAGTAGGTTTGGCAGATACGAGTTACAGGTTTACTAAAAATGGTTGCTTTCTCAAAATATTTTTGTATTTAGATCATCAAACATATATAAAACATCAAAATGGGTACATATCATTTGTTTTAAAGCATTTAATAACATGCGTGTCCTTCAAAAAAATAAGAAAATACTGTTCTTAAAGAAATAAACCTAGCATGCTTGATTTGTTTGAAATAAAAACTATTACAGGAATACCTCGGATAAGACGGTTTCAAACAGGACGGATTTCGCAATAGGACGGATTGAATATTATAATATAAAATTAATTATTTAATGTAATATTTAAGATATTTATAAAAGGAATGTCAGTGCGATGATATATTAAGTTTCAAACAACCCGCGCGCGGTCTATACTAGGTATTTGTATCAGTACGAGTCAGTATTGTACCGACCACAGTCGACACTCTTGCTGATCAGATTATGGAAGGTGATCCAAACATTGAACGTAGCATGAGAGTTCGACAATCTATAGATGATGCTATTCGATGCTATAAAGATATGTTTGAAGAGAAGTCAAAATCTGTGCAGACAACACTTAAAATATTTTACTAAAAAAATATCTTATATCTTTTGTAGCTAGTGTACAGTATACGGAATATAAACGGAATATAATAATCTTTATTTTTATAAACTTTGTTTACTTTTATACAGTTAAAACCTTTAAGTTCATTCTTATTGTTTTATTTCACATTTAAACATGTTAAATCATTATAATTATCGAAAATAATCATACAAAAAACGCAATTTAAAATGTCTTGGAACAACCTACAGTATTTCCCATTAAAACATGCCTCGAACAGGGTGGTTTCAAACAGTGCGGCATGTTGGCGGAACGAATTAACCGTCTTATCCGAGGTATTCCTGTATTTAGAATATAAAAAAATGCATATTCATGAATCGTATAACATCAATATTTATATATCATACATTGATACGAGTAACATTATTTAGTAGATTACACACACACACACACCTCGATTTATGCTGGGGTTAGGTTCTTGGAGGGGGGACAGGTGCAAATGGAACCCTTTATATAATGGAGTGAATGGGAAATCACAGGGTTAGGTTCTGGGCACCAAAAATTTTACCTGACCTTTTCAATACTGGAGTATTTAAAGCTCAGAAATAAACCTTCACATGTTTGGAGCCCACACGTGGTCTTATAAGCACCACTGTCAGGCCCCTGCATTGATGTTTTTTGACAGTGGTGTAATGCAGAAGTTTTAGTTGGCTTTTGAAGTCCCTGGTTGAGAAGGTTGCCTTTTTTTGAAGAAAGAATCGAGTGTTGATTGCCTGGATTTCTTCCTCCTTTCTTTAACAATTTCAAAATAAGGGCTCAGGCTTGATATGACACTCCTTTTAACTGTGGCACTCCTCTCCCAGTCGTGATCAATGTCACAGAGCTCATTAGTGAGAGACTCTACACTCGCAAGAATCCGTTGTAGATCACTGGTCTTCATAATTTTTAGAGGAGGGTCTTCTTCTTTCTCTTCCTCCTGCTGTTGGCTAAGTTCTGCAGCTAACTCTTCAAGGTCTTCATTTGAAAGAGTCTCTGCATGACTTTTCAAGAGCTCAGTTACATCTTCAACTGTAACTTCTTCTAACCCTGCCTCTTGTGCCAGCCTGCTGATGTCTTCTACAACATTGTTGTGGCTCGAATCCTCTGAAGTCATGCATGAAATCTGGGAGAAGTTTACGCCACACTCCATTTAGACAATTGACAGTCACTTCTTCCCAGGCTGCGTTAATGTGATTGATGCCCTTTAAGACATCAAACGACCGCCAATATTCTTTGATGGTAATGTTGGACATGTCTAAAGCTTTTACCATTTACTGACGCTATTGCGAATCAGTGCAAATCGGACCAGCGCAAAACGAGGGCTACCTGTATATATACAGGGTGAGTCAAAAGTAGCACCCGATTTCTGTTTTTTCGGCTGTCAGATTCTTTCTGGGAAGTCATGTTAATAATTGTCTTGCAGATTATTTATTTTCTTAGTTTATTTATTTTTGTTTTTGTTTTGCAGGTTATTGCTAAGAGTTTGGAAAGTTACTGAATTTGCACCAAATTGAACCATGAATTACCTTTCAATGAATCAACGCATTGCGGCCGTGAAACATTACTACAAATGTAATGAACAACCAATGATGGCGGCATGCCATTTGGCACAGGAATTCGATATTAACCCACCCCAGGGAAGAAACATACGATTGATTGTCGAGAAATTTGAAGCAACAGGGTTGGTAGCCACTGCAAAGAAGTCCAGTCATCCGAAAATGGCAACGAATGTAGCTAAGGCTGAAGAAGCCATCAGGAGACTGGAACAAAGTCGGCAAAAGTCAACTCGCTGTTTATCTGCAGAGTTGGAAGTGAGCCAATCAAGTGTTATCCGTCGTATCCTTCACCAGAAAAAATGGAAACCTTACATTCTACGCTTACTGCATGCCCTTCATGGTTGGAGATGACAACCGCCATCTTCAATTTTGCGAAGAGTTCTTAGCTAAACGACGAAGAGGACACAATGCTAGACAACATCTGGTGGTCAGATGAGGCATGTTTTAAGCTTAATGGCACAATTAACAGACACAATTGTGTCTACTGGGCTGCGGAGAACCCAAGAGTGACAGTTGAGGAGGTGGTAAATTTACCTGGCATGACAGTTTGGGCAGCCATATCTCCATTAGGGATAATTGGACCCTTTTTCTTTGAGGGATCTGTCACTGCAGAAATTTACCTGGATATGCTGCAAACCTCCTTTTGGCCCAGGGTACAAGATCAGGACTGTTATTTCCAGCAAGATGGAGCTCCACTTCATTATGGATGTCATGTTCGTCAGTGGCTTGATGAAAACTTTCCTGGAAAGTGGATCGGCTGCCGCGGTCCGATCGAGTGGCCGGCACGCTCCCCAGACCTTACACCTCCAGATTTCTTTCTTTGGGGGCTCATGAAAGACCTTGTTTATCGTGAAAAGCCTCATACCATTCAGGAATTGAAGGCTCAAATCACTGCAAAGTTTGAGGAAATTGATATCGAACTCTGCAGGGGTGTGTGCCACTCTGTGCCTGCTCGGCTGCAATTGTGCATCGATCACGAGGGAGGGCACTTTGAAAATTGCAAGTAAAACAGTTTGGTACAGTTCCGTAATAATTTTCCCCCGAATAAATGGTTAGATAAACATGTCATTCATTTATTTCTACCTTCTTGTACACTGTAATACAAATGGCAAACGAACAATCAACTGACAGAAATTGGGCGCTACTTTTGACTCACCCTGTATATGTATATATGCTGTAAACCCACAAGGAAAAAGAAAAACGATTCCAAGGCCTTTCGTGTATTCAAAGCTACACCTCGTCAGGGAATGAAGATAAAAGGCGAGAAGCCCATAAATATATACAACGTACAGGAAAACCAAAACAATTAGCACATACTTAACAAGGGTTAATGAGAGGCAAAAGAAATTTTAACATGGTCGTCAATGTTATACGTCCCCGCACTGTTATTGAAAGTTTTTTAAAATGAATAAATGCACATTCTAGAATATTTCTTTCTATTATATATCTGTTTTTAACAAGCGCTTTAGAACTATCCCACTTGATGCTATGGTTACATCTATACATATGGTTAAATAAAGCATTGGAAGTATTAGCTGTTCTACACGCATATTTATGCTGTTTTACCCTAATATCTAACGTTTTACCGATTTGGCCTATATATACTGAGTTACATTGTGTACATCCAATCGAATACACACAGCCAACAACATTATCAGGGCTATTCTTTATTAGGCATGATTTAACAGTATTATTATACTTAAAGATTACATTAATGCCAATTGCTTTAAGTACAGTTGGAAGGTATTGAAAATTAACATGGTAAGGTAGGCTAAGGATATTTTTACGCTGAAATTCCTTTACAATTACATTATTATAATACCGTCCTAATTTCAAATTGGTAAGCTTTGATGTATGCTCGCTATTCACAAAAGTCCCTGTTGATGACCTACTTGATTTTTTAAAAGATAAGATCTCTGGATATTCTTTCCCTGTTCAACACAACACTCTTATTGAGTTAATTAAGCTTTGTGTCAAAGATTGTAAATTTCAGTTTGAAAATAAGTTTTATGCTATGTCGTTTGGATTGGCTATGGGAAATCCCCTTTCACCTGTACTAGCTAATTTATATATGGAATTTTTTTAAAGTAGAATTTTGCCTATGATTGTTAATTTTAACCTGGTTTGGTACAGGTATATAGATGATATTTTATGCCTTTGGCCTAATAATTTGGATGTGGACTTATTTCTTGGTAGGCTCAACAATTTAGTCCCATCTATTAAGTTTACAGTTGAAAAAGAAAATGATGGAAGCCTATCTTTTCTTGATCTAAAAATTTGGAGATGCTCTAATCAGTTCAAATATGAAGTCTACCGTAAACCTACTAATAATAACTCTTACGTGCATTTTTATTCTGACCATCATCCTTCGATTAAATCCTCTATTTTCTCTGCTATGTTTCTTCGAGCATTGAGAGTTGTCAGTCCTGAATTTTTAGATTCTGAGTTATGCAATATCATGAATATTGGTACTAAATTATGTTATCCTACTTCATTTTTAGATAACTGTCTTAAGAAAGCCAAGAATAGGTATTATAATAATGTAATTGTAAAGGAATTTCAGCGTAAAAATATCCTTAGCCTACCTTACCATGTTAATGTTCAATACCTTCCAACTGTACTTAAAGCAATTGGCATTAATATAATCTTTAAGTATAATAATACTGTTAAATCACGCCTAATAAAGAATAGCCCTGATAATGTTGTTGGCTGTGTGTATTCGATTGGATGTACACAATGTAACTCAGTATATATAGGCCAAACCGGTAAAACATTAGATATTAGGGTAAAACAGCATAAATATGCATGTAGAACAGCTAATACTTCCAATGCTTTATTTAACCATATGTATAGATGTAACCATAGCATCAAGTGGGATAGTTCTAAAGCGCTTGTTAAAAACAGAGATATAATAGAACGAAATATTTTAGAATGTGCATTTATTCATTTTAAAAACACTTTCAATAACAGTGCGGGGACGTATAACATTGATGACATCATGTTAAAATTTCTTTTGCCTCTTATTAACCCTTGTTAAGTATGTGCTAATTGTTTTGGTTTTCCTGTACGTTGTATATATTTATGGGCTTCTCGCCTTTTATCTTCATTCCCTGATGAGGTGTAGCTTTGAATACACGAAAGGCCTTGGAATCGTTTTTCTTTTTCCTTGTGGATTTGCAGCATTTATTCATTTCACGTGTTTTATCGTGAAATTCATCCCATATATATATATATAGTGAACCTGTTTGTATATAAATTATGTAAGAATGTGAAGGATGTGATTCACATTCCTTTAGTGCACATTTCCAGGATTGTTTTCCAAGCAGTTGAACTAGATGGCCTATATTGTCATAGCGCACATTGGGGATGACCCCAGATGAAAATCTTCATCTGCTGACTGAGAGCTGTGACTCTGCTTTTTGTAGGTATGATTGTACAATATACTGTCTAAAGCACACTAATGAATTACTTTTTCATCAGACCTATGCAGCAACCAAATGTTTTGAATGGTGGCATTGATCATCCATGTAAATATAACCCACCACTACTTTTTCATCCTGAAAATCCAGAAAATCATGTTCTGGTCCATTCTATCCATTCCTCCCATGTATGTATTGTAGTTGTGACTCATAAATGGTTGGTTTACTTGTATTTTTTTCTTTTCCTTTGCTGACCAACAGGAGATGTTCTGTAGAGGGTATGCGGATAAAACATTAGAAACTACCATGACTGTAGCATTGTCCTTCCACCGGACAAGCAACATATTATTGTGCGTGTCATAAGCAGTATCTATTTCTCCTCTTTGCTCCTTCATATCTTTTGTTGATTTTAGAAGACATCTACTTGGGATTCAATTCTCTAATGGTTCCAGTGGCTCCATAATTCAAATTGCGCAAATAACTCACAAGTGGTAATCCAGTAAAATAGTTATCAGAGATCTACTGCTGATGGTAATCTGTGGTAATGAGGCTGATTGACAGAAAATGGAAATTGATTTTTGTGGCTCCATTTGTATTCAAGAGAATTCTTTAGACACCACCACCTCTTTGATTGGGATTCTGTAGTAAAATCATCTTGCACTATTCCCTCTGTTGCTTTACTGTCAGCACCATTCCTGCCATCATACTTTCCTTCTGTGCATTCTTCACCTGTTAGAAACCTTCAATCTTTGAGAACAGCCTCAGCAGAAGCCATCAGTTGCCTGGCATTGAGGTTATCTAAGAATCCTCCACCATCTTCATCCCCTGAATCCTCGTCAGAATCTATGTTCATGTCTGGTGGGGCTGTGTATATAGTATCAGGCTCTTCACCTTCCTCTTCTAAATAATCCAACAGATCTTTCACAGCCAGTCTGAAAATGGAAAGAAGATATGAAACAATTAGGTCATGTGTGTGTGTGTGTGTGTAAATAATTTTTTCTTTGGGGTGGGGGATGTGTTGTCTCTCTCTCTCTGTACTAACACCCAAATAAGAAGGGAATAAACTACTATGCAGTTTATTTTGTTTACACCTGAAAGTGTATAAAGTATCAGTGAATCTGTGCATATAAATTATAAATTGAAATTCATTACAAGTAAGAAAGTGCAATACAGTTTACATAAATTATTACCAGTTTAATATATATATTTAAACTATAATACGGTTGGCATTCAAAAATTTTTTGAAACAAGGTAGGAAAAAGGTCACTAAAATGCAAAGGTCAGAAAACCCTCATGACCATTGAAAGGAAAGGAAAGAGAAAGCAGGGGAAAAAAAGTAAATAACTAAATAATTTGTGTGTATTTCTTTTTATGATAATTAATGAATAGCATGACCATGGGGTCCAAATTCTCACTTAATCTGCAATTTGTGTAATCTGGAAACAACTGAAAAGGCAGCAATAAGATGTAATTTCTGTCAAAAACTGCATGACTTTACATGAATTGGGATGATAGGAAAATATCCCTCGTCTCGAATGCAAAACAGATCACAGGAGTCACATTTTTGTGTGCTGCATGTACACAGACTGTAAACTCCTTTGTGTTATTTAAAGAAATGGAGAAAGTGAATTTGAGTGTTACAGAAAAGGAAGGAAAAATGGGGTAACAAGAGTCTGGAAATGTCCCAATGACAATTCATGTGGATGAGAGAGATGATGAAATAACGAATAACACTATAATAATGAATAACACTATAATAATGAATAACACTATAATAATGAATAACACTATAATAACGAATAACACTATAATAACGAATAACACTATAATAACGAATAACACTATAATAACGAATAACACTATAATAACGAATAACACTATAATAACGAATAACACTATAATAACGAATAACACTATAATAACGAATAACACTATAATAACGAATAACACTATAATAACGAATAACACTATAATAACGAATAACACTATAATAACGAATAACACTATAATAACGAATAACACTATAATAACGAATAACACTATAATAACGAATAACACTATAATAAAACTGGCCAATGAACAAAATTATAAAAAATAAAAATGTAGGAAATAAACAACCAAAGGAAAATAATATCAAAATTAAGAACAAAGAAGATAACCAGATAACAAGTAGAAGCGTAAAAAATATCATTTGTAAATACTACGCAAAAGGGTACTGCCGATATTGGGGTGGGCAATGCATCTATGCACATCCCACATTATGTAACGCACATTATACAAGAGGATATTGCAAATTTGAAAAAAAAGTGCAAGTTCCACTACATTACTGTTTGCAACACCTATGCAAGAGGTGAGGTGCAAATATGGACAAAAATGCCATTACCACCACCCTCAAAGGAACGCAACAGGTGAACAGGAAAAATGGACATCAAAGAGGGCTACCAATTTTTTAGATGTAGCCAACACAATTCGGCTGCTAAGTACCATCCAGCAAATACAAAGTTGGCTTACAAATATAGGAATCCAAGAGTTGGACAGAAGACACACACAAAGCCACTTCATGTGTTATTGGAACAACAGGTACTGACAAAGATAGACAAATTTTCGGAGGACCACAAGATAACAAAACTGGTACCACTATTGGAAAATGAATCAAATGTATATGAAAATGATAGAAAAAAAATAAAAATAATTCTAGCCAACATTCAGGGCCTTGAATCAAATCATTCCCTGGACAAAGTTTTATACCTGAAAGGACTCGTGCAAGAAACTGGAGCAGACTTTGCATGCCTCATGGAAACCCATCTAAAGGACTGCCAGGCAAACTGTGAACACTGCAAGTTCTGTATTGATAAAAAAGAAACAAATTGACAACTATAACATCCTCCGAGCTGACAGAATGGTGAGCCATAAAGGAGGATGTGCTATTTACATACATGAAAGGCATATAGCAGAAATGCATCCAGCATGGAAGTAATAGACTAGAAATCCATCTTCGAGGCTAAAACAATGAAAGAGATGCTAATGCCTTAAGTAGAGGAGAAGACACTGAAAAATGTGAAAGACGTGTCCCAAAAATACAACAAAGGGGAAAGAGAAGCAGGTTTGAGAGACAAAAGAAGTCATTGTTCCGAAAGAGAAAAAAAGTTACTGCAAAATTAAGTAACTGTAAAGATATCAGAAAAATATTAAATGATAAACTATAGAGTATCGTTGCATCATACAGGAACTAATTGAGAAGCATACAGAAAAAGGTGGCGATGCTTTAGAGTCTATAAAGGTTAACTCAAAGTACTTCTATAATTTTGCAAAAAGGAAGTTGAAAAACCATGCAACTATTGGACCTTTGAAAAATGAAGACTGCTTCATCTGATGATCTACCAGAAGTATCCAAAATATTAAGAGCTCAGTACAAATCATCTTTCAGATCCCAAAAACTGCCAAACTGATGAGAGAGAGAAATGTGTTCTTTGAAGAAAAACTACAAGGGGAAAGTATAACAGATTTTGACTTTATGACAGATGATATTACACAAGCTATAGGGAAACTAAAAGCACAATTGGTGGCAGGACTGGGCAAAAGGAATGTCACACTTATCAAAAACCAAGAATGCAATTGCTGAGCTGCTATATTGGATATGGAGACAATCACTAGATGTGGGAGAAATACCAGGCATTCTGAAGAGTGCCAACATAATCCCAATATATAAAGGAGGAGATCGATCCAAGGCCAAAAACTATAGGCCCGTGTTGCTTACATCTCATCTCTCTAAAATATTTGAAAGAATAGTTAGACAGAAAATCTATGGCTTTTTGGAAACTCAGAAAAAAATTAAATAATAATCAACATGGGTTTGGTCAGACAGATCATGCCTATCACAACTAATGGAACACTACAACAACATTTATTGATGCACTTGAAAGTAATGAAAACTATGATGTAATATACATAGACTTTGCCAAAGCGTTCAACAAGTGTGATTATGGAATCATAATACATAAATTGAAGTATATGGGAATAAGAGGAAAAGTAGGGAAATGGATATATAATTTACTTAGTGAGTGGCAGCAAGTCATTAGAGTACAAGGAGCATCTTCATCAGAATCAGATGTCCTCAGCTCAGTACCACAAGGAACAGTATTAGCTCCACTACTCTTCATAATCATGCTAACTGACATAGATGAGGACATTACCAGAGACAGCACAGTAACATCCTTTGCTGATGACACAAAGATCAGTAGAAAAATAAGAAACCCAGAAGATATATGATCTCTACAAACTGACTTGAACAGAATCTACAAGTGGATGGAAGACAACAATATGAAGTTTAACACTGAGAAATTTCGGCTGTTACGGTACGGAAAAAGAGAGGATCTAAAATCCATGGAATATTATACCCCAAAATGGATAGGAAATTCGGAGGAATTCTAAAGCAAAAGACTTAGGGGTTGTAATGACAGATGATGCGAAATTTGAAACACAAAATAAGATAGCAGTAAACAGAGCAAAGAGAATAACGGCAAATACTGAGAAGGGATAGGAATATAATGATTCCTCTACTGAAAACACTGGTCATTCCCATATTGGAATACTGCTCAGTCCTAACATGCCCATATAAAAAAGAAGACATTAGATAACTAGAAGAGATTCAGAGAAGCTTCACAGCCAAGGTCAAGGGGTGCAATGAACTAAACTACTGGGAAAGCTTACGTGAATTAAACCTATATTTACTGGAAAGGAGGGGAGAGAGATACACCATTATTTACATTTGGAGAATAATGGAGAAACTAGTCGCTAATCTTACTCTGAACCCTGTAACTCCCCAAACAACAGTGGAAAGTAGAAAAGGAAGACTGTCATGTTCCCAAAATAAAGGCTAGACAGGGCACATCCTTAACCCTGAAAGAAAATAGTTTTCTTGCGAGAGGACCAAAACTGTTGCAGTGGACATCTTCAAAAGAAAGTTAGATGCGTGGCTTGGAACAATCCCTGATGAGTCAGGCATACCTGGCTATGTGAGGTGGAGAGTACAAGAAACCAACTCACTACTTCACCAGGCCAACTTGAGAGGACGGGTGACAAGCTTGACCTTCGTGAAATGAGGAATCATTGCGCGGAACATTTGAAAGGTTGTATTGCCAGAACAATGGAATGGTGTATAGCACCTTCACAAACTTTATTGCTACAATAATAATCAGTTAGCACTGTAGAGAATGTTGTTAGCGGTAATATGTTATGTATGCAGATGTTGACCTCTAATCTGCCTGATCTACTATATAATAGGTCAGACAAAATTTGTTTTTATAACTATTTAAAGGTTAAACATAACATATTTTACTACAAATGGCCACAAATGTACTATGTTTATGAGCGAGTTTTATTACGATCCTATTAACAACAAAGTCAGAATCACTGGCCCAATTTGGTGTGACATCATTATTGCAGCACTGTGCAGAATATACTGACTCATAATTTCATCAAAGAGGGAAAATAAGGTCAAACACATTCAGAAATGTTGCAGACGCACATATTGTTTTCAAAATCCATTTGAAACAAAATTAAATATTCTTACTGGGAGGAGTTGGAAAAACTCCTAATATGTGTAGTAGGTATGGCATTAATGGGTTAATACAGGTATCCCTTGCATAATGCGGTTCTTGGAGATTTTGCATTATTGGAATCTTATATGGGGGGATTATAACAGGGTCTATAGCAGTGATGGGCAACCTAGGAGAGTGAGTAGGCTGCATGAGTGGCCTTCCTTCATCTCAGTAGTTCACAAGATAAAAAATGTGCATGTTTGCTAAACATGGCCCTATGAATACACTTAAATACATTTAATACAGCCCAAAAATTTCATAGTTTTGGAGAAAATTATTTGTATATTAATTGAATTGCGATCAACTTCAAATAGTAAAGCAAAAGAAACATTTTTTTAATAATAATTAATATAAAGAAATTTTGTTAAATCAAACAAAATTATCAGTAGATTATGGAAATATAAATTCCAAAATTTTCATTCATGTGGACAATGGTTAGTGAAATGTCTCTTGGGCCACACTCAGAAACCTGATGGGCAACAGGTGGGTCTATACGGATAGGTGCAGCCCCAACTCAGTTCCTCCATTTATCTACTCGTCACAATCTTCCACATGACTATATCCTTACCTTCAACAACACTCGACTCAATCCCTTCCTCTTCTTGTAACATTCTTGGCATTTCCTTTTCTTGTGACCTTACCTGGAAAGATCAAATACTCTTTCTAAAACCGCTTCTAAGAGGTTAGGTGTGCTGTACTGCCTCTGCGGTTTCTTCACCCCTACTCAGTTGCTGTCTCTGTACAGGGCTTGTTCATCCCTGTATGGAGTATGCTTCTCATGTGTGGGGTGGTTCAACCCACACAGCCATACTTGACTGGGTGGAATCAAAGGCTTTTCATCTCATCAATTTCCCACCTATTACTGATTGTCTTCAATCTCTCTCTCTCTCTCTCTCTCTCTGCCACAGTGTTGCCTCACTCTCTTTACTATCGCTATCATAATGGACATTGCTCTTGTGAACTCTCAAACTGCATGCCGCCTCCTTTAAGGAGAACACACAGTGGCAGACTTTCTACACATGCTCATTTCTTTTTTGTTTAACTATCTAATGCAAGGGTTAATTGGTATTTTCAGTATTTCATCTACTCAACCAGTCAACTCTGGAACAGTCTTCCTCAATCCATCTTTCCTCCTGTCTATGACCTCCCATCTTTCAAACACTGTGTGACTTGGCATCTTGACAACCCTGGACCTTGATTTTGGTTTTCTTCTGCTATGGGAGGGGGCGCTTTTGCGGGCATTTGCCCTTGGCCCCTCCTTCCTTCATAAAAAAAATAAAAATATCTGAAAAAGAAAATATCGAACAAAATACATATCAAGTAAATAAAATAAAAACAATAAATAACACTCACCATTACGGTCTCTTGGAGCTGGCTTCTTAATCACCAGTGCCTTAGCTCTGTCATTGGTTTCCAACCTGCAACTCTGTGGCACTGGTGGGTTGGTGGTGGGAGGAGCTATTGCTGGCTGAGTACCATGAGGCCTTTTGGAAGACATGATTACACAATTTTAATAGCTTTATAGGCTATAAAATTATAATAAGCAAGTGACACTTGCTCACAACACAAGGATGCAATGTAAACTAACTCGTTCATGCCACTAATGGCATTGCTCAGAGTAATGTGATTGGTGGAGAGACTGCATCCTTTAAATGGCATGTGCTGATTGGCTGCTTATAGTAACTGGTGTTCCAGCCACTGCAGCAGGCATACAGGGTATGGTACTGTTTTTTTGAATGCTTATACTGTGCTAAAAAAAATAATTAATTAAAATTTTTTTTTTCTAAAACATTGAATGTTTTTTGAACCATGTAATATGAAACTGTGTTACATGGGGCTGTGTTAAGTGGGGGATAGGTACCAGTATTTTAAATTTTATTACATTCATGACGAAAGAAACAGTAACTGCATGAAAAGAAATGAAGAATGCTCATAATGATAAAGGGTAGATTCAAAGACTTATACACATCAGTAAATTGTTCACTGAGATAATAAGATGTTAAAGAGCATAAAATAATGTAGATTATTATTTGAATCTTGTCCTTTGCTTTTAATATTTATCCCTTGCTACCATCTTTATACATGGAAAAATATAGGTAAAATTTCACTGTAATTGGGCTAATTTTTTTTGTGTGAATATTATAAATTTGAAAAAGTAAACTAATATCCATGAAATATAAATGATTAAAAGAAATGTTTGTACTGTATGTTACATGAAAAGTTCTGTGGGCTATGTGAATGAACAAAGTATAAACCTAGAATTAATTATGTCCCAGACCAAATAATTTGGATTAGATACAAATTTCATTCAGCAGATTTAGTGGTGTGGGAGCAATTCTGGGCCCATTGCTGGACATCTAGCATGTAATCCACTTTCCATAAGTCTCCTTCTAATGGTTCACTCCGATACACTGACATCTCGAGACTTTTCCAGCTCATTGCGGATGTTTGTGGCAGTCAAGCAACACTCGCAAAACACTCAAGATGATGAAACAATTGTCATGGGCAGATGTGCAGCACAATCTTCCAGATCCTAGTCTTCTGGTGTACTCTCCTGTCTCCACATAATGTTGGTAGACATGTTGAACTGTTATTCTTAGAATTCCTAGTGTAGTGGT
The DNA here is from genome assembly GCA_023014485.1 of Bathynomus jamesi. NCBI lineage: Eukaryota > Metazoa > Arthropoda > Malacostraca > Isopoda > Cirolanidae > Bathynomus > Bathynomus jamesi. The sequence continues at coordinate 132,437 of JAJOZX010001427.1, read as the reverse complement.
TCTGAACCTTTTGATGTTTGCGGCACACTTTTGAGGTGAAAAATATTGCGCGGCATGGTACTTAAAATATATATAGAAAAATACTAGTACAAGATGTAAAATAATATTTTAAAATCCCTATATAACTAACTTTCCTTTAACTTACCTTATTTAATTATTCACTCTTATTAATGAGATACTTGAGCTTGGTGTTTTTTTGTTATTTCATCAATGTTCGGGCATATGTATGATAGGCAAACTCTCATATCATCATCAACGCAGCGAAGTGTCTCTCTTTTTTTACATTTAATGGTTGTAAGTGATGAAAATCCCAATTCACAGAGATATGAAATAGAAAACTGCATCAAAACAGCTAAAGCTTTTTTTGAAATTTCAGGATATTCATTCATAATGGAAATCCAGAAAGTATCTAGAGATGATTCTGCATGTTTGATCTTCAGACTACGATCAGTTGAAATGGATGCCAACTCTTCTTGTTCAGATATTTTCAAATCAAAATTAGTGGAAATGAGAATGAATGGGTTCTTGATCCAATCATATTTTTCTGTATTTAATGATGGAAAATATCGTTGCATATTGCTTTCCAACATTGTTAAATGATCAACTATGAGAGGAATTATTTCTTTGGAATGAGTTCCAGCGATCAGAGGAAACATTTCAAAATTACCATTTTCAATTGCATTTTTCTGAATGACTATTTTTTTTCTGAAATGCTGTTAACTTATCAGTAGACGTAAGAATGTTTTCATTTTCCCCTGCATACTGGACTACTGGTGCTCAAACTATTAAGCTGTTTGAATATCTCTGCTAAATATGCCAGTTTGGTGCACCAAATCTCACAACTAAGATATTCACAATTTTTTTCCTTCTCCTTCAAAAAAAGTTAGCATCTCTTTTTTCAGCTCATATACGCAACCTAAAACTTTCCCTCTTGACAACTATTGAACTTCAGCATGTAAAATTAAATGTTCGTCTTGTGCATCCATATCTTTGCAAAGGTTTTTGAGCAGGCGTGTGTTTAATGGCCTCATTTTCATGAAATTAACCATTTTGACAACTTTATCTAGTACATTTTTTAACTTGATTCCTAATGTCTTTGAAACAAGTACTTCCCTATGTAAAAAGCAATGAGTGAATGGCATTTGGATTTTCCTTTTTTACAAGTGAAGTGAATCCTTTGATTGATTGGATCATGGATGGAGCCCCATCAGTACAAATACCAACATGACTTCCAGGACAATTTCCATTTTGCTAAATAGCCAGTCGAAGTATCAAAGATGTCTTAACCTCTCGTGGTTCCTGGAAGTTCCTTGCCACAAAAGAATTAACTATATTATATTTGTCAGTAAAACGAATAAATGCCAAAAGGTGTGTCCTGCCACTATTATCAGTTGATTCATCAACTTGCAAAGCAAAATCTGAATTTTTGAAATTTATTACATATATTTTCTTCTATATCAGCTGATAAATCTTTTATCCTGCTATGAACAGTATCATTAGAAATGGGAATCTTCATAATTTCTTTTTCTGCCTTGCAACCAAACATTCTCTTAACAATTTTATGGCACACAGGTATAACAAGTGACTCCACTATAGTATGTGGCTTCATTTCTTGCGCAATAGCTTCTGAGATTTTGTTAGAAGCTATTTGAGCTTTATCAGATAATTTTATGATTTTTTCAAAATTAGTTGCTTGTTTTGATTGCTGGCATAATACGGTAATCTTTTGAAATAGTTAGTCTTTTCCCTGATCATTTGGATGTTTAGATGTGAAATGTCTTTTTAATTTGCTAGGAACCATACTTTCATTTGCCAGTTTTTCACCACACATGACACATAATGGGGGAGGACAATTTTCATTTCCATACCAAGAAAAACTGAAACTCAAATAACTCCTCATAATGGCAATGAACAGTTTTGGAAATCTTCCTCTGTTTATTCATCTGGGTGTTTTTCAAAGCATTATTTTCATTATCATTGTTTTCACAACCATCATTGCTGCGTTTTCTTATAATAAATTTATCCCTTTCGAGGGTGCTGCAATTATCATTGGATAGATTTAGAATAGCACTGCAAAACCATTTTATCACAAAATAGGAAGAAAGCAGACTGAGAGCCACAGCCTACAGTACTGTCAACTTAAGGTGCTGTACATCTATATATAATAATAAATAATTATAAATATATGTACAATATATATAAAATGATTATATTATAATTATATCCTAAAAAGTAATTATACACGTAATAGTTGAGGAGTTATACAAAATAATCCATAATAGCAAATTACTACTCTGTTTTTCTGCAGTTTACTATGGAACTGGCAACTAGATTTACAAACATTTTTGCATGTTCTCATGAAATCACGTGACATCCACCAGGCTTTTAGAATTATCTTTTAAATCATTAAAAAATTACTTTATTATACATAAACACACAGAAATACCTTTAATTATAATACAAAAAATTATATTTTTCATAAATATTTAATTGTTTATTATTATTATTTCATCAGCATCATTTTCTGTAATATAATAATCAAAATTATTTTTGCAGTTTATTGAAGTTCCCCAGAAATTTTTTTTTTTTTTTTTTTTTTTTGGTGGTTGAAATGTTTTCTTTGGTTATTCAAAATGGGACTACTTGGAAATTTAGACCGAAACTTAGTTTGTTCTGGATGAGACTGGTTTGAGACTAAATATTTAGCCAAGACTAAATTTTCACATCAAAATACTAGTAGAAATATAATTGCCATCACTGTTTCATGGCACACCTCAGAAGGCTTTGCAGCACACCATTGTGCCGTGGCACACTGGTTCAGAACCACTGTCCTAGTGCATCGGTGATGTAACTCTGGCTCTGACCATTTCAATTAGGGTGATGACTCTTGCAGCATTCACAGCATTAAAATCCATTGTAAATGTCCAATTCTGAAACCCAAAAGAATTAGAAGTCTATCTGTTAGCTACTAAACGCAAATGCCTACTCCCAATAGTGGAAGAAAAAAGTGGCACTAGCAGTCTAAGAGCAACAATGTCAGTTGAATTCTTAAAAGAAGTTGAAAATTTGTTACAGGTAGTGTGTTTGCAGCTGATGTTGTCTTATTTGGTTGCCTCATAGACTATTTTTAAATTTTAAAACGTTTATAAACAAGCTTGCTCACTTTTTTGCTTTTTGCAATATTCCAAGTGGGCTGATTTTTTGCTACTCAGTGTATTATTTTAGTGACTTGAAAGCTTTTATGTAGGTAAAAATTACTTTATACATGGTTTTTTTAAACTTTTATCTGCGTAACCCCATTTATATTATGGGGAGATATTTCTGACCTGCATGATTTTACACTGCGTGAGCTTTTTCAGGAATAGAACCTTCATGCAGATTGGGGGATTACTGTATGTTACTCACAAATTGGTATTATATATGGTTTAGCATGTAATGTGTAACAGGTCCCCTGAGGTACCAGACCCCACAAAACTGTGTATACAGTTGTGCCTCATCCAGCACAATTTTGATATGCAGGCATATCAGATGTTGAATTTCAGTATCTAGCTGGGTACTGGATAAGCCGGATATTAGAAAAAATATCTGGCTGGATACCGGATAATTCTTAAATGCTATACATAGGTCTAAGTATTTAAATATTTTATATAACTAACTGGTTTTTAACTATAAAATTTGCATCAACTATACTACTATCTACTGCTTTTTATTATTTTAGTAGCTATTTTTATTAAATTTTATTCCACTCCCACTTTTTTATTAATTTTACTGCTATAACTTTAGTTAGTATTAATGTACAGTAGGGTGTCCCATTTTGGACAAATCTCGGTTATTAATGTCCAGCCCTCTCATATTGTCACAAATGATGATTTAAGTATGCTAACCAATTTTTAGATCAAAATAATAAAATTTGACCCTGAGCACTCAATTAAAAAATTTAAGGGTCAAATTTTTAGAAAAATGTTTTTTTGATTTTATGCCTATAATTTCAATTTTAGATACTTATAAATGGTTCCATCTGATGTGTATTAAAAAATGAATCATTTGATACCAAATTTATATAGGTTTGGCTTAAAAATTGTTTATATGATTTTTTAAATATTTTTAAGGCATTTTATTAAAATTTTTGAGTATTTCTCTTGTTGCTTTCAAGTTTATTAAATAAATAAGGCAAATAAAAGAAAATTAATCATTTTCCGTTTAATTATCAAACAAAAATGATAAAAATATCCCTCTTTTTATGAACTAGAAAAACAAAAGCTTCCTCTACGTAATAAAAAAAAAAAAAAAAAAAAAACTTTCTTTTCGTAAAAAATGACTAAAACTTAAAATCTTCCTTTTAAAATAAAGAACTAAGAATTTATTTTTGATTTTTCAAATGTGCGGCCTAATCTCTGACATACTTGGTCAATGTTTTTTTCTTGAAATCAGGCATTTTTTGTCTTGTCTTCAACCACCTGCAGCAGATATTGTTTTTGTTTTTGAATTAGCATAATCTTCTATTAATTCAACACCTCATTCGGCCGTGTCATTTACTACTTTCATAGTGTACAAAATTACTCATTCTTTTGAAATCATCTTCATCTTTCCATTCGTTTGCAGATTTTCTAAGCCAGTTACCAGAATAATTGAATAAATTCAAGAAGACCCATGAGTTTGGCCCAGCTAGATCTGGAAGTCTCATGACAGGGTTAAGTGTAGGAAATGTTGGTGGTCCTCGTTGGTTAGAAAATCCTCGCTTCTCAAATTTTGATATTGGTTTAGCAATTTTGGTTTTCAATTCACCACTTAAATTTTCTGAAAATAAAGAAAGCGGTACCATTTCTTCAGTAACATACCAGAGGTGGCGATCAAGAGCCTTAATAGCCTGGTTTGCTGCTACTTCATTGATTTTCTTGTATGCTTGCAAGTCGTGATATAACTGCAGGTCATTTTCAGGTGCTTCAACTCCTTTTGTAGATGACACCCAAACTTTGATATAGTATATCATTACTATAAATTTGCATACTCTTTCCAGCTTATTCACCATATTTTCAGTGTAACCTGCTTGATCACTAAAAGCAAACATTTTTATACAATACATGATTGCAGCCATCCATCTAGCACAATGCTAGGCTCCAGGATGAAGCCAATGAATTCCTTTTGGAGGAGTTTGATTCGAAATCTGTAGGCATAACTCGGCACTTTCTTTATAATCTCTGTGAAGTAATACATTGCTATCTTCATTTTGCAGGATTTCATAAAGATATTTTGTTACATCTTCAATTTTATTCTTTAGGTACTGTATCTGTTTGTTGTTTCCAACGTTTTATGTTTCTTGCTCGTGTCTAAATTCTTCTATACAGTTTGTCTAAATTTTGAAAAATTTCATGATCAGGTGATATTGATTTGCCAAATATTACTTTAAAAACATCATTCAAAATTCTTTCAAATATATGATGCTTGCATGCGCACCAGAGTATCCTCTGTCCTAATAAGTTTTCTAGTCTTTTGCAGGCACCATTGATCCAACTGGAATTCGATGTGGTTGTATCAAAAACCAACAAAACCACTCTTCCTTCTAGGTTCCAGTCCATAGCAGCTTCAAAAGTGGCTTGGGCTTGAGAAAATCCAGTAGCATCAGGGATATCTGGAACTGCTAAAATTTTGCCTTCCTTCGCACTTGGCATTCCTGAAACTAAAATAGCCAACCATTCTTTCTTTTCACATCTCAATTCTGTAACTATTTTAGAATCCCAATGGAGCGAAGAAAAATTTGGAGGCTCAAAATTGATTTTCATTTTCTTAGATGTGTTCTCCCTACTTTTCTTTCCTGCATTCCAAGAAGTTGTTCTGGACAGGCTGACTGTTTCTAAATCTATATCACAGGCAGAAAGCACAGTAGCAGCAAAAGCTGTTCTTTGATTTAATGACAAGTTTAATCTGTCAGCTGTATTGCCAACTTTAGAAGACTTCATAATATTTTGACACTTAGGACCTTTTTTCGCACTCGAAAGTTTAAATTCTGGATCATCATGCTCCGATTCTGAAGACAAATTTTCTTGATAGACCATATTCATTTTAGATGTTCCAGGCATTGCTTTCCTTTGTGATTCTTTTCATTCAGTTTTTTATTTCTTGGATTCTTTCAGCTTTAGTCTTCTTTTCATATATTTTATCTAGATGACCTAAGCACATTTCCCTTTCTCTCTGATCTTCCAGAAATTTAACATCCCAAATTTTTGTTTCATTACTTCTTAGTGGATCTTTCATTATAATTTCTTCAGCGTTCTGAGAGCTGATGTCAAAGTTTTTTAAAACCTGGTTAAATTCCTGAAGTTTGTTATAATTAGGACATTCTGCAATTTGTGCAATAGTATCTCTCTTTTTAATTAAGTCCTTTAATAACTGTTTAGGTCTCGGATGATGCCCAACATCTTTAGAAGGTATACTGGCCAGGATCCAAAAATGTTTAACTTTTTCCAAAACTACTTTTATTGTCTCCTCTACTGAGTTATTCCTCATGGAGTTTCTCTTTAGACTTAAAAAGTGACGAAGAACATCTCCATTTGAGGGAAAAAGTGCCCCTATGTGTGGTTCCAAATGAGATCATCATCTCCAAGAACAGAATCATCACGTTCCTTATCTTTTCTTAAATTTCGTTCATTCAAGGCCATAGTTAATCATTAGGTAACTAGTTGACTAGCTAAAATCCTGAAAAAAGTAAATAAAAACAATTTTTGAGCCAAACCTATATAAATTTGGTATCAAATGATTCATTTTTTTAATATGCATTGTATGAAACCCTTTATAAGTGTCTAAAATTGAATTTATAGGCATAAAATTGAAAAACTCAAATTTAAAAAAAAATTTCACCCTAAAATTTTTTAATCAAGTGCTCAGGGGTCAATTTTTTTGATTTTGGTCTAAAAATTGGTTAGCATACTTAAATCATCATTTGTCACGATATGAGAGGGCTAGACATTAATAACTGAGATTCATCCAAAACAGGACACCCTAATGTACAGTAAATACTCAATGAGTCGGAATTTGGGAGGAGTTGGACTCGTCTGAGTCTTTGAGTCTCTAATACAGAATAAATTTTTTCAGTGTATGATACAGTGAAGTGCTTTTTTTCCTGTCAAGTGCCATTATTATTTTGTTTCTTTTACTAAGTGAAGTGTTTTTTTAATACTGTATTGTACAAAAAGGTAAATGGTAAAATTTTTTGTTTCACACTCAAAATAATTCCAGCAATGGTAAGTGAAACAAAGTTTTGTTGTTTTTAATGTTTATTTTGTTTATTTTGAACATTGTATTAGACTCTCACTAATCAAACTTAAAAGGTTAGAGTATTTATGCCTCTAGGGATAAATAGGGGTGGGTAATTAAGGTAATTCGCGATGAGTCAGACTTTTTAATGAGTCGGACTGGCTAGAGCCCTATATAGTCTGACTTATTGAGTATTTACTGTAGCTGCAAACCAATGGACTATATTATTTTCATATTTATTAATTTACATACAGTAATTTACAAATGGCACAGTTCACTGCCAGCCCACTAATTTAACAGCAACAGCAACAGTCTGTCTGCCAGGCCAGAATTTTTTATGTATGTTTGTTTCAGATTAATATTAAAATTTGTTCCTTAAAAAATAACAACAAAGTCATACAAGACTTATTACAATGAAATGACAGACTATGGAATCCCCATTCTTTAAAATCTTTCCAAAAGTAATATAATGTATAGAGTATAAACTAAACAATGTTGAAAAAGATTTTCCTGACTGAAAAGTATGCTGAGAACCTGAAATAAGTTTTTCATCTGGACACACAGGTGGTGCTCAATGGTAATTTTCAGAACTAAAAAAAAATGCATTGACTACTGATATAAAACTTGCTACCTTTCTTGAAAGTAGTCCCATTATACCTGTACCACTAATTACTGTAACTTTTTAACTACAATATTTTATCAGTTTCTATGTAATTTAGAGACTGATTATATGACGTAGTGTCTTTTTTAGTTAATGTCTGGCTATCTGGCCAGATACCAAATATTTGGCATTATCTGGCACACCCCTACAGGCATCCCTTGATATCCAATTGGGTTATGTTCCCAGAAAACTGATTGGATGGTGAATGATTAGATATTGAAGCACTTATACCATGGGGTCAATGGGGATATGTTCTGGAGGGTCTGAAAGGGGGGCTCCAAGAGGGTTTTTTACTCACCTCTCTCTCTCACTCCACCCTCACTCTCACTCCACCCTCTCTCACTCCACCCTCACTCTCACTCCACCCTCACTCTCACTCCACCCTCACTCTCACTCCACCCTCACTCTCACACTCCACCCTCACTCTCTCACTCCACCCTCACTCTCTCACTCCACCCTCACTCTCTCACTCCACCCTCACTCTCTCACTCCACCCTCACTCTCACTCCACCCTCACTCTCACTCCACCCTCACTCTCCACTCCACCCTCACTCTCTCACTCCACTCTCACTCCACCCTCACTCTCACTCCACCCTCACTCTCACACTCCACCCTCACTCTCACACTCCACCCTCACTCTCACTCCACCCTCACTCTCACTCCACCCTCACTCTCACACTCCACCCTCACTCTCTCACTCCACCCTCACTCTCTCACTCCACCCTCACTCCCTCACCCTCACTCCACACTCTCACTCCCTCACTCTCACTCCCCTCACTCACTCCCTCCACACTCACTCCCTCACCCTCACACACTCACTCCCTCACACACTCACCCCTCACCCTCACACACTCACTCCCTCACACACTCACTCCCTCACCCTCACTCTCTCACTCCACCCTCACTCTCTCACTCCACCCTCACTCTCACTCCCTCACCCTCACTCTCTCACTCCCTCACACTCACTCCACACACTCCACACTCTCACTCCGTCACTCCACCCTCACTCTCTCACTCCACCCTCACTCCCTCACTCACTCCCTCACCCTCACTCCCCTCACTCCCTCACACTCTCATCCCTCACTCTCACTCCCTCACTCCCTCACTCTCACTCTCTCACTCTCTCACTCTCTCACTCACTCTCACTCCCTCACTCTCACTCCCTCACTCTCACTCACTCACTCTCACTCTCTCACTCTCACTCCCTCACTCTCACACCCTCACTCTCACTCACTCACTCACCCTCACTCTCTCACTCCCTCACACTCTCACTCCACACACTCCACACTCTCACTCCGTCACTCCACCCTCACTCTCTCACTCCACCCTCACTCCCTCACTCACTCCCTCCACCCTCACTCCCTCACTCTCACTCCCTCACTCTCACTCCCTCACTCTCACTCTCTCACTCTCTCACTCACTCTCACTCCCTCACTCTCACTCCCATCACTCTCACTCTCTCACTCACTCTCACTCCCTCACTCTCACTCCCTCACTCTCACTCTCTCACTCTCTCACTCACTCTCACTCCCTCACTCTCATCACTCACTCTCACTCACTCACTCTCACTCTCACTCCTCACTCTCACTCCTCACTCTCACTCCTCACTCTCACTCCCTCACTCTCACTCACTCACTCTCACTCTCTCACTCACTCCCTCACTCACTCCCTCACTCACTCCACCCTCACACTCCTCACTCACCACCCTCACTCACTCCCTCACTCACTCCACCCTAACTCTCACTCCACCCTAACTCTCACTCCACCCTAACTCTCACTCCACCCTAACTCTCACTCCACCCTAACTCTCACTCCACCCTAACTCTCACTCCACCCTAACTCTCACTCCACCCAACTCTCACACCCTAACTCTCACTCCACCCTAACTCTCACTCCACCCTAACTCTCACTCCACCCTAACTCTCACTCCACCCTAACTCTCACTCCACCTAACTCTCACTCCACCCTAACTCTCACTCCACCCTAACTCTCACTCCACCCTAACTCTCACTCCACCCTAACTCTCACTCCACCTAACTCTCACTCCACCCTAACTCTCACTCCACCCTAACTCTCACTCCACCCTAACTCTCACTCCACCCTAACTCTCACTCCACCCTAACTCTCACTCCACCCTAACTCTCACTCCACCCTAACTCTCACTCCACCCTAACTCTCACTCCACCCTAACTCTCACTCCACCCTAACTCTCACTCCACCCTAACTCTCACTCCACCCTAACTCTCACTCCCCCTAACTCTCACTCCACCCTAACTCTCACTCCACCCTAACTCTCACTCCACCCTAACTCTCACTCCACCCTAACTCTCACTCCACCTAACTCTCACTCCACCCTAACTCTCACTCCACCCTAACTCTCACTCCACCCTAACTCTCACTCCACCCTAACTCTCACTCCACCCTAACTCTCACTCCACCCTAACTCTCACTCCACCCTAACTCTCACTCCACCCTAACTCTCACTCCACCCTAACTCTCACTCCACCCTAACTCTCACTCCACCCTAACTCTCACTCCACCCTAACTCTCACTCCACCCTAACTCTCACTCCACCCTAACTCTCACTCCACCCTAACTCTCACTCTCTCCACCCTAACTCTCACTCCCCCTCACTCTCACTCCACCCTCTCACTCACCCTCAACTCTCACTCCACCCTCACTCTCACTCCACCCTCACTCTCACTCTCACCCTCACTCTCACTCCACCCTCACTCTCACTCCACCCTCACTCTCACTCCACCCTCACTCTCACTCCACCCTCACTCTCACTCCACCCTCACTCTCACTCCACCCTCACTCTCACTCCACCCTCACTCTCACTCCACCCTCACTCTCACTCCACCCTCACTCTCACTCCACCCTCACTCTCACTCCACCCTCACTCTCACTCCACCCTCACTCTCACTCCACCCTCACTCTCACTCCACCCTCACTCTCACTCCACCCTCACTCTCACTCCACCCTCACTCTCACTCCACCCTCACTCTCACTCCACCCTCACTCTCACTCCACCCTCACTCTCACTCCACCCTCACTCTCACTCCACCCTCACTCTCACTCCACCCTCACTCTCACTCCACCCTCACTCTCACTCCACCCTCACTCTCACTCCACCCTCACTCTCACTCCACCCTCACTCTCACTCCACCCTCACTCTCACTCCACCCTCACTCTCACTCCACCCTCACTCTCACTCCACCCTCACTCTCACTCCACCCTCACTCTCACTCCACCCTCACTCTCACTCCACCTCACTCTCACTCCACCCTCACTCTCACTCCACCCTCACTCTCACTCCACCCTCACTCTCACTCCACCCTCACTCTCACTCCACCCTCACTCCACTCCACCCTCACTCTCACTCCACCCTCACTCTCACTCCACCCTCACTCTCACTCCACCCTCACTCTCACTCCACCCTCACTCTCACTCCACCCTCACTCTCACTCCTCCTCCACCCTCACTCTCACTCCACCCTCACTCTCACTCCACCCTCACTCTCACTCCACCCTCACTCTCACTCCACCCTCACTCTCACTCCCACCCTCACTCTCACTCCACCCTCACTCTCACTCCACCCTCACTCTCACTCCACCCTCACTCTCACTCCACCCTCACTCTCACTCCACCCTCACTCTCACTCCACCTCACTCCACCCTCACTCTCACCCCCTCACTCTCACTCCACCCTCACTCTCACTCCACCCTCACTCTCACTCCACCCTCACTCTCACTCCACTCCACCCTCACTCTCACTCCACCCTCACTCTCACTCCACCCTCACTCTCACTCCACCCTCACTCTCACTCCACCCTCACTCTCACTCCACCCTCACTCTCACTCCACCCTCACTCTCACTCCACCCTCACTCTCACTCCACCCTCACTCTCACTCCACCCTCACTCTCACTCCACCCTCACTCTCACTCCACCCTCACTCTCACTCCACCCTCACTCTCACTCCACCCTCACTCTCACTCCACCCTCACTCTCACTCCACCCTCACTCTCACTCCACCCTCACTCCACCCTCACCCTCACTCTCACTCCACCCTCACTCTCACTCCACCCTCACTCTCACTCCACCCTCACTCTCACTCCACCCTCACTCTCACTCCACCCTCACTCTCACTCCACCCTCACTCTCACTCCACCCTCACTCTCACTCCACCCTCACTCTCACTCCACCCTCACTCTCACTCCACTCCACTCCACCCTCACTCTCACTCCACCCTCACTCTCACTCCACCCTCACTCTCACTCCACTCTCACTCTCACTCCACCCTCACTCTCACTCCACTCTCACTCCACCTCACTCTCACTCCACCCTCACTCTCACTCCACCCTCACTCTCACTCCACCTCACTCTCACTCCACCCTCACTCTCACTCCACCCTCACTCTCACTCCACCCTCACTCTCACTCCACCCTCACTCTCACTCCACCCTCACTCTCACTCCACCCTCACTCTCACTCCACCCTCACTCTCACTCCACCCTCACTCTCACTCCACCTCACTCTCACTCCACCCTCACTCTCACTCACTCTCACTCCACCCTCACTCTCACTCCACCCTCACCCTCACTCTCACTCCACCCTCACTCTCACTCCACCCTCACTCTCACTCCACCCTCACTCTCACTCCACCCTCACTCTCACTCCACCCTCACTCTCACTCCACCCTCACTCTCACTCCACCCTCACTCTCACTCCACCCTCACTCTCACTCCACTCCCTCACTCCACTCACTCACCCACCTCTCACTCCACCCTCACTCCACCCCCTCTCACTCACCCTCACTCACTCACTCTCACTCCACCCTCACTCTCACTCCACCCTCCCTCACTCTCACTCCACTCTCACTCCACCCTCACTCTCACTCCACCCTCACTCTCACTCCACCCTCACTCTCACTCCACCCTCACTCTCACTCCACCCTCACTCTCACTCCACCCTCACTCTCACTCCACCCTCACTCTCACTCCACCCTCACTCTCACTCCACCCTCACTCTCACTCCACCCTCACTCTCACTCCACCCTCACTCTCACTCCACCCTCACTCTCACTCCACCCTCACTCTCACTCCACCCTCACTCTCACTCCACCCTCACTCTCACTCCACCCTCACTCTCACTCCACCTCACTCTCACCCTCACTCACCCCACTCTCTCACTCCACTCTCACTCTCACTCCACCTCACTCACTCCACCCTCACTCTCACTCCACCCTCACTCTCACTCCACTCTCACTCCACCCTCACTCTCACTCCACCCTCACCCTCACTCTCACTCACTCTCACCCACCCTCACTCTCACTCCACCCTCACTCTCACTCCACCCTCACTCTCACTCCACCCTCACCTCACTCCACCCTCACTCTCACTCCACCTCACTCCACCCTCACTCTCACTCCACCCTCACTCTCACTCCACCCTCACTCTCACTCCACCCTCACTCTCACTCCACCCTCACTCTCACTCCACCCTCACTCTCACTCCACCCTCACTCTCACTCCACCCTCACTCTCACTCCACCCTCACTCTCACTCCACCCTCACTCTCACTCACTCTCACTCCACCCTCACTCTCACTCCACCCTCACTCTCACTCCACCCTCACTCTCACTCCACCCTCACTCTCACTCCACCCTCACTCTCACTCCACCCTCACTCTCACTCCACCCTCACTCTCACTCCACCCTCACTCTCACTCCACCCTCACTCTCACTCCACCCTCACTCTCACTCCACCCTCACTCTCACTCCACCCTCACTCTGCATCCAACATCATAACCCTTCTGGTGCATTGATTTATAGCTCTAAATACACGAAGGAATATTTATTTTATTAATTAATTAAGCTTGGTGGAGGAAATGAGCATTACAAGGGAGTTTTACAGGGGGAAAACCCTATGGTAGGTGAAAGAGAATATCTGGAATTACAGGTGGAAAATGGAAGAGAAACTACACCTCACAAACTAATAGAAGAAACGAAGCAGCAACTGGCCTCAGGAATTGACAGTGTGATGGCAGAGTTGCTGAAAGCAGGAGATAAAATAGCTACCTGGCTGAATAGCTTAGACCAGCAAATTCTAGATGGTGGAAACTTAACGGAAGACTGGATAAACTGTAATGATACATAAGCAGGATTTTTTTGATTTGAGAATATCAGGGGAATATAAAATACTTGTGAAATATTTAGAACTTAATTATTTATAAATATTTTATAAATAATTTAACTATAAATTAATTTAAAATGTTAATATAAAAGAATTTAATAAAAATGAGCACTATTTGTTTTAAATTATATAAAACTCGTGCATTTTGTTATCTAGTAATTTTTTCAGCTTGCCATGTGATTTTTGCACAAGTTTTTTAAGAGTAGTTAGAATAAAAATTAGGTTTTAATTGTCTTATATAAAATGTGAATTTTTTTTTTACACCTTTTATGCAATTTTTATATATATATTTATATATATTTTTTATTTTGTTTTATTTAATTTGGCCCTTAAGCTTTAGGCTTTACTGGGCTCTTATTAAAAATAAGCAGCTAGTTGTTATAAATTAATAATAATAAATAAGTAAATAAGTGTTAATATTTAAAACATGTATTACAATATTAAACAATATTAATGGACAATATTAAACAATATTAGTGGACATTAATCCTAGATTTTTGTTAGTATGCCATTATTAATCAGGATGTCAACTTGGTTTTAAACAAATTTACATTCACAATATTTTTTATATCGGCATGTAAGTCATTCCATAGTTTCAATCCAATGAAAATGGGTAGTTTTTGAGATGAAGACAATCTAAATTGAGGTATAACAAGCTTTGATCTATTTCTGGTCTGATAAGAGTGGATTTCTTGAGTTACAAAATATTTATTTACCCATTGCAAATTAATGATTTTGTTCTTACTTTTAAATAAAAATAAAATGTGCCAGTTTGGTTATATCATGAGCGTGTTTAGCTCTTTAAATAATGCACTGAGTGATCAAGGAAATCAGCATCAGATAACCTTATTGCTCGTTTTTGGATGACAGATACTATTTAATGCGTTGTTAGCGGAGTTTCCCCAAACAAGGGTGCAGTATGTTATATAAAGAAGAACAAGAGTATGATAGAGTCAATAAAACTTGTTTAGGACTACATTTCTAAGTTTAAACATTATAGCAACGCTCCTTGAAATCTTTTTTGCGATATAATTTACATGATCACTCCATTGCAAATTCTTATCCAGCATTACACCAAGAAATTTTGTTACAGTACGCTCCTTTATGGTGATTTTATTAACATTAAGTTCATCAAGATTTCTTTTATTAGTAAAAATCAAGAAATTTGTTTTACTGGTATTTAGGAAGAGTTTATTGGTGGTCAACCATTTCATTACACTGATGAATTCTGAATGAAATATATTCTTAGCTGTATTAACATCTTTGCAAGAAAAAGAGAGAGTTGTATCATCTGCAAACATTATGAAGTTCAGTATATCAGATGAATGTGGAAGGTCATTTATATATAATAAAAATAACAGTGGACCCAAAACTGAGCCCTGTGGCACACCATGTTTGACAAGTGCTTTAGTTGAGCAAACCTTATTTACTGATACAAAATGATATCTATTGGACAAATAACTTTTAAACCAATCACTGACTGCTCCTCTAAAGCTGTAACAATATAATTTATTAAGTAGAATATTATGGTCTATTACATCAAACAGCTTACTCAAATCCATAAAACTGATATCATTATTTCTTTGTTCTCCTTAGCTATATTTACATTTTTCATAAGATTTAAAATAGCCATTTCTGTTGTTTTATTATTACAGAAGCCATATTGATTTGGAGATAATAAATTGTAGGATTCTAAATATCGCTGCATTCTACTTTTTACAATTTTTTCAAAAACTTTGCTGAACACAGATAACACTAGGCAACAAATTTCAACTTTTTTTTTGTTAGACACGTGAACTACTGATTCCTACTAAAGCGCTGATGCTGATTTCAGATCTGATATCAAAATTTATCTATCACGTCCAGATTTTGTGTAACCGAAAACCCCTATTTTTCATTTTTTTTCTCACCTGCTTCTATTACGAAAGCCGTCTAAGCCACTTTTCCGTGCCACGTTTTATGTTAAGCATACTTAAATAATTAGTGAACAGGGATGTCTTTCCTCCTTTATTCTGGCTTAAGACAGACAGCGGAATTCCGCTGGCGGAGTTACCACCCCTGCGCCCAACCATCCACCCAAAGCACGTTAGTATTTTGTTGTTACTACTGAAAGGCAAATTCCTGTTCGTAAGTGAAACTTTGGTGTGTCCTCTTCCTGTGTCGCTTGTAGGATGACGAGCTCTCCTTCTGCAGGAACCAACAATAATCTCCCATCATATTTGGGTTGAAATTACCTTGGTATCTGTTTTCCATAACTGAGATCTGTTGGTGGAAGCGCTCACCATGCTCGTCACTTACAGCCCCAAGGTTGGCCGGGAAGAAGTCAAGATGAGAATGTAAAAAATGAATTTTCAAAGACATTCTGCATCCCATTATTTCATAAGATTCAAGCATGTTTTCTATGAGTTTATGGTGGTTTTCAGCTTTGTGGTTTCCAAGAAAATTTTTGACAACTTCAACGAAAGATGTCCATGCTCTCTAGTTCATTCTCATTTAGGTTAGATAGAAACGATGAGTCGTGGATGACACTGCGGATCTGTGGTCCAGTGAAAACTCCAGCTTCTAGCTTAGCATCTGTCAATATTCCTTTGAATTTATCCTTTAAATATTGGAAACCACTACCTTGATGATCCATACCCTTCACGAAATTTTTCATAAGGCCAAGTTTAATGTGAAGTGGTGGAAGATGTACTTTCTGAGGGTCAATAAGTGCTGGGTGTTTCACATTGTATTTACCAATAACATGTTCAGTTCTAGATGGCCAATCATGTTTTTTGTAGTGGTTCTTGTCATCTCTGCTGTTCCATAGACACAAAAAGCACATATGCTTTGTGTAGCCCAACTGTAACCCAAGAAGTAATGATACAACTTTAAGGTCGCCACAAATATTCCATGTGTGGTCCTTATATTTGATGAGTCTTAGCAGCAGTTTCATCGATTCATAAGTCTCATTAAGGCCAGTGGCATGTGCTACAGGTATTGAAGGTTTTTCATTGCCATTGTGCAGTAATACAGCTTTAAGGCTAGCTTTACTAGAGTCAATGAACAGTCTCCATTCTTTTGGATCATAGCGACAGCCAATCCCTTGCATCAGACCACTGATATCGTGGCAGAAACAAACGTTTTCTTCCTGTAAGTAAAATGATGAAAACTGCAAATGGCAATGGCGGAAATGGGAAACTTTGGTGTTTGGTTGGAGAAGATTAAATTCTTGAAGTCTTGAACCAAGCAACTCTGCCTTTTCTTTTGGTAATTCCAAATCGCGCACTAAGTCATTTAACTCCGCTTGACTTAACAAATGTGGGGAAATATTTGCATCTGGAACATATATGCCATCTTTCCCTGTTTCTATATCACTAGCAGAATCTTCAGATGAACTGCTGTCTGTTATCGTTGCTGGTGGAACTGGTGGTGGATTTGTTTCATCATGTGGTACTGGTTTCATTGCTGATTCGCAGTTTGGGTACGTGATCTTTGATTTGTTTTTCTTTGTGAAACCAGCAATCTTTGTCAAACAAAAATAACAATCATTGAAGTGATTTTTCGGCTCACGCCAAACCATGGGGACTGAGAACGGCATAGCTTTTCTTTTACCATTCATCCAAGCTATTAACATTGCATTGCACTGTGCACAGCAAATATGTGGTGCCCAGTCCCTCTGTTGGTCTCCTAACTTAGTCAAAATAACACTTGTAGGCAAGTTTAATCTTTGTTGTTATGTTTCTATGTTGTGGCTTAGGTGTATATTGTCCACAGACAAAGCAGAAGTTGTCTGGGTGATTTACACAAGCACGTCTATTTGATGCCATTTTGAATTACCATACAATATCTGAAAAAACGTAGAAAGTAATTATTACGATGTGCAAAATAAAAAGAAATACACACCGTAGTACAAAACAAATGTTATAAAAACACACAAGTCACCACAACCTGTCACTTGCTTATCAGCAGAGAGCTTCAACAACCGTTCTGCTTGACTGTCACGTAGCGACTGACTGTTGGGCCATTGCCCATTACTATGCTCTTGACTCAGTGTTGCCAACTCGGGATAAATTTTATTTATCAAAATTGTTTGAATTTGTATATAGTTGGCAAAAAAAATTGCTTTAACCTTGAAAAGCAAGTTTGATATTACTGGCATTAAGCCAATTAAAACCAAAATCTGGACGTGGTAGAAAATTTTACTAAATGTGATTTGCATTTTACACAAAATCTAGACGTGATAGAGAAAATCTAATTATAGATTTGAAATCAGCATACCGAAATTAGCTAGGAGCACCTATTTGGTCTTCTGTAACAAAATCTTTGTTGCCTAGTGTAATGTGCATTCAATGTACAATGTGTTGTATATCAGGGGATCAGATCTGAAATATCAGAGGATTTTATCAGGAAACTTTATTCTTGGACCTGTGTATGAATGCTGATAAGAGAGGGAATAAAGCAATATGTGGTAATTACAGACCAGTGAGTTTCGTACCACATGCCTACAAGATACTGGTGAAGATTATCCAGAGGAGAATGCAACAAAAGGAAGAAATTTTGTTAGGAGAGGAACAGGCAGGATTTATACCAGGCATGGGCACATCTGATCAAATATTTAATCTATGCCAACTGACAAAAAATGTGGGAATGTGACAAAGTGGTATACTGTGTTTTTATAGATTTTTGACAGGCCTTTGACTCAGTGTGGAGAAAGGGATTGTACCAGGTTCTGATGTGTTTTGGCTTTGAGGAAAATATTGTTAATTTGATAAAACGATTGTATGAGAATACCAGAGCAAGAGTGAGGAAGGTAAAAATGACAACTGATGACTTCAGAACTAACCAAGGAGTGATACAGGGATGCCCATTGTCACCCCCATCTTTTCAACCTGTTTCTGGAGATGATGATGGGGGAGGCACTTGGTGACTACGAAGGAGTGAAAATCGGAGGAATACATAAGCAATCTAAGATATGCAGATGATATAGTACTGGTAACAGAGACGGCAGAAGAAATACAAGAAATTACTAGTAGGGTGGAAGAAGCATGCATAAAATACAGGCTAGAGATAATTTAAATTAAACCAAGACAATGAAGATAGGGAGGATGAGAGAATGGATGGTGGTGGCACTGGCATCGGGAATAATAAAGCAGGTAGAGGAGTTTAAATATTTAGGTGTGTGGTTCACGCAAAATAGAGATGACTTTAAAGTGGTGCAAGAGAGAATTAATCTGGGGTATGTGTCAATGAATAGACTCGCCATGATATAGAAAGATGACAATATCAGCAGAGTGCTAAAGACTAGATTATACCAGGCAATAGTGGTACCAGCAATTTTATATAGTTTGGAGTGCTTGAAGATGAAGTTAAAAGAAAAGAAGTTATTATCATTGGAAATGTATTGTCTGTGCTGAATTTGTAACATCCGCTGGTACCACAGATGAACAAATGAATATATAAGGGAATTGACTGGTGTTAAATTCACCATAGTGGACAGAGTGGTGGATGCACAGAGGAGATGGTATGTCCATGTGGAGAGGATGGAGGAAGACTGACTTCTGAGAAGGCTGATATATGGAAGAATAGTGGGATTGAGACCTCAGGGATACCCAAAGATGATGTGGCTCAAGATGGTAGAAAGAGAGAATCCGGGTTTAACCTGGTGCCAGAGAACAGATCTGGCCAGAGATGGGGCACAGTGGGGAGGTTACTGATGGGGGAGTCGTATTACACAGGACCCAACCTGGAGACCTCTAGGTGGGAACTAAGTCTAAGTTAAGTCTAATTAAAATGACAATTTGTTATAGCAAAGAACATGTTTACATTTTCAATATTTGCTCAGTATTTTATAGAAATACCTATATAAAAATTTAGCAGTCTCGTAAATGTTTTCTAGGTTAATGAATTCCTAGTTTATATTGGTATTAAAATCTCTTGTTACTATGCACAATATTTTGGTATCTGAGAAAACCTAATGGAGTAATTCATACAAAATTATGTATTCATCTAGGTTACTGCTATTTTAGTATGGCAAGTAGCAACTTCATTAATATGCAGTTGTTTATATTAAACTGAGTTCCTAATGACATTTTCTTATCACATGGTGTAGCAAGTTAATATATTATGTGCGCGTGTGCTGCTGAGGATGCTTTGTATAGGCATCATGAGTCTTAAAAGAAAAACTTAATTACTGCTTTAGTAGCCAGTGTTCTTGCATGAGTGTCAGATCAGAGTTATAAATTTCATGAACATCTGTATATTAATTTCTTGATTGATTTTGTTATATAAAATTTGGCAACATACATGGCATAATCACCATAATTGTTCAATGAAATCATTATTATTATCCATGTGATTGATAATATGATAAAGTTGTCAATGGTTATGCATTAGTTAGTGTCTTGCATTTGACTTAAACATTACTTCTGGTAACTTTTTTTTTTAACATGAATTTTATTTCCTTCACTGTTCACTGGAACACTATTTTGTGGGGAGTTTTTTAAGTCAAATGCATGACATTGATTGATGTGCAACCATTGGCAACTTTATCCTACTATTGTTATTTTGTGTATCCCATATTTCCTGTTAAGATGATTTATTATGGTACTTCACAATAATGCTATAGGGCCACTGCCTCGTATTACAATCTACAGATCTACAGAAGCTAAGACTAACAAAGACCCTAAGATCCACTCTAAGGTTAGCCCAAGAGAAAGAAAGAGTAGGGGGTTAAGAGAAGAGAATAAGGGGTTAAGTAAGTAGCAATACCTATCACTCATGGGTTAAAATTCATTCAGAAAGAGAGAAAGACAGACACCATCACCATCCGCTGGCCACTGCTGACAAGTTGGAAAAATAGTCGAAGAGAATATTTCCAGCTGTTGCAGACCAGTCCTCCACTCCATAGGGAGGTAGAGGATGCAGCCTACTCTGCCAGAAAGGGGTGAAAGATGAAAAGAAGTAAAATAAGAACACATTACAAACCATGCAACACATTCTTAATTCAAAGCAACACATACCTCCAGCAGTTGCAGACTGGTCCTCTACTCCATAGGGAGGTAGAGGATGGAGCCCACTCTGCTGGAAAGGGGTGGAAGATGAAAAGAAGTAAAATAAGAACACACTACAAACCATGCACCACATTCTTCATACAAACTACAGACATGCAATGAAGAGAGTTACAGACACAAATAAGGAGAGAGAGAGAGAGAGAGGGGGGGGGGGAAGTAGAAAGAATAACAAAGTGGGTTAGTTTATGCTACGAGCTGCATCTAAGCTTGTGTTAGTCTATTTTTTTTTTTATTTTTTTTTTTTCCTTCCCCACAAGCTGGCATTGTCATCAACAGACTCATCCTCAATTACCACCCCCAGAGCTCCTGTTGCTAATGGTTTTATTGTATTAAACAACGTTAATAATTCTAATGAGGGAGAGGGAAAAGAGTGTGGCTCGGAGGGAAAAGGGGGATTGTTTTATTATTATATTAAGCATTTTAAAAATATTAACATTTATCTAAATGGTTCTTAAACATATTAATGCTGGTAGAGTTCACAATGGGCGTGGGAAGATTATTCCATTTATCAATTACTTTAAACGTAAAGAAGTTTTTAGTGATATTAGTAATGAAACGTCTGCCACGCAACTTGAATCCATTATTAAGAGTATTGCTGTTATTGAAAGTGAACAGTTTGTCAAAATTAATGTTATCGATGTTATTTTGATTTTGAAAACTTCAATAAGCTCCCCCTTTAATCTCCTAGTTTCGAGTAAATGCAAGTCTATCTTCATAAGGCTTGTTGTGCAATGATGGAATTAGTTTCATGGCATGATGCTGAACCCTTTCTAACCTATCAATATCCTTACGCAAATACAGCCACCAAAACTGAATGGCATATTCTAAATGAGGCCTGACTAGGGACTTGTAAAGGGGCAATATAATATTCTTTGATTTAAATTCGAAATTATAATAGTTAAGCTGCTTTGAGTATTACTTTAAATGAGCTATATTGTGGATATTTGATATATAGTTTTACAGTAAAGATATATATATATATAATATATATATATATATATATATATAAGCAAAGAACCACAGGGAGAAGGAAAAGGAAACATGAAGTCCAAGCACTTTTGTGAGATATTCACATCTTACGGACAAGAAAGAAATGGGACATATTTCTTTCTTGTCCCTGAAGATGTGAATATATCATGTAAGTGCTCACACTTTGTGTTTCCTTTTTCCTGTGGTTTTTTGCTTATTGAAAAGATCACGTTTTGCGATTTATTATTATTATATATATATATATATATATATATATATATATATATATATATATATATATATATATATATATATATATATTAGTGATGTAGCGGATGTAATTTTTTTCACATCCGCGGATGAGGATGTTTGATTTCAACATATGCGGATGTGGATGTCTACATTTTCGTTATTTTTTAGGATATATTTGAGATTTGTTGTGTTTAACGTATATAATAAGTTATTATATAGAGAGAGCTGTAGCTATAATGTAGTATAATTGATTAATTGTACAATAATTGCTGTACTTTTCTCTGAACATATAAAATAATATCAAGTATCTAACTAATATAGAAATCAATTAGTGAATTCGTCTGCAAATAAATTCGTTATATTTTGAGTTTCAGCCACAATTAGAAACCATAATTGTGTTACCAGGATGCGGGATGTGAACCCAACTCAAATGCACCCCACAGACCTCTTTCCCCAACCTCCACCCTTATAGAAAGAGATCTTTAATTAGCTTGATAACTATTTATATTAAGTTTGAAGTTTTATTAGGCATATTTATAAATGAGTAATTAAAATAAAGTAAACTAAGATGTTCATCGTTTAATGTTCAAACTTAATTATAGGAAGGTTATGCTTAAGGAACATTAATTTTTCTGCCTTTTCTGCTGCCAGTCTGTTTCTCTTTTCATCATATATTAATCCAGCACTGCTAAATAATCTCTCGCTTGGTACATTTGTTGGAGGACAGGCTAAATGTTTCCTTGCAAGTTTACTCAAGTATGGATAGATATTCTGCGTATTTTTCCACCAACTAATAGGATTGTCACATGCAGCCAGGCGTTTTTCTTGGTGATAGCTCTCGATCATTTTTACTACATCTTTTGACATCGCGTAGGTCTCGTCATTGCTGCTTGACTCAAGAAACTGAGAGACAGATTCTGTGATAGATTTGCTTGTTGAAGGTGTTGGTTCTGTCACTGAAACTTTTATTCTTTTGGTGGGTGGCGAAGCGACAGATTCAAGAGATTGAAGCTCTTCAACTGCTTTGCCAAGTGATGATTTAACTCGTTCTAATGTACTAGGTGAAAATAACTTAGCTTTGTAACGTGGATCTAAGTAGGTTGCAAGAGAGTAACTTCATACAAGAACAGCCTCTTGTCTTGTCGCTTGCATCACTTTTGCGCACAATGAACTAGTTCTATTAATATAGTAGAATTTGATAATTTCCGCTTATTAATGACGTTTTATCTCAATGGTCCACATCCGCACGACATCCGCAGTCCAAAGTGCAGATGCGGATGCGAGAAAATGTGCGGATGTTCCGCGGATGCGGATGTGACCTACATCACTAATATATATATATATACTACTGTGCAAAAGTCTTGGCCAGTTGCAATTTCATTAATTTTGAGGTCATAAAGGTTAATAAAAGTGTACAAATGAACATTATAATGAAGTATATTTAAGCTAATAGCACATAGCACCACATAGAAACAAAAACCTTCAAAAATAAATGTGTTCCTGATATTTGGTATGTCCCCCTTTTGACTCGATAACAGCCTTGATCCTTTTCGGGATACTTTGCTGCAGAGACTCGAGAAAATCATTCAAAATGTTATTCCAAGCATCTTGCAAGACAGCCCATAGTTCATCCTATGATTTTGGTTGCTTCTCTTCTTTTGTTCCAGATAATCCCAAACAGCTTCAATGATGTTCAAATCTGGACTTTGTGGTGGCCATTCCATTAGTTGGAGCTCTCTAGCAGCCTCTTTTCTTTCCAAATATTTTTTGACATTATTAGCAGTATGTTTGGGGTCATTGTCATGTTGGAATATAAAGTTCCGGCCGATCAGACGTAATCCTGAGGGAACTGCATGGTGTATTAATATCTGTCTATACTTTTCAGCTGTCATGATTCCGTCTATCTTCACCAAATCACCGACTCCATTTGCTGATATGCACCCCCCCCCCCCCCCAGACTTTTATAGACCCTCCTCCATGCTTAATTGTTGGTTGTAGACATGTCTTTGAGATCTTCATTGGTCCTTCTCCTCACATACTATCTTCACTTTGTCCCAAATATCTCAAATTTTGACTCATCACTCCAAAGTACTTTTTTCCACTGTTCCATGCTCCATTGACGATGTTCACGTGCATATTTTAATCTTTTGGCTTTATTCCCTTTCCTAAGTAATGGTTTTCTTCTAGCTACTCGCCCATGAAGACCATTTTTAATCAGTACTCTTCTAATGGTGAAAGGATGCACTTGTGTTCCTGAAGTTTGAGCAAGTTCTGATGATAGCTCGGCACTTGATGCTCATCTATTTCTCAGGGATGTAAGTTTCAAGTGTCTGACATCAGATTCCGAAAGTTTTCGAGGTCTTCCACTGCGTTTTCTGTCTGATACGATCCCTGTTTCTTCTTTTTTCATGATGATTTCTCGTATTGCATGTCTTGAAACGCCGGTTTTTCTTGAAATTTCAGACTGGGAATTTCCCTGTTCATGTAAGAATACGATTTTGTGCCTGATCTCGATAGAAACCTTCGTCATTTTGGTACGGTCCTTACGTAAAACTTCAGAAAATACCTGAAACAATATAATATCCATTAATAAATTTAGAACCACTTAAAGAGTAGAATTATCATTTAATAACTTCACAAAGGACATTAATTAACCATGAAACCATGTTGTTTTAAATAATATTGTGTACTACCACTAAAATGTATACAAATTGTAACTTAAATGCCTTTAAATTGGAATGTGCCTCTACATATTAGATTGATTTGATGTATAATTTGATTTGATGTATCCTCAAAACATCAAGTATATTCATTTACATTACTCTAAGATTTAGATGTACGTGATTAATCAGAAAAATATATACCTGGCCAAGACTTTTGCACAGTATATATATATATATATTTTTTTTTTTTTTTTTTTTTTTTTTCAAGAAGAACCGATTCGCCTCTATTTAAAGGGCATATCTCAGCGGAAAAACAAAGAAAAAGTGAGAGGAAAGACAGAGGAAAAAGAAAGGGTGGAGGGGACAGTCGAAGTGGAAAAAGACCAAGGACTGCAGGGCCGAGCCCCATCATCCTTGGGTGCTAGGGCCGGGAGGGCGCATGTGAAACCTCCAGGAACAAGCACGTACAAACGAGCACAAAGAGCACTCAAGAGCACGAGCTTAGAACCCCCTTGCGGGGATATATATATATATATAGAGGGTGTCCCAAAAAAACCATATACTCTTTATAGCATCATATATTTTATAATTTAAAAAAACAACAATAATGTTATAGCAATTGCCAATGAAAGGTAAATTAGTAATCTAAGTGATCAAAATGTTATAGCGAGTTGTTTGCATATAAAATTTAATTAACTACGCCAAGTGCTCAATGTTCTCTGGCGGCATGAATGCACTTTTGAATGCGTCGACTAACTGATTCGCAGACATGGACTAATGTGGATGCTGTGATGGTCCCGCACTTTTCCCTAATTGCATCCTTTAGGTGTTTGAGTGTTGTAGGTCTTGTACCATAAACTGCATCCTTCAGGTAGCCCCACAAGTAAAAATCAAGTGGAGTCAAGTCCAGTGAATGTGGAGGATACTCAATGCTTCCTCTTTGTCCTATCCAACGGTTAGGCAATGTTTCATCGAGGTACCTTCTGACATCACAATGATAATGAGGAGGGGCTCCATCTTGTTGAAAGTAAAAGTTGTCATTTCCAAACAACTTCCGAACTGCAGGTATAATTTCTGTCCGCAGCATGTCGAGATATGCGGCACCAGTAACTGTCCCATTAAAGAAAAATGGCCCAACCAAACCCCTGGATGATAAACCACACCATGCTGTTAATCCTGGTAAATTAACATGTTTATCCACATAAACGTGTGGATTATCAAGTGACCAGTACCTGCAGTTGTGTCGATTTACTGTGCCATTCAGCTTGAAGGTAGCTTCATCAGACCACACGATTTTGTTGTATTGAAAGTGCATTCATGCCATCAGAGAACATTTTGAGCACTTGGCGTAGTTAATTAAATTTGATATGCAAACAACTCTCTATAACATTTTGATCACTTAGATTACTAATTTACCTTTCATTGGCAATTACTATAACAATATATTGTTTGGTTTTTTTTAAATTATAAAATATATGATGCTATAAAGAGTATATAGTGTTTTTGGGGACACCCTGTATATATATATATATATATAATATATAATATATAATATATATATATATATATAATATATATATATATATATAAAAATAATAATAATGAGCAAAGTATATGGTTATCTTATAGCTAATTAAAGAAATTAACAGTGTTAGTGATGCCAGTGAAATATTGCTTTAATTAAATTATAAATTTCCTTATTGCTATTAATTTAAGTTAACAAATAAGAAAAAAATGTTGAAATCCGATGAAAACAAATGACTACCTATTACAGAGAAAAAACATATAAAGAAACAATAATAAACTTCCAACAGTATTCTTGTGCATAGGTCCTAATTTTTAAATTTGATTGAGTCCCCTTCTCCGCTGATTTAACTTTACTAAAATTTCAAGAATATCTATTTTGATTTCTCTGCATAGTCAGTTACATAAGTCAAAGTACGCTGTTCATGCTGTTATAGCCCAGTATATCCTGACTTTTGTAACTGATGGTACATTACATACTCAGTGCTTCTAGCTCTTTTTTGTGCATGTAATGAGATATACCCTTATAGAAGTTCCTTTGTGGATCTTTGGCAAGGCAAAATAGGCCTGCTTGATTTTATTCAATATTCCATCATTACCCTCCATTAGCTTACTTTCCCAATGAAATTTGTTTATATTTGGAAATTAATTTTGCCTTGAAAAGTTGCATTTTTTAATAAATGAGGGGTCCCGCGTCTTAAGGTACCTAAGTGCCAAAATTAAAATTTGCCAGAAATTGCCTCCAAAGTTCAGCAATATTCTCGCAATAGTATCTCTGTTATTAATTGAGCTAGAACGTTCATTTTCGGCTAAATTAGAGTTCTAAGTATGCTAATGAAGATGTTGATGAGTTTTTGGAATAGATTTTCATATTTTATATATATTTTTAAAATTTTTTGATTTTCTTATTATGCCAAACTTTGGGTGAACTTTTGGCTGGTGATAGAGGTGAAAAAAGTAGTTCACTTCATAAGGTTTTCAACTATACTTCTAGTGTCGTAAGGTCATTATAACCCAAACCACGCGATAGAGGAAGGGTGAAAATAGTGATATGCATCAAAAACACGTTTTTGCCTGTGGTGGTGCTTAGGTACCTTAAGACGTGTGACCCCTCAAATAATAATGGAATCCAAGACTCCTTTCTGTCAAACCCCTGCTTGAAGAGGGTATCCACAATTTCAATCTCTACCTCTTACAGGGTTCATAGTGACTTGGAAAGTCAGGGAATTGAAAAATGGTCAGGGAAAGTAAAAAGTTTGAAATTTTTGGGGAAACAGAAAAAAAATTGGATGGTGGTCAGGGAGTTAACATGACTGTAAAAAATGATAGGCTATGGCAGACTGTTTAGATCAGTGGTGCACAAACTTTTTTGATGTGAGGGCCAAGCGAAGAAAATAACTAAATGTATTAGCCTACTTACTTTCCATCTAAGTCATAAATTGGGTCACTTTTATATTCTAACTTTTTCATTGAATTGAAAAGACCCGTGGGGCCACTGAAAAGACCTGTGGGGGACACATTTGGCCCCGTTTATGTACCTGGTTTGCCGGGTATATATATATATACATATATATATATATATATATATATATATATATATATATATATACAGGGTGGGCCGTAAGTTTCCATACATAGGAAAAATAATTTTTTTTTTATGGACAACCATTTTTATTTATATAATATGCTCTACATGGTTGCCATTGTTTTGAAAACACATTTCAATACGTGTTCCCCACTGTTGATGAACACGCATTAGCACAGTTGACGTTATGCTTGTAATGGCGTTGGTGATACGTTCCTTTAGATGATTTATGTCTCGTATCTTTTCCTGATACACCATGGCCTTCAAGTGCCCCCAAAGATAGAAATCAAGGGGGGTGAGATGTGGGGATCTGGGAGGCCACTCCACAGGACCACGCCGACCAATCCAAGCATCCGGAAACTGCTGATCCAAATACCGACGCACGTGAAGACCATAATGAGGTGGAGCTCCATCTTGCTGGAAGTAAACTGGGAAGTTACCTTCCTCGTTTAGCAGGGATGGGAAAATCTCTTCTTGCAACATGTTAAGATACCTTTCGGCATTAAGATTTCCACTGACAAAAATTGGTCCAATAATTCTGTCACCCCATATCCCGGCCCACACCATCACTTTACCGGCACCTTGCATCTTCGTCGGACTCAGCCAGTTAGGGTTAGCATTACTCCAGTAACGTATGTTTTGCCGATTAACCTCTCCATTGACGTAAAAATTTGCTTCATCAGTAAACAAGATCTTAGTTGAAAAGTTTGCATCCTCATTCACTTTGGTTAATGCCCATTCACAGAATTCCATCCGTCTATCCGGGTCGTCTTCACTCAAATGCTGTGCCATATGCAATTTGTATGGATGCCATTTGTTTGCTTTCAAAATGCGCCTGATACTCGATCTGCTGACACCACTTTCTGCAGACAACCGTCGTGTACTTTTTCTGGGACTCCGTGTAAGCGCTGTAAGTATCGTAGCTGTTGTGTCTTCATCGGTGGCTGTACGTCTTGGACCACTTCGCGGTTGATCTGCAACATTTCCAGTTTTCTGAAACTTGTTAATAAGTTTTGCCACAGTGTCGTGTGTGATGTTCGTTCCATGTTGTCTGTTAAAGTTCATTGCAACCATGCGACTGCTTCCCGACCCAGCCATCAGTATGATTTCAATTCGTTGCTCTTTCGTCAAACGCATATTCTTAGGGTATCTGAAACATAAAAACAAACGTTTAATTTTTCCTATGTATGGAAACTTACGGCCCACCCTGTATATATATATATATTCTACAGTAGGAAAAAACATACAGGAGAAAAAAAAAAAAAATTTTATATATATATATATATACAGTCGACCCTCGACTTACGTAATTAATCCGATCCGAGATGAGTTACTTGACTCGAAAATGACGTAAGTCAAACCCCAAAATACATGTAAATCAGGTAATCCATTCCAGGACCCCAAAAAAGTATTGAAAATAATAAAGTAATTAAATTGTTTGATAAAAACTGTATATAAACAGAATTATAATGGTAATTAATAATTATTATTAAGAAACACCATCTGTAAAAAAAATACATTAAAAATTAATAATAAAAAATTAATTTAGACTTATATTGGAGAGAGAGTTGAATAATACACAGTAAAAATAACAATGAAATAACGTGAAATACCCAGCATCCTGCCAGTGAGTGGTCACGTACTGCATTTGCGATTAAGCAGCTATTACGCAACACAAAATAATTATGTAAGACGAATCAATTATAGTCAATGGGGGCTTCTCGAAATTACGTGAGACGGTGATGACGTAAGTCGAGGGTCGACTATATATATATATATATATATATATATATATACACACACCACACAAACTCAGAATGGTCCCCTGAGAAACTTATATGTTAAACACAGACCGTGCATGGAACAAGGAACTCTTCTGGGAAAATTAAATCCACTATAGTCCGAATAAGTAATGGTAAATGACAAATACCATAGTTTTTCTTTTTCATGATGCTAGCCTGACGTGGGCAATGGGTCTCTCGCAAAGAGGTCCCATAAATATAGCTTCTCTCACCAGCTATATGCAAAGCAGACAGGATCCAGCTTTGGGACATGGATCTAGGGTTTAAAGCAAGCCTAGTCCCACTACATTCAGAACCTCTATATAAGTAAAAGACTCGTTGCATTCACGTCAGATTGAATAAATCAAAGAAAAAGGAGTAACTATTGTATTTTTAGCCAAAAAAACAGCGGTTGAGGTTTAAGTTTTGTTTTTTTGGCTAAAAATACAATAGTTACCCCTTTTTCTTTGATTTATTCAATTTGACGTGAATGCAACGAGTCTTTTACTTATATAGAGGTTCTGAATGTAGTGGGACTAGGCTTGCTTTAAACCCTAGATCCATGTCCCAAAGCTGGATCCTGTCTGCTTTGCAGATAGCTGGTGAGGGAAGCTATATTTATGGGACCTCTTTGCGAGAGACCCGTTGCCCACGTCTGGCTATCATCATGAAAAAGAAAAACTATGGTATGGTATTTGTCATTTACCATTACTTATTCGGACTATAGTGGATTTAATTTTCCCAGAAGAGTTCCTTGTTCCATGCACGGTCTGTGTTTAACATATAAGTTTCTCAGGGGACCATTCTGAGTTTGTGTATATTAAACGGACGTGTTACGTGCCTTGAAAAGTGGATGCTCAATGTCCCGGTTGAGGTTTAAGTTTTGTTTTTTTTAGGCTAAAAATACAATAGTTACCCCTTTTTTTTTATTTATTCAATCCGAAGTGAATGTATTAAGGAATTTAAAAAGTATAGATTGTAAATGTTATAAAAGTCATATTGAAGGATATATATATATATATATATATATATATATATATATATATATATATATATATATATATATATCAGGGCTGTGGAGTCGGAGTCAGGAGTCGTGGAGTCAGTCAATTTTGAGTGGAGTCAGAAGTGCATAGTTGGATGGAGTCGGAGTTGGTGCAAATCCTTCAATTATAACCATAGCAGCCTAGGCCTAGCTCAATTTTATGAATAAAATAGATTTAACTTAATGTTTTAATATATAAATAATATATAATATATAACATATAAATATATAAATATAAATAATATATAAATATAGTTGCTTATAATTAATAAGGATTATAATTAATTAATTAACATAATTAATAATAAGGAAAATTAAAAATTCTGTACTAGCAACCCTAAATCTTTTTCAGATTTTTAGATTTCAATTTGATAATTTTGATAAGCATCACTGAAAGAAGATTTAATGGAAGCGATCCTTTTTTTAAGAACAAATTCAGTTTAGGTTAGTACATTTTGTTACGGATGTTTATAATAATACAAAAACATCTTATTAATTTGCTAAACCAATAATAATCTTATTTTGTTTGTTTCAATCAGTTTGTATTTTGGGATTTATTGTAATTTTTGAATAAAGAGAAAAAAAGCCATTAAGGCATAGTTACAGCCACTAAGTAACCTGATGAGTCATGTGGTGGTGACGAAATGCCTTGTTTATGAATCTCCATTGGCCTAATAAAGCTAATCGTAATCAATTTGGCCTTAACATTCCATCGGAGTCGTAATTATACAAGTCAGATTTCTGGAGTTGGAATGTTAAAATTTTTGGAGTCGGCAAATTTTATCACCGACTCCACAGCCCTGATATATATACACACACGCACACACCTTGCTTTACAACTGTTGCCCCCTCCTCTCGAGTTGGCCTGGTGAAGTAGTGAGTTGGTTTCTTGTGCTCTCCACCTCACATAGCCAGGCATGCCAGGCTCATCAGGGATTGTTCTGAGCCAGGTGTCTAGTCTTCTTTTAGCACGTTGACTGCCATGGTGCCCATATATGGGCGCCAGTGAAAAATTCAGTTGGGCCACATCACCCATATGTGGGTGACAGTGTTAACTACTTTTTGACCCTGTCGCCCATTTATGACTGACAGTATATGCAATTCCTTATGTTATAAAAATCGTGTGGCCCCTGACGAACATTTTGCTATAGGTTTGGTGGCCGTGGGAGGAAAAAAATGAACCGTATCCGACGTTTAGCTCTTACCCCAGGTTCTGGCATGTGGAGCCAGTTGGATGATGGAACCCTTTTTTTTTTATTTCAATACAAAGTTTACATATACAATTGGTATGCAATAAGTAATAACAGAACATACAATAAAGAAATTATTGAATATAAAGCAAAATTTACTTGACTTTTACGAAGTGACAATTTAGTTTACAAACAAAGAGATTTTCATACACAAATAAAAAATGAAATTGGTGACAACAAAACTAATATCAAGGATTCAATACAATAGAAATTGGGCAATAAACAAATGAATATAAAGGATTAATTTACTTTACTTACTTTTTCATTTACATTATTGAATATAAAGCAAAATTTACTTGACTTTTACGAAGTGACAATTTAGTTTACAAACAAAGAATTTTCATACACAAATCAAAAAGGAAATTGGTGACATTTTACTTTACTTACTTTACTTACATTTTACTTTACTTACATTTTACTTTACTTACATTTTACTTTACTTACATTTTACTTTACTTACATTTTACTTTACTTACATTACTTACTTTACTTACTTACTTTTTCCATTTACATTTCGTGGTGACTAGCAAAGCAGTCAAGGCACATGTAAGGTTGTCCATCACATTGTGAGCAATATGTGTAGACCTTATAAGCATTCTTTCTTGCTGCCTGTCTACCCTTTTCTTTTGTTACTTTTTCATAGCAAATTTTACATACCCGTCTTATCATTTTGTTATTTGCATCAGTCTTACGCTTTATGATGTGAGTAACTACACCTTTTGGGTTTACGTATCTCATTTCTTCACATTCAAGGAGAGATAAAGCAAGCTTTTCTCTGAAGTTTCTTATTTTCATTGTCTTTCCTGTTTTTTTCTGGTAAATGATATGCACATTTACAACAGCTAATCCAAGTATAAATTCAATGCCAAGCTTCCTGTACCACTTCACCCCTTTTCTTAGAGTGGTGGCATAAGAAGCCATCTGGTCAGACAGGTCTATACCAGCTTTTCCCTTGTTATATGCAACAATTGCAGAAGGTTTTCGTGTGCACTTTCTTTTCTTTCTATTTGATGGCCCTGGTTCATTCATGTCTTGGTTCAAGTCAACAAAATCTGGTGCATGTTTTGTTGTAAGTAGTCGAACGTCTCTGGTATCTTTCCACTTGAGCACCACTATACCATTGCTATCTTCTCTTGCTATCATATCTCCTCTTTTCAGCTTACTGTCCATCACAATCTTTGGCATGTTCTTTTTGTTTGCCCTCAAAGTTCCCACAATGTGAGTCTTCTTTTCCAAAAAGGATGTAGCAAGGTCATAACTAGTGTAGAAATTATCTACATGTAAGGTCTGTCCTTGATTGAGAAGGTCTGACATCAAGTTTTCACATACCTTTCTTGCTAGTCCTACTTCTCTTGTACCGTCCATGGACTTTCCCGAATAAATTGAAAGATTGTATGTGTATGTGTATAGTCCCCCATATATGGGTGACATGCCCCCTAAAATCAGATTTCTATAGTATGTCACCCATATATGGGTGACATGGCCCCTAAATCAGATTTTTATAGTCACCCATATATGGGTGACATGGCCCCTAAAATCAGATTTCTATAGTTAGTCACCCATATATGGGTGATGGCTCCTAAAAACAAATAACAAATAAAAAAAAAAAAAAAACTATCCTTATTACTAAACTTTTCATGTAGTATACCTAAAATCGATATCAAGCCAATTTTTAGACTGCCTAGATACAAATTAATGAAAAAAACATGTTTGGCCCCAGATGACATGTTACTCATTTAGGGCTTGGCAGTCAACGTGTTAAAGATGTCCACTGCAACCCCCTTTGTGTTTCTTAGGTCTTTGGGCAACTGATTAAACAGTTTTGGTCCTCTCACTACAAAACTATTTTCTTTCAGGGTCAAGGATGTTCCCTGTCTCGCCTTCAATTTGGGAATATGACACAGTCTACCATTTCTACCTTCCACCATTGTTGGGGGAGTTATAGGGTTCAGAGTAAGATTAGGGACTAGTTTCTCCATTATTTTCCAAGTGTAAATAATGGTGTATCTCTCTCCTCCTCTCCAGTGAATATAGGTCTAGTTCATAACCTTTCCCAGTAATGTAGTTCTTTGCACTCATTGATCTTGGCTGTGAAGCTTCTCTGAATCTCTTCCAGCTGTCTAATGTCTTCTTTTTTATATGGGGATGTTAGGACTGAGCAGTATTCCAATTTGGGTATGATCAGGGTTTTCAGTAGAGGAATCATTACATTCCTATCCCTTCGTTTAAAGGTTCTCAAAATCTGTCCCATTATTCTCCTTGCTCTGTTTACTGCTATCTTATTTTGTTTCAAATTTCGCATCATGTCATTACAAACCCTAAATCTTGTGCTCTGGAATTTCTCTGAATTTCCTGTCCATTTGGGGTATAATATTCCATGGATTTTAGGTCTTCTCTTTTTCCCTACTGTAATAGTTGAAATTTCTGTGTTAAACTTCATATTGTTGTCTTCTGTCCACTTGTAGATTCTGTTTGTTGGTTTGTAGAGATCCTATATCTTCTGGGTTTCTTATTTTTCTACTGATCTTTGTGTCATCCTCAAAGGATGTTACTGTGTTATCTGGTAATTTCCTCATCTATGTCAGTTAGCATGATTATGAAGAGTAGTGGAGCTAATACTGTTCCTTGTGGTGCTGAGCTGAGGACTTCTGATGAAGATACTCCTTGTACTGCAATGACTTGCTGCTGCTCACTGAGGAAATTATATATCCATTTCCCCACTTTTCCTCTTATTCCCATATATTTCAGTTTATGTATTATGATTCCATGGTCACACTTGTCAAACACTTTAAATAGCAAAGTCTGTGTATAGTACATCATAGTTTTCATTACTTTCAACTGCATCAATAATGTTGTTGTAGTGTGCCATTAGTTGTGATAGACATGATCTGCCTGACTGAAACCTGTGTTGATCATTTAATTTTTTCAGTTCCCAGAAAGTCATAGATTTTCTGTAACTATTCTTTCAAATATTTTAGTGAGATGAGATGTAAGCGACACTGACCTATAGTTTTTGGCCTTGGATCGATGATCATCTTTATATATTGGGACTATGTTTGCGCTCTTCAGAATGCCTGATATTTCTCCTGTGTCTAGTGATTCTCCATATCCAGTGTAAGGGCTCAGTGATTGCATTCTTGCAGTTTTTGATTAGTGTGGCATTCCATTTATCTGGTCCTGCTGCCGAGTGTTTTTAGTTTCCCTATGGCTAGTGTAATATCATCTGTCATAAAGTCGAAATCCATTATACTTTCTCCTTGTGGTTCGTCTTCAAAGAACGCGTTTCTATCGCATATCAATTTGTCAGTTTTTGGGATACCATAAGACAGGGTCACTTTGACCACTTTTTTACTTCTTTTGATTGGCATATCCAAATTTACCTGAATAACGTTAAACTAGAACTAACATATAAATATTATAGGCCTATATTTTACTTACCTAATTTTGAGGCAGGTAGCTGCCCTGGTACTTCTGGTACATCAAAAAATAGGGGTGGTCAAAGTCACTCCTAGGGTCACATTGACTGGAGTGGTCAAAGTCACACCATTAATGGTGAAAGTCATATAGGTACGGTATAATACTATATATATATCACACTCTATATTTATATGTACTGAACCATACTGTATTTATTATTTATGGTACCATATAAGCACACCGGACAAAAAATTAGTCACCCCTAATAGCACCGATAGTAGGAAGTTCAAGGCCACACAGAGGGCGCTGATGTAGCATTGGTAAGTGACAAGTAGCGGTGACGTAGCACACAGGATCAGATCTGTTTCATGAGGTGGTGAAGAACAAAGTGTGTGTTGGATATAGTCTGCAAAATGGGTCGTGAGGCAGACGTTACTCAGTGGCAAAAAGGAGCCATCGTGTTTGGCAGAGCCCACGGACACAAAATGTCTGAAGTAGCCCAATTTGTTGGTGTGTCAATGCGTACTGTCCAGCGAGTTTACAAAGAGTGGTGTAGTTCGCAATCAACTGACAATCGACGGCGTAACTGTGGCCAGAAAACAATTCTCGACAATAGGGGCCGCCGCCATGTTTCTCGTCTAGTAACTGCAAATTGTTTTCAAACCAGAGAACAATTGCTCCAAGAAACCAATGAGGTTCTCCAGCGACCAATTTCCGAACGGACATTGCGACGAGAACTGCATGTGATGGACATCTGGAGCAGGGTACCACGGAAGAGGCCGCTGTTAACAGCAAGTCACAAATTGGCACGTTATAAATGGGCTCAGAGGCACAAAAACTGGACTGCGGCAGATTGGAAACGTGTAATTTGGTCCGATGAGTCCCGTTTTTGTTTGTTCTCCAATGATGCGAGGCGACGAGTACATCGCAGGTCCAATGAAGCCTTTAATCCTGAATGCGTCGAAGGTGTTGTTCAGGCTGGAAACAGAAAGTGAAGCGCAGGAATAGACACCCACGGACTCTGGCGGAACTTCGGGACTGGCTGATGAACGAGTGGCAGCAAATCGATGTTCAGTACATGCACAACCTCGTAGTCTCTCTGCCTCGCCGGATTCGTGCGGTTATCAAGGCCAGAGGCGCCGTCGCACATTATTAGGTACATTCTGAGAGGGGTGACTAATTTTTTGTCCGGTGTGCTTATATTTTATTATTGTATTGCTAAGCTGAAACTGGCATAGGCATTAGGCATAGCAAACACATATTGGTCATGAGTGTTCACTGAATATTGCTGTGTCACCACTTCAAGTATATCATCATTATGCACTAAGGAAACAACAGCTGGATTCTTAGTAAATGTGGTTTTAGTTTCACTTGCTCTCAAAAAAGTGACATTAACAGAATTATCACCGATTGTGTCAGTGTGTGCTAGAAATATTTTAGAACATCCTTTTCATTGTTCATGAAACACATTAACAAGAATAAGGTCACTTACTGAGGGTTGTAAAGACCTATTAGATGGTGTATAGTAGATGAATCAGCCGATGTCTGAGATGTTACTTTCTTTATGGGGCTCTTGTGCACATAATGGACCTGCCCTCCATGTCAAGGTAACTTTTTACAACGTAGCGAAGGTCAATGGCTGATAATTAATGGGTAGCCATAGTCTACACATTGAAGAACTCGGTGTAATTAGAGCTTCCTCATCTGGACTGAGAACAGTTTGTCCACCAAAGTGAGATGCAGAATGTTTGTTGTGAATCCTGTTCATTAAGGTACCTTTACAAACACCAAAGGTCTTTGCTGCCTTTGTTATTGAAGTTCCTTTATTCACAGCTTCTAAAGCCTGCCTCATGTTGTTATCACCATAGTCCATGTAGTGCCTAGTGTCTCTGTCTTTTATAGGTTTGGACCATTTTCAAAATAGAACGCAATGAATACCTAGGCTACCTGGAAATATATATATATATATATATATATATATATATATATATATATATATATATATATATTATATATATGGTGTCCATAAATTATTCATCCCATTATAAGCCTTAATAAATTCGTTATTATAGGAGCTATCTTAAAATGGTTTGTGGCAATTAATAACGCAACTCAAGAATTTTTTTTTCTTTATTTCGCAGAACATCCACTAGGGGCACAATGGTGACAGTGAAGGAGAAAGCAATGTGTGTGCTGTGGATGTGGGAAACCAAATCTCCAATTACTTAGAGGTGTTTTCGGGAGGAATATCAGAAAACTCCCCCAACAAAGCAATCACTCAAGTGATGGCTGAAACAATTTCAAGAAACTGGCAGTGTGCTACATCAGAAAGGAGCTGGTAGGCCTAGTGTGTCTGAAGATAAGATAGCAGGAATTCAGGAGGCATTTATCTGAAGTCCTACAAAATCCATCCGCCGAGCAAGCTGAAAACTGCAAATACCGCGTTCAACAGTGCATAAAGTGTTCACAAGAGGTTGAAACTTTATGCCTGCAAATTGCAAACCCTGCAGAAACTTCTACCAAATGACAAACCCAAACAGGTACAGTTTGCTGTTGACATTCTTGACCATATTGATGAAGATGAGCATTTTTTGAACAATGTCATTCTCAGTGATGAAGCGACATTCCATCTGTCTGGTAAAGTCAACAGACACAATTGCCGTATATGGGGATCAGAAAATCTGCATGAATTTATTGAACACGAACGCAACAGTCCCAAGATAAACGTTTGGTGTGCTCTCTCCCATAACCGTGTGATTGGACTATTTTTCTTCCATGAAAACACTGTGAAGGCTACAAATTACCTAGATATGCTTGAATGGTATGCTGCACCTCAGCTTGAGGATATGCAGCCCCGTGTGTTCTTTCAGCAAGATCGGGCACTGCCACACGGGATTAGAAGTGTGGAGGTTCCTCAATGAAGAGTTCCCTTCTCGTTGGATCGGGCGAGATAGCCCTATTCCATGGCCTCCTCGTTCCCCTGATATCACGCCTCTGGATTTCTTTTTATGGGGCTACACAAAGGACAGAGTGTATGCAAAGAAGGTTAATAACATCACAGAATTAAGACACTGGATTGAAGAGACATTAGCTTCCATCACGCAAGACATGCTTCTTAATGTTTGGAATGAAATCATCTATCGCCTTGATGTTCTGCCTGCTACCAATGGGGTTCACGTGGAGGTTTACTGAATTAAAACAAAGATTTCTTGTTATTAATTGCCGCAAACCGTTTTAAGGTAGCTCCTATAATAACTAATTTATTAAGGCTTATAATGGGGTGAATAATTTATGGACACCCTGTGTACACACACACACACACACACACACACACACACACACACACACACACACACACACACACACACACACACACACACCAGTACTGGGTATATTATAAATAAATTTTAGCAGTGGTCAAAGTCACCCTGAGCACTTTGCTTCCACTAAAATTTGAGGTCAACTTGAAATGTTCTAATGCGGCCTTATATTATAAATTATTAGGGTAATATCAATAATTGTTGAAAGCTACATCCTCCTCCTAATACTTTCCAAAATATTGATAGCATTTTGAAATGAACTAAAAACTACCTAAATTTTTGGCACAAATAAAAAGTCATGACTTCATTTCATACTGAATTGAAACAGTCATCGGCCTGTAGTACAATCAACAGTGTTTAAAAGTCTAAGAGAGCATTTTTCAGTATTTTTAATATTTACCAAGTTACTGATGAAAATACAAGAACAGTGTACAAATGGTCAAAGTCACCCCGTCTTACGGTACTGAAAGATGATTTGTACTGAGCTCTTAATATTTCAGATACTTCTGTTAGATCGTCAGATAAAGCACTGTTCTCATTTTTTAAAAGTCTGATAGTTGCATGGGTTTTCAACTTTTTTTTTTGCGAAATTATGGAAGTACTTTGAGTTAGCATATATATATATATATATAATATATATATATATTATAATATATATATATAATATATATATATATATATATAATATATATATACACAGGGTGGGCCGTAAGTTTCCATACATAGGAAAATTTAAACGTGCGTCGGTATTTGGATCAGCAGTTTCCGGATGCTTGGATTGGTCGGCGTGGTCCTGTGGAGTGGCCTCCCAGATCCCAGATATCACCCCCCTTGATTTCTATCTTTGGGGGCACTTGAAGGCCATGGTGTATCAGGAAAAGATACGAGACATAAATCATCTAAAGGAACGTATCACCAACGCCATTACAAGCATAACGTCAACTGTGCTAATGCGTGTTCATCAACATTGGGGAACACGTATTGAAATGTGTTTTCAAAACAATGGCAACCATGTAGAGCATATTATATAAATAAATGGTTGTCCATAAAAAAATGTTTATTTTTCCTATGTATGGAAACTTACGGCCCACCCTATATATATATATATATATATATTATATATAATATATTATATATATATATATATATATATTAGGGTGACAATAAAAATCGAAAGTTGGAGTTTTTTATTGGCCATTTGTTCAATGCTGCTACTACATGAGAAAACAATGTACTGTAAATATTAGGTCATTCAGATAATATTTAAGGTTGTCTCAAGTGAGGTAAATAATTCTCCTTATAACACAAATTAATTGTTCATTCCCTAGTAAAAATAAATTAATATTTTTTTAATTAATGTAAATAAACGTTAGTTTTAGTTCATAAAGTTTAAGTGCAGGCGTACTCCAATCGTAATAAGTAATTAAAAAAATATTAATGAATAAGGAGAATTATTTACCTCACTTGAGACACCCTTAAATATTATCTGAATGACCTAATATTTACAGTACATTGTTTTCTCATGTAGTAGCAGCATTGAACAAATGGCCAATAAAAAACTCCAACTTTCGATTTTTATTGTCACCCTAATATATATATATATATAGATATCTATATACTGTATATCAGGAAATACTGAAGGATTACCATTGGTCATTAGGGGTTTTATATTACTTACCTGTGAAAAAGAGACCCTTTAATTACACACACACACACACACACACACACACACACACACACACACACTCTCCTTCAAGACATGATACACACACTCCTTCAAGACATGATACACACACACCTTCAAGACATGATACACATCCATTTAGGAAAATAATTCTTAAAAACTGAAACAAGATTGTGCTAAAGTTTCTGGTAACTGCTTAGGAATGTTTGGTTTAGTCTTTCTGAAAAGATATATAAAAATCAAGGTCACAGGTCCAGGTCCATGCCATAAGTTTTGAACTGTTCTACACAACTTGAAGCTACGCACGCACGCATGCATGCACACAGATCCTCACAAGACTGGGTTCTTTTATCAAAGGTCAAGGTCACAGATGTCAAATGTAGGTCCATTCAACATGAAACTTCCCACATATGGATGATCATAAGAATGTATTTTTAGCAAGACTGGTCCCTGCATCAAAGGTCAAAGTCACAGAGGTCACAGGTCAAGTGAAGGTACATGCCATTATTTCTTTAACTAAACATAAATGTATGACATTTCACACACGTATATGGATCACCACAAGATGATGTACCACACATAAGACTTGGTTTCTTGCATCAACAGAGTAGGGGACATAATGTCATTCAATCATGGTTCTTGTTATTGGAGGTCTGATGCCAGTGTCTTCAAGAATCTGATTGTGTGAATTCCATTCCATTATTATTTATTTAATTTTGTCATTCATCATCAGAGAAGAAACCTCCACTGAAAGGAATAAAAGCATATGAACAACTACTGAACTTTCAATTAGGCTATAAATTTTAAGGTTAAAGGTGTTAGGTTAAATTTCGTAGCAAGGTGGGGTTTTTTCATACCCACTGAGCTAGATTTGGAACAAACCTAAAACAGGATGTCGCATTCTTATTTTTTTTCTAGTTTTTCTTATTTTTCAAAAAATTCGTAGTTACTCTTATTTTTTTTTTTCCAAAATTTTCTTAGGTTTTTCCTATTTTATCAGCTACAGAACTTGGAAAAGATGAGAAAACTGCCCCAAAAAGTTCCAATTACAGAAGAGTTTGTGCCTTGTTGACTAATGAACAAAAAAAGGGACAAAAGTGCAGCTTGAGTTCTTAAAGGGATGTGCCCCTGTTTTGCAAGAGCTTCTGACTAATTTCCAGAGGAGCAGCCCAACTATTCCCTTACTCTATGATAGTGTGTGTGTGTGTGTGAAACTCCTGAAGCTCCTGTGCAGGTTTGTGAATCCAGAAGCAGTGAAAGGAATATATATATTCTCTCATCCTTGTACATGAGAGAATGAGAAAACAAACTTCAGAAGAAAGCTAATCTGCTTCAGGGTTTCTTTCAGTTTTTGCTGATTTGTTAATTTGCCCTCATAGTTTACCAGCAATTGAGTGTTCTCAACATTTGGCCATATTTGGTCTAAACTGCACCACAGATTGAAAATTTATAAATGTCTTGAACAAAGTGAAAGATTTCATTCTGAAGAGCCAGAAGAGAAGAGAAGAGGAGTGGTAAGTGGTAGCTTCTACAGTTTTAGTACTACGAATAAAATTACTGTACCTTTTATGTTCTCTCATTTTTGTAATATAAATTATCTTAATAAAATACATAAATCCACACTATGATAATTTTTGAGCCTATACAGTATTATATAATAGGGCCAAATAAGAACTTGTTCTAGATCTCTTGAATTTAATTTATATAATGTATGTGATATTATTTTTATTAGAAGTAAAAATAGTTTGTGACTGAAATAAGCCTATGGTATCTATAGTAAATGATAAAAAGTTGTTTCTAGATAAAAACGATTTAAAGGGGGGTGGG
The DNA here is from genome assembly GCA_023014485.1 of Bathynomus jamesi. NCBI lineage: Eukaryota > Metazoa > Arthropoda > Malacostraca > Isopoda > Cirolanidae > Bathynomus > Bathynomus jamesi. Next base: position 89,963 of record JAJOZX010001427.1, on the reverse strand, counting down.
GTAAAAAGCAAGTTTTGAAAACCCCCAAATATTTTGTTTTTTCAAGTAGGGGATTTTCTGAAAAAAAAATAGATTGGGGATAATTGAATTGTCAACCCTGGCTTGATCATATGATACATTAAAACTAGATCAGTCTAGCTTCAATGTAGTTAGGAATGAGATTGGAATAATGTCAAACTGGAAGTAAATTGAGTTAAACTGAATTTGACCATATTTCACTTGAACCCCCACAAATACTGCAGGCCTTTATAAATGAAGAAATTTAAAGATTGGGCATGAATTTCGCAGAAGTGTAGTTTTGTTCATGGAAAACTTGCGACGAAACTATTTATAACCAGAATTGATACAAAAGAAATTTTTGCTTCTCTCTCCAAAATCAAATGTACGTGAATTAAACTTTAATATTTGGTGCATTTATTTTTGAGAGAGCTTTTGGTAAGGTGGTTTCGCTTGTGATACAATTCCAATTCCCACTATTAATTAAATTAAGAGTGTAATAATAATGTATTTAAGCAGAATTTATGGATGTTTCCTAAACTTTTAATTTCTTTCCTTTCTTTTTTTTTTCAGAAACTGGAACATCTGTGTATCCATTTATACAGAAAAGATGTGAGTATCCTGTTATTGCGCTCTTAGTTTTTTATAGCACCACTTTTTGGGTATATAGTAACTGGAGCTTGATTCATACAGCAATAATAATGTTAATTTGTAAAAGAAAGGAACTTTGTTGATAAACCAAACATGTTAAATTTAAGGTAAAACAAATTTGGGAGAATTTTATTTTTAAAATTATGGCTCTTGGTAGCTACTATAGTTAAAAGTAAGTTAACAGTGTGGGCAGTAGGCCTCAGTTGTTGCTGAATTGTGACAGATATATAGATTCCCACAATGTATCCATCATAGTTGAAAGCATTCAAATGGGGTGATTACTGACTGAAATTAAAGTAAAAATTTCTATTTATTATGATACAGTACTTAAGTGGTAGTGATTTACCATTTCGTGTCCAGGTGTGATAAATTATCTGAATTAGATGAATTGAGTTAAGAGGTAGGTTTTGTAAGATGAAGGATTGGGGAAGAAAGTGATTTTGAATTTGATATTTGAAAAGGTTTAAGCTAATGACAAAGCATCTCAATGCTGGGCAATAGTGGAATCTTGGTATTATTGAAAGTTAAGCCTATGTTGGATGATTTGTTGGTTCTGTTCCTAATGTATTTCATTTTCAATTCAACCCTACTCATCCACTCGATTGGATAAGCTGGCTTTACTTAATGAGATTGGTTTGGGTATAAATAAATATTGTGGTGGTGGTGGTAAAGGAAGTATGGAGTGGTCATGTGCGTAAAAATGCATGGAGTTTATTGTAGCATAAAGGAAGTCATTATTATGGAAAAGGAATAATGTTCATGCTGGGATGGATCCCTAAGGGACACTCGAGTTGATTGAGTGGAATTGGAAAGACATCTATCAATTATTAAATGTATTTTGCAACCTGAGACATGGGGATTCACACAAGCAAAATGATACAGTTAAGGCTGACACCCCCCCCGCACTAAAATTGCCATTTGCAAGCAAATTTTATGCTTTAATGGCAGAATGGAGAATGGGGTTATTTCACATATCTTTTTCAGATAATGCAGAGTATAGAAATTACTTATAAAAGTTTAAAGATGTGTGTAATTAGGGATTTGGGGCATTCCAGGAGATATCACCCAATGCATGTCACCACTCTGATTCGGATTTTGATGGAAATTGACGTATGGGGTTCTTCTGGCTGCTGATTTCACTGGTTCAAATAAAAAAAGTTCTATGGTCCATAGTTTTTGAGATATGGGCCTCCAAAATCTTGGGGGCTCCACTTTACCACCTAACTTTAATGGGCAATAATCCCAAACATCTTGTTGTAGATCTGTAAAACTATACATTTTTAGAATCACCATGAAGAGATCTATTAAATGATACCACATTCAAATGTGTAGAACAGTAATGAAAAATTTCCCCCTTTTTTATTTTTTATTTTTATTTTTGACCCCCACCCCCCCTACAGTGAAATAAAAAAAAAAGTTTAATATATTAAACTTCCATTAATTGTTAAAAGATACAAACAATAAAAAATGTGGGTATCAAGTTGCAAGATATTTTAAAAATTACTGAAAAAATATGCACATTGTGAAACTGACATTTTTACGCCTGCAGACTAAAATAGAGAACTACAAATGATATATTCACATGAATGAAAATGAAAATAAACCGCAAAAATACAAATTGAACACACATATTACATCAAGTTGATTCATAATTACACAAGCTTTTTCAACTAATTTTCTGGGAAAACATTGAATATGCATTGTTCCTGGCTTTAAAGTTGGTGTGCTTAATGAACCTAAAATTTTATCTCTTGATATGTGGCATTAGGGTGTGTCAATTTTGGGAGTGAAATGACTAAATTGAAAATCATGTGATTTGGTAGTAATTTAATGTAATCATTTGGCATACAAAATAATATCCTTACTTCAAAAACAATAAAAAATAACTCCTACCTACATCAATTTTAATTAAAAAATTCAATTTTTCCGTAAATTTGTAACAAATGTGCGCAAACATCCTATCAACATTTAAAGTGGCAATAAGATATCATTCAGTCTTTATTTGAAAGTAACCAATGCAGTCATGTGTTTTTTGCTGCGGTTCCTTGACATCAGCATTCGGCTTGCTACTTGCGCTTTGATGTAGCCTTCTCGCCTCTCGTGACTGTAAACTTGACTAGCTGCTTCTGTGACCATTTTCACACATCTCTCCACACACTGAGTGTGAGAAGGCCACTTTGGCACTTGCATTGGGGCCTCTTTAAGTTGTGTTAAATCTTTGTTTGCTATACATGTTGTCAGTGGTGGCTCCAAAACTTCCGAACTCAAGTCAACTAATTCTGACAATTTCGTGGCATTGACATTTATCAGAGGTACCTTCCTTGTCTGAACAGAGCAGTCTCCCAGCTGGTCATCATCTAGTGATGTTCCTCTAAGCTTTAGAATGATTTCCACAGCCTCAGTTCGCTCTTTGGTACATTGGCTGCAGAGTATTGCTTGTAAAACTGCCTCTGGCCTAGCATACCAAGTGGACCTTCTCACCACAGGTAACACGATGTCCACCACTACTTTCCTTTGGGTTCTCAGTAGCTGTAATTGAAACAAGATGTGGTTGGGCCCCTCCATCCACATTGGATTAAGTTTTACATTGAACCAGTGAAGAAGATAAAACCCAATAATAAATTCAACAATCCACATCAAATTCTGTAGCATTTTGCCCTTCAGTGCATGTTTGGAAACCCAAATCCTGCAGAAATGAATCGCTGTAGTTAACCAATGACTGTGACTTACGGGTCCAATCTCCAAGAGAGCCAGATTTTGAGGCAACTCTCCTGATCTGATTGCTTGAACAATATGATAAGCGTAAGATTGATCCATGCTGAGGTCTTTGATAACTTCTTCAGACAACACTGGAAGGGGAGGGCCTACTTCGACCTTTGGAAATTTAGTATTTATTTCTAATTCCATTGCTTCATCTAGCATGTTGCCAAGGGGGCCTGACCACTTGTTGTTGCTCTTTGTAGGACCATCAAGTTCCTGGATGAGACGACGAAGAGGTAATTCCCCTGTGTGCAAATCACATACAATCCAAACAAGCCTTCTTCCAAGTTTTTTCTCTAAATGTGTCATAACACCGCCCTGCCATCCAGTGTTCACTGCAGTTGTCTCCACCAATGGCCTGCAGTGAACTGTCAAGTCATCCTTCTTGAAGCCAACATATTATTTGATCAGCAATTGCCTTTGCATGTTTCTTGCCTTCTACTTCTGCTTCAGAAACAAATAGCGGCCACCAGGTTCGGAACACACAGAGTAGTGTTCTTCTTTGATGAGACCGGGAAACTTTGTCCATTCCCTCTACCTCTAGGAGAACTTTTGTGTCATCTCTTCTTCCATCAAACAAAAGGCAAGAGAGATCTTCCTCCTCCAAATCTTTTTCATGCTGATCAGATATTTCCTTCATTATTTTTTCTTGTGCTCTTCTTATCTTATTATGATCTATCACTAAGGATGTATCCTCTCGGCTGATGAGGCCTGCATCTATCCAAGTGGTAGTGGCAATCTCTGCAGTCTCTCGTAGCCCTGTATGGTGGTGAATACTGGCAAGGGCAATGTTTGAGATGGCTTTAGTGTTGTATTTCATTCTCTTCGGTGAAGGTTCAGATGACATTTTGGAGCTATCATCTGATGTTGCTTCTTTCTGTTCATCTGAAGAGCTTTCAAAGAAGTGAGAAACCTCTTAATAGAGCTCTTCATCTCTTTGGGTGGCTTCTTCACTCTTCTTTTTCTTCCTTTCTTCCCTCTCTTGGATTTTCTCTTTTCTTAGCAATAACAATCTGTTTTTTGGTTTCTGAATAATCTGCCGAACCAATCTGCATACTTCCTTGGCCTCCTGCCTTTGTTCTCTGCGCCTTTATGAAAGCCAGCTCCAAAACAGGGATCTTCTCACGAGGACAGCGACAATCAATGTGAGGGTGAGGTTCTCTTCTGCATGAGGGAGAACAATTGGCTTCAGAACACAACTCTATGGGACACTGGCAGTTAAAAATGTCAAGAAGAGTATCAAGTGTGTGCAGAAATTTATTTTTCTTTGCTAGTTTTCCTTTACCAAGTGATGTCTCAACTGCTTTGTGCCACAGCTTTGTTAATTTTAGCTCAATAGTTCTATACTGATTGAGTACAGGTGGTTTGAATAACACATTAGCTTTTTTCCACTGATGCAGAAGATGGGGAATCATGTCCCTTATGAGCTCTTTCTCTGTGTAGTTCCTTCTATCCTTTGTATTTTGTTCATGAAGGAGTAACCCTAGTCTCAGCATGTCTCGCACTGTTGGTAGTTCTGATACGGGAAACTCCTTGCCTGTACCAACTAACGGGCTCAAGTGGCATGACAACTGACCTCTTGTCTTCAATTTTGGCATCTTAGGAATATCTGAAAAGAAAGAAAAACTTTTAAGTATTTTATATCAATTACGATGTTTCAAAGTTTAGTCATTCGATGTTCTAAAATTCAATAAAAAAATATTTCATGGGATTACAACATAATTAGACAGAAGAATATTATGATGATAAATAATTGTAATAATCAATAATCCATACTTAGTTAAACTGTAGTATTCGTGTAGTAGAATAACTATGAAGTAGGTACAGTGGCATAGCGTGGGGTGTGCGGACCGCACAGGGTGGCCACTTTGGGGGGGTGGCCAATTTTGGCCAAGGCTGGCATTACGGTACGGTATGGTACGAAATACCATATTGTTTTCTATGTTTTAAATTGAATTATTAAATTTTTTTTTTTATTGTCTATCATCACGGTTTCAATTTTCATCATTATTACATTGTTCCTCAATCAATAAAATGTAAATCCTTTATATACGTGTGTTTGCTGTAGTGGAAGGTATGTTACGTTTAAGGAAGGGGGCGGCCAATTTGGCTACTGCACAGGGTGGCCAAAACCCACGAGTCGCCACTGAGTAGGTACAAGAGCAATAACAGCAAACCACCATCTATGACATCTAAGAGGCAACTGAGAGTGAGGGACAGTTCTATTCATGTTGTGACTTGTACATTGCACAACAACTATATGACCTTGAAAACACTCCATATGCTATCAGTGGGATAATTCTGTGACAGATGAATAGTTAATCAATTTATGTCCTATTATTTAGTAAAAGAGTCAATTTCTGAAACTTTAAGGTAAAATTGATGTAGGTAAGGGTTATTTTATTTCATTTTGGTTGGCCAGTTTCAAGTTTTGACATGAAAAGACACTATATTTTCACTACCTACCAAAATTGATTTGAAAAAAAGTTGACAAAATTGGCACACCCTAATGTGGCATGTATCTCTGATTTGTGGAAAGTAATAGTAAACACTATATCCTGATGGGTGCAAAAAGCTAACCTCAAAGTCATCAAATTCCTCATTATAGGAATGTACAAATCCCAACCATTTCTGATCATTCTATCGCCTATTTTTAGATTAACTTCAACATTATCTTCACCCAGAAAAGCTTTGCTTATAATCCTCACTTCACCAACTTCATCAGAAGAAAATTCAAATGCTTTTACGTTATTTGCATTAATAGGTAACAAATCTGTGGAATTTTTGTGTTCCTGTTAGCCACATACTTTTTTCATATGTCATTTAAAAAATTTTCCATAGCTTCAATTTCTTCAGAATTTATTAAAAAAATTTTTATGCTGTCACTTATATTTTGAACAAAATTCAAACGTCTTCTGGTGTTAATATTTGATTTGCGAATGTTCTCTGCATACTCGCTCTGGCTACAGATATTTTCACTGTACCCCCAATCCCATCACAAGTGCTCTTACCATGGCTTGTAACAAAGAAATGCCACTCACATTCTAGCCCAAAATCTTCATGTTTACAAATGTTAAAGTTGAAATGATTTTTATATTGTCCTGCACATCCGTTGGTAAAATAATGTAATTTTTTGATATGAAGGTGGGATTTTCTAATAATAGGTATGAGTGTATTTAAAAAAGTGTAAACCATTGTAATGTTATGTTTTGTATTTGGAGATAAAAACAATAACTTGAATGTTTTGTTTCATTATTTTCTGGTTCCTTCTAATATAACACAAAGGGATGCACTGTGCATTGGGTATTTTCCCAATGAAAACCTTGGGCTACATCCTGTACTACAAACGTAGTTTTCTGAAAAGTCAGCAAGAACTACAGCTGTATGGCTATTTAAATTATTCTTCAAGTTTTTTAGAAATGCACTCTGTTTCTTTGCTATAAAGTGATGACGTGTCAATTTGACAATTTTTGTGCTAAATGAATTTATAAAATCATCTACAGATTCTGTTTTTTCAACCATATTGCATCGATCTGTAGTAACCCATTGTTTATATTTTATTTCCTCACATTCAGGATCATTAACACTGAAAAGTGAGCCAAAAATTCTTAATACCTTGTTCTTTTGGACAGATTACATATTTGCATCATGCAATTCTTGTTGTTGACATCACACACTGCTTTCTCCATAAGAGTTGGGTATTCCAACCCTTTGATACCCAAAGCTGAGAATTGTATTTTGGCATTCTGGTGGTATGTACATACACACACAGAATGGGTACCAGCAGCTTTAGGTAAAACACAATGTCTGGGGCGAAGGCTGGTAAAACTAGAGAAGCCAATTTGGGGACTATCTGGATTATTTTTATAGACTAAAAGCTTCTTTCAGATTCATTAACACCAGTTTTTTCTGCACATTCTTTATACCCACTTTCATTTCTGATACTCAGGCAGTCTTTTGTACCTAGGCACAAACAACTAATTTCATCTGATTTGAAAAATTTCTGAACAAAACTTTTAGTTATTACTTTTCCTTTTGGCATGGGTTCAATTTCAGGAATAATTCCAAGTCTTTGTTTTATATTTCTGCTTTTCTTAACTAAATATTTAGTTGTCTGAAATATTTATAGTTTTTGATATGGTAAATGGAGATAATGTCAATATTTTGAGTTTCCTCTCATAACTGTCATTAGAATGGAAAGCTTCCACCAGTTTATTTAAGAGATGAATCATTGACCTGAAACAAATTCATGAATGTATAATAGCTATAAACAAAACATTACATGTGCATATTAAATTTTTGGGATTATAATATTGATTTCAAGTGTAACAAAATGAGCATTCTTTGAGATAGTCAAATTAAACCAAAAATTATTTTGTGACCAAATATTATCAAAACCCTGTACCATTTTAGTTTGTGACCAGATGTATTCCAAATGATTTAATGGGCCCTCATTGATCTCCAATCTTTAGGGAGTTGTGCTTCTAGTTTCTACTATCAAAGGTGAATACCTAGATTTTGTTTTTATGCTTCAGTTTTAGTTTAGGTATATTCCTACTTAATAATAGTGTATCATTTTAAAATTCATACTTTGTAGCTTTTGATGGGCTTGGGATCTCAATTTCTAAACTTGTTTCTAGCTTTCGTTTTAAAGAACGACCTGCTTTTTTTATTGTTTGAAGAGCTTTTGCTTCTTTTCTTGAACCCAAACCATCTGAAATTTTTTAATTAATAAATATTTGACTCCATTTGATATATATGGACAATAATAATTAATATGTTGCGGAAAAACTGTCTTGAAAGTAAATGCATTATAAATAAATAAATAAAAAAAATTATAAATATAAAAAAGTACCTATCATTAAATACTTACGCTTCTTCACTGGAGTCATAGCAAGACTTTCTAGAACTTGAGAAACCTCTTCTTTGGCATTACTTGATATACTTGGATCATATTCATTGCTTTCTGAAATAACATTCTCAGGAGACTGATCAGACTCTTCACTTTGTGTTGTTGATAGCAACTCTGGTCTCTGGGTCAATAATTTTCTACAGTTGCTACATAGTACATAGTACGGTAATCCTTTGTAGTTTCCATTTACATCGATCATAAAGTGATTGGCTGATCATTCTTATATCCTTGTGTATCTTTTTCTTATGTTTTTGTAAAGGATCATCACAGTATCTAAACATTTTTCATTACTAAAAATACACAATTGTAAATCTCAAAAATAAGATATGATTTGACTCAAAAGAAGCATATCTGTAATAAAAATAAGCATAATTAACAAACATTTGAGAGAGTGTTACAAGGAGTTACGAGGAAAAGAAGTACCTCAAAAGGCCTTGCGGCCCATACCGAGGAGGTACCAATGGCAATGGGTGCCAGGGAAAATTTTGTACACACACAAATAGTGTGCAAGATTTGGTCTAACCTTTTCTTGAACTGATCCACAGAGGAACTGTTCACAACTTCCGAAGGTAACCTGTTCCATGTGTCACAGATCTTATACGTGAAGTAATTCCCACACACACACTAGTCCTAGACCTTTTCAAATCCAACTTCCAACCATTGTTACGAGTTGTGTTATCATTTAAACTAAACATACTTCTAAAATCGACATCGTTGAACCCGCGTAAGAGCTTGAAAACCTCGATCAGTTGACCGCGCAGCCTCCGAGTTTCAAGCGAAAACAAGTTCAGGGCGCGTAACCGTCGATTGTAGCCCATATGCCTAACGGAAGGGATTAACTTTGTGGCACTCGCTCCAGCCTCTCAATATCTTATCTTTCCTGAGGGTGGGTGACCAGTACTGCACAGCATACTCCAGGTGCGGCCGAACAAGGGAATTGTACAGTGAGAGCACAATCTCCTTGTTCCGAAACTGAAATTGCCTCCTGATATAACCCAATAGTTTCTGGGCTTTCTTTTCCACCTCTACACACTGTTTCGTAAACTTAAGGTCGCTGCTAATTAGCACACCCCAAGTCCTTTTCTAAATCAGTCACCTCGATATTACTACCCAACATCGAGTAGTCCGACTTGGGATTGGCGTAGCCAATGTGCATCACTTTGCATTTACCAAAGTTAAACGGCATTTGCCATTTTTTGGACCACACTCCTATCCTACCTTAGGCCTGTTCAAAAATCAACTTTTTCTTATTTTCATAGGTTTCTGTACATTTTCCCATGCTTTTTGACCTGAAAAAGCCGGAAATTACAACTATTTTGACCTAGGATGTTAGGAAGCATTGCCGCATGGAGCTTTAAATTTTCTGCCTTGAAATCGGCCAAAGCGCCAATTCCGGGGTCCCTTGAATTATGTTTTGCACTTTAACTTTTGATCTAAACAAGATAGAGCAACAAATTAGGTATCAAATGAAAGAGCATAAAATTAATAAATAATAATAATAATAATAATAATAATAATAAATAAATAATAATTAATAATAATAATAATAATAATTATCTATCATTTTTCAGGAAACAACAGAAACTCAATCAGAATCTAGAAAACCATCTACAAGTTACAACTTCACAATGGCATTAAGCAAGGAGCTGAGGGAGCTCCGTGGGCGCACAGTTGATATCTCTCACTGAAACTTTCCTGGTTGGATACCCTTCAGCTTTTATCAGTGGTTCCCAGCTTCCCACCAACAGACAGGCGTTCCAGTATTTCCTTAATCTTCAGAATTTACCGGAAAATGCAGGGAGGCCCATGGTTCAAGACCTTGCATATGAAACAGTTGAATCTATCATCCCATTCTGGCAGATGGCTAGGATCAAGACAATGACCAAGTACAACGCAATGAAGCTCTTCATGAAACTACATGAGAAACATCGTGCTCTGGTGAAAAGCAAAGGAAGAGCAAGTAACCCTGGAGGAAAAAGAGGAGCATTTGTGCTGGAATTAGACAGCCTGTTCGATATAGGAGCTCCAGATGCAATCCAGGAAATACAGAACAACAGACTGTTATCCAGAGAGAAGAAAGATGAGGATATCAGGTTCTACGAAGACCAAAAGACTGAGAGGAAAGGTCATATGTCTGGTCATGACAAGATTTTTGAGACAAGATCCCTGCAGCAAGCAGCGAGGAATGAAAGACTGCAGCATAGACAAGAACAAGGTAAAACTAATTACTTTGAACGTTACAAAAAGTTTTAAGTTTTACTCCATTGCGATATTTAGCATGTACTTAACAATTACTGTCTTAACATGTTGTACTATTTTACAGCTGCAGCAGAACAAGAGGCAGTTGTTCATGTGGATGACATTACCTGGGGTGACTCAACTGACAACGACGCTAACACAGAGGACATGGATTACCATCAGCCTCGTCCTGGATGTTCTCACCATCAAGACACTGTGACTAGTGTGACTTTGACGTTTCCAAGGAAGGTCATGGAATGTGATGTCATCTGCAATACAGCTGATCGTCTTGGTTTATCAGACAATCAAGTTACTGCCATGGTTTCTGCCACCTTGAAAGCTGGAGGGGCTGATCTGGATAACTTCGTCATCTCAACCTCAACAACACGTCGCAACAGAATGCTGTCCAGGTATAATATCAGCCAGAGTCACATGTCCAAGTTTTGTGAAAACCCCCACAGTACGCTGCCTTACACTGGGATGGAAAGTTGCTCAAAGATGTCTTGGGCAGTGAACCTGGAAGTACCTCAGAGACTTTAGCTGTGCTAGTGTCTGGTCCACCTTCATACACTGAAGGAAAGTTATTGGGAGTACCTGTCATCGACAATTCTTCTGGCACAGCTCAGGCTGAGGCTTCAATGGATTTACTGGAGACATGGGAACTTACGGATAATGTTACTGCCCTTGTTTTTGACACTACATCCAGTAACAGTGGAGTTCACAGAGGAGCTGCCAAACTGCTAGAGAAAATGCTGAACAAAAAGGTGTTTTATCTGGCCTGTCGACATCACATCCTGGAAATCCAAGTAGGAGCAGTTTGGGAGAAGCTGTTTGGGAAGGTGAAGGGGCCAGATAATCCCTGGTTTGAGCATCTGAAGGATGTTTGGACGGACTTGTCCAAGGAAAACCCAAAGATGCTGGCTATCAACAGCAAATGGCTGAAGGAAAAGAAGAACAGTGAAGAAATACTCCAAGACATTCTAACAGCAGAAAGGCTTCCAAGAGCCGACTACAAGGAAATGGCTGAACTGACAGTCATTGTTCTTGGAGGAACGCCTCCTCGAGGTATTCACTGGAGTCGACCAGGCGCCATTCATCAGGCCAGATGGATGGCCAGAAACCTGTACTCCATGAAAATGCTGATGTTTGCAGATCAACTTGAGTACGACGAAGGCACTGTATCAAAGCTGGAAAGACTCAACACCTTCCTTGCGCTGTTCTACACTCCTATATGGATGATGTCAATGTCTGCTGCAGATGCTCCCGTGAATGATCTAAGTCTAATCCAGGACATGTTGAAGTACAAGAAAACTGACCCAGAGCTTGCTGATGCAGTACTTAATAAGATGGAAAACCACAAATGGTACCTGACGCAGGAAGTCGTGCCATTTGCCCTGTTCAGCAGTAGATTGAGTGACACATTGAAGCACGACATTGCTGCCCAGTTACATGCCACTGAGAAGCCAGACAGCTTCAGAACAGGAAAGCCTCTATTCCAGAGAGTCACAGCTAAGACTACCCTGGTTGATCTCATTGGCCCAGAATCACATTTCCTGCTGGACACACTGAACATTGGATCCGAGTGGCTTCTGGAACCTGTCACGTCTTGGCCACAGAATGAGGACTACAGAAAAGCGTTGGACTATGTTAAGAATCTGAAAGCGGTGAATGACATTGCTGAACGTGGTGTCAAGATGATGAGCGACTTTGCAAATGTCATAACAGATGCCAAGCAAAGGGACTATCTCCTTCAAGCTGTGGAGTTCGACAGACGCCGCTTTGACAGCTTCAAGAAACAAACTCTCAACAACTGACTGTGTAAATGTCATTATGAAATTAATCATCATGTAATGCTTTCACTTCTTGATCGATTAGACTTGTGACAAAATGTTAATCTCAAATTTGTGTCATGAATAAGGCGCCTTGTCTGCCTTGAGTGTGAGAAAACGAATTTTGTGATATTTCTGAAATCTTTGTATGTACCAATGTGCCATTTCTTGTTCCAAGACTATCATAATTGTATAAGTTAGAAAGAGGATTAAAAACACTTTAATTTGGTGCCTATTTTGTTGCTCTATCTTGTTTAGATAAAAAGTTATAGTGCAAAACATGATTCAAGGGACCCCGGAACTGGTGCTTTTGGCCGATTTCAAGGCAGAAAATTTAAAGCTCCATGCGGCAATGCTTCCCAACAACCTAGGTCAAAATGGTTGTGATTTTCGGCCTTTTCAGGTCAAAAAGCATGGGAAAAAGTACAGAAACCTATGAAAATAAGAAAAAGTTGATTTTTGAACAGGGCTAATCCTACCTACGTCCGCACGCAGTTCCTCGATCGCTTCGGGCGTCCCAACATTGGCCCCAAGCTTGGTGTCATCAGCGAATTTGGCGATCCGACTGACGATGCCACCGTCGATATCATTTATGTAAATGGTAAACAACAGCGGCCCCAAAACGGAACCCTGAGGAACCCCACTAGTGACCGAGGCCCAACCCGAACTAGCCCCTTTAATTACCACCCTCTGCCGCCTATTCCTCAGCCAGTTTTCAATCCACCTACCTATTTCCCCACCGATACCCAGCGCGCGCACTTTCGCCATTAGCCGGCGGTGAGGTACCTTATCAAAGGCTTTCTGAAAGTCGAGATAAAGTATATCGAGAGAGAGAGAGAGAGAGACTGCGTGAATATGAGTTATACATAGGATGTGAATATGAGTTATACATAGGATGTGAATATGAGTTATACATAGGATGTGAATATGAGTTATACGTAGGATGTGAATATGAGTTATACGTAGGATGTGAATATGAGTTATACGTAGGATGTGAATATGAGTTATACGTAGGATGTGAATATGAGTTATACGTAGGATGTGAATATGAGTTATACGTAGGATGTGAATATGAGTTATACGTAGGATGTGAATATGAGTTATACGTAGGATGTGAATATGAGTTATACGTAGGATGTGAATATGAGTTATACGTAGGATGTGAATATGAGTTATACGTAGGATGTGAATATGAGTTATACGTAGGATGTGAATATGAGTTATACGTAGGATGTGAATATGAGTTATACGTAGGATGTGAATGAGAGTTATACGTAGGATGTGAATGAGAGTTATACGTAGGATGTGAATGAGAGTTATACGTAGGATGTGAATGAGAGTTATACGTAGGATGTGAATGAGAGTTATACGTAGGATGTGAATGAGAGTTATACGTAGGATGTGAATGAGAGTTATACGTAGGATGTGAATGAGAGTTATACGTAGGATGTGAATGAGAGTTATACGTAGGATGTGAATGAGAGTTATACGTAGGATGTGAATGAGAGTTATACGTAGGATGTGAATGAGAGTTATACGTAGGATGTGAATGAGAGTTATACGTAGGATGTGAATGAGAGTTATACGTAGGATGTGAATGAGAGTTATACGTAGGATGTGAATGAGAGTTATACGTAGGATGTGAATGAGAGTTATACGTAGGATGTGAATGAGAGTTATACGTAGGATGTGAATGAGAGTTATACGTAGGATGTGAATGAGAGTTATACGTAGGATGTGAATGAGAGTTATACGTAGGATGTGAATGAGAGTTATACGTAGGATGTGAATGAGAGTTATACGTAGGATGTGAATGAGAGTTATACGTAGGATGTGAATGAGAGTTATACGTAGGATGTGAATGAGAGTTATACGTAGGATGTGAATGAGAGTTATACGTAGGATGTGAATGAGAGTTATACGTAGGATGTGAATGAGAGTTATACGTAGGATGTGAATGAGAGTTATACGTAGGATGTGAATGAGAGTTATACGTAGGATGTGAATGAGAGTTATACGTAGGATGTGAATGAGAGTTATACGTAGGATGTGAATGAGAGTTATACGTAGGATGTGAATGAGAGTTATACGTAGGATGTGAATGAGAGTTATACGTAGGATGTGAATGAGAGTTATACGTAGGTAGGATGTGAATGAGAGTTATACGTAGGATGTGAATGAGAGTTATACGTAGGATGTGAATGAGAGTTATACGTAGGATGTGAATGAGAGTTATACGTAGGATGTGAATGAGAGTTATACGTAGGATGTGAATGAGAGTTATACGTAGGATGTGAATGAGAGTTATACGTAGGATGTGAATGAGAGTTATACGTACGTAGGATGTGAATGAGAGTTATACGTAGGATGTGAATGAGAGTTATACGTAGGATGTGAATGAGAGTTATACGTAGGATGTGAATGAGAGTTATACGTAGGATGTGAATGAGAGTTATACGTAGGATGTGAATATTTTTTCAATTTTTAAAATATCTTGCAACCTCATACCCACGTTTTTTATTGTTTGTATCTTTTAACAATTAATGAAAGTTTAATAAATGAAAATTTTGTTTTTGATTTCACTGTCTAGGAGGGGTGGGGGTCAAAAATAAAAAAGGGGGGGATTTTCATTATTATTACACATATTTGAATGTGGTGTCATTTAATAGATCTCTTCATGCTGATTCTAAAAATGTATAATTTTATAGGTCTATCACAAGATGTTTGGGAGATATTGCCCATTAAAGTTAGGTGGTGAAGTGATTTTGGGGGCCCATATCTCAAAAAGTATGGGTCATAGAACTTTTTTATTTGAACCAGTGGAATCAGCACCCGGAAGAACCCCATATTTCAATTTTCATCAAAATCTGGGTTGGAGTGGTGACAAATTTTTTAATTTTGGGGTGATTTGTCCTGGAATGCCCCATTTGCTGGATATGAGATATGCAGTGGGACACAATTATTGGATATTTGATAATGTTGGATATCTTGATGGATAGTACTTTTTTAGGGGTAAGATATACCTATTTATTCCTCAAACTATTTATATAGGGCTTGAATACTGCTAGTTTTATTAATTTGGCATAAAATTGTCATCATGATATACAAGTAGCCACCAGAATTATTAAATACTGGTATTTCTAGTGATGGAAAAATTTCTAGAAAATTTGATGATGCTGTTTTCAGATTTTTGTCTTATTATTTTTCATTGTAGTTAATGATACTAATAGGAAAATGATTAATTTTACATGAAAATTTTGTTTGACAAATTAGCAGTTTGCAGACTCAGAATGTTAAGATTAATTTAAATATACTGTAATAGTGAACCAAATTAAATTGAATCCAAAGGAATTCTATAATTATGTTAGGAGTAAAGTAGCTTTGCAGACTATTGGTCCACTCATAGGCGGAAACAATGAAAAAATTTATGATGATAAATGATGGAAGTTTTAAATAAATTCTTCTCTTCCATCTTCACTAATGAAAATATGAACAACATTCCTGTAATCATGCTCAGTGATGATCATTTAAAGCTTCACAATTTTACCATTAGATTAGTGAAAGCAAAATACTCACAGCCATAGGTAAAATTAATCTTAACTCCCAGTCCAGATAAGCTTTTCCGTAAGCTACTTAAAGAAGTACAGTGCCCGCGAAAAGTATCCGATCACTCAAGAAAATACAATATTTTCCCTTGATATTCAGAGACACGTAATTCACTTTCTATTTGTTCTAGCGACATCTGGTAACTTTGAGGTTGCTCGCTGATATGAGAGCTATCCAACGCATTCTCAAATTAGTGTTCTGGTAGCCTTCGTTGCGGGTGGCTGTGTCTCAAATTTGTCAGATTTCACTGTTTGTGTAAATTTCTTGATATTTTTTTTTTTTACAGAAAGTGGTGTAAATAAAATTTATATATAATGTGTGCTAAAAAACAACTTAAGAGTGATTGTCGAGGTGCTATTGTTGCTTTGCATGCATGTGGGAAATCACAGAGACAGATAGCTAAGGAATTAAACATATCCCAAAGTACCGTTAATTTATGGGTTTCACGGGCTAAGAACAATGGTGGCCTAACCACGCCAGTCCCTAAAAAACGATCTGGCAGACCGAGAAAAACAAATTCGCGAACAGACAAACTTATGAAACGTTTAGTATTGAAAAACCCAACAATAACTGCGAAAGAAATAAAATTTAATATGAATAATTTGTTATCTGGTGTTTCTGAACGAACTATCCAGGAGCGGCTCCAAAAAGAACTCGGATTACCATCTCGCCATGCTGCTAAGAAACCGTTCATTAATGAAAAAATGCGTAAAAAACGTGTCGCATTTTGTAAAAAATACATTCATTGGACTGTTGATGACTGGAAGGTTTTATTTAGCGATGAGTCGACATTTTTGACATTCAGAAGTTGTCCAAAAAAGGTTCGCCGGCCTATTGGCTCAAATAGGATGGACCCTAAATACACCCTAAAGACAATGAAACACCCTCCAAGTGTGATGGTTTGGGGTTGTTTCGGTTACTATGGGCGTGGAAACTTATATTTCTTCCGAAGAACACAACTATGAATGGTGCACGGTATTTAGCAATGCTACAGGATAAACTTCCAATGGCAATGGCAATCCAAAGGACAAAAACATACATGCATGATGGTGCACCATGTCACAGGGCCAAAATAGTGACAAAATGGATTACTGACAATAAATTTGATATTTTGGACTGGCCTGGTAATAGTCCAGATCTCAATCCGATAGAAAATCTGTGGCTAATAATAAAAAATAAGGTTGAATGCCACGACACTGGCTCAGTTGAAAAATTACAAGAGGCCATCAAAAAGGTATGGTGCAAGGAAATATCAGTGGAAGTTTGTCAAAACTTGATTAAATCCATGCCAAAACGTCTAGAACAAGTCATCCAAACCAAAGGACAGATGACAAAATACTAATATAAGGTTAGTATACATTTAAACATTGTTTTTTATGTAAAAAATACAAATTTCAAGGGTGATCGGATACTTTTCGCGGGCACTGTAAACTGTGCAGTAGTACCTCCTCTCACATACATATTTAATTAATAAATTGTTAGTCTAGAGAAGTTCCACTCGATTGGGAACTTGCAAACATTATGCCAATATTTAAAAAGGGACAAATTTTATTGCTTCTGGGATCATTTGGGGCGAAGTAGTTAATCATTTAGAAATTAATAAATTAATCAGAGATTCTCAACACTGCTTTCAGTGTAATTGTTTTTGTCTTACTAATTTGCTTGACTTCTTTAATGATATTGTAAATATATATGTGTAAAACAAATATTATATATTTCATTTTTCAAAAAGCATTTGATAAACTGCCACATAGAAGATGATTAGCTAAACTTCATTCTTGTGGAATTGATGATAATGTTCTCAAATGGATAATTGGCTTAGTGGACAATAAACAAAGTGTGGTCGTTAATGGCAAAGTGTCTAACTGGAAAAGTGTAACTTGTGGCATGCTTCAGGGATCAGTTCTGGGACAAGTTCTTTTTATTATTTATATCACTGCCATCAACTTGGGAAATAAGAGTATAATTTCGAAATCTGTGGCTGATACCAAACTAGGAGGATGAAAAAAAATCAGTGGCAGAAAGTTCGCAGATTCAAGATATTAATAAATTACTTGAGTGGGTGGAAATTTGGCAAATGAACTTTAATATAGAGAAATATAAAATGTTGCATATTGGTAGAAACTTTCAATGTTAGAAAGAAGTATTTTTGTGCGACAAGACACTAATGAGTTTTATGGAAGAGAAAGATTTAGGTATTATTGTTGCTGACACTCTTAAACTGAGTAAGCAATGTATCAAAGCAGTCAGAAAAACAAATAGAATCTTTGGATTTATTGGTAGATTGTTTGAATTTAAATTGGAGAAAACAATGCTAACATATAATTGCTGAGTATGCCTCCACTTGGAATATTGCATTCAATTCTGGTCCCCATTTTTATGACAGGACATGGACAGAATGGAGAGAGTGCAGCAATGGGCTATTGAGATGATTCCTAGACTAAGAAACAAATCATATGCTGCCTGTTTAGAAATGCTAAATTTATTCTTGCTTGTAAAAAGGTGAATTTGAGATGATTTAATCTAGGCTTTTAAAATGATTAAAAGATTTGATAATGTCAATGCAAGAAAATATTTTGCCTTCGGGAATACAGATAGAACTCATGGTAATGGTCTGAAATTAGTGGGTAAACATTTTAATTCTGATGAAGCTAAATATTTTTTCTTCAATCATGTAGTTAATTTGTGGAATGGATTGCCATTTGAGTCCATTCAAATTACTTTGAATGGATTCAAAGTAACTTGATTGAATCATTTAAAAAGAAAGTAGATGCCTATTTTGCCTTAAACCCCCAGTTGGAAGCATTTGCTAGCATGTAGAAATGGAGAATTTTCACTTGGATTCCCTCCTTTGTATTCTAAAATTTTCAATTTAGCATTAAATTTCTTTCCTACCTCTCAACCTCTCTTCTCTGCTTTCCTTTAAAACTTTCACTCATCTTTAAATTTTCTTACTTCTTTTAACCTTCCTTCCTTAAACAGACAGCCTTATTGGGACCCGCTGTTTGGTGTCCTTTGTATAATACAGTATTGCGTATCAACTAAACACTGTAGAACCATAAGAAGTCGATGAAAATAAATGTTTTTAACAGTGTACATACATTTATTTTTTTATCCATTTCTCAATTTAAAATATAAAAATCATAGAGATTATTGGATATTCAGGAAAAGCCTGCTGATACTTATTGGCAAAGAAAATGTGACCACCACCGATTTCTTTTTTAAAATTGGCACACTTGGAGATCTCTGTGAGAAAAACAGAATGACGCTTGTTTCAACACTAGGTCATATGGTTCCGGAGATATGGCCCTTCGAATTTTGTAAAAAAAGTCAATTTCCAAGGTCATACCCTATTTCAACATGAAATATCTCGGCTCCTATTGCACTTACAGAGACCATTTAAACACTTTTTTAAAGCTTTTAAACATATCTACAACTTTATTTCTATTCATATTTTACCTCGGTGGTAAAAAAAAAAGAAAAAAAAGTTGATCTTATTTTTTACCTTTTGATGTCACAACCAATTTTTTTCTCCTTTCACCCAATTTTTGGTACTAATGTCTACCTTAACTTAAAAAAAGATGTTTAGTGTTGATTAAGTTAGTATAGACACTACAGCCATTTCATTGGACCATACCCACCTCCATTTTGACCAAGTACCTTTTTCCACCAAACTTTGGAGCACTGTATCTTTGGAACTGTTTGAGCTAGTGTTGAGAAAAATACCATTAGATTTTTCATACTGAGGTATATAATGTGTGCTAATTTTTAAAAAAAAATCTGTAATTATCTAACCTAACCTAACAACCTAACCCAACCCAGTTATTTGGTCGAATTCGAATAAGTATCTGGCCCTGTTATAATTTTTTTTTTTTTTTTCTCTCCAGAGAATTATATAATATAGGTAATTTAAATTACATAATTAATTAATTTATATGGACATTCAAAAGTGTGAAGAACTTCAAACCTGCTATCCTGTTTAAAGGTAAAGTTATGTACGTATATAAGTACCTTACACTAGGCTATAGGTACGTACTACCCTATAGAATAAGTTCAGTTTTAAGAGTTAGATGAGTTTTAATAGAATTACTTAACTTTGTGTATTTATTCATTGTGCACAACAGTATGTACCCATATGAAAATAAGCTTATTTAAACCTTGGAGCAAGGATTTTTTTGGCATCTGTATTTATTCCAATCTGTAAACCAAACTGCACATTTTTTCTTGTTGTAGACCTCTGAAACAAGATCAGTAGGTCCCAAATTTTATTTGTGCTATCTAAGCAAAAATAGCTTTTAACAGGGTTGGATACAATGAATAATTATAATTGGATTTTTAATTAATTGATCCTAATTTCCATTAATTGTAATTGATTCAAAATAAAATAAAAGTAATTGTAATTGATTTTTGAGCTATAACTGATTTAATTGATCAATGTATGTCAATTGTTAAAAATTATACCGTACCTCTAGATCTGGCAGTCATACATCATCCAATGAAAATAAACCTTTGATAGTTTATTTAGTTATACTTAGATATAGATATATATTTTTATAGATATATATTTATTTTAGATATATATTTAGATATATAGAATAGATACTTATATTTGTGTAATTGTAATTGCAATTGATCTTGAAATTATGAAGTACGGTACAATACTAACTGTAATTAATTTGAAGAAAAATAAAAAAAAAATTTAATTGTTTCCATTTTGTGTAATTGAACCAAACCCTGGCTTTTAAGCTACGTTTTTTTTTTTTTTCTTTTTAGATAAACATGGAGTTCAGCAGTTTGAATATGGACAGGTTCTGTTGTGACCCATTTAAAAAACACAAAGGAAAAGTGAAAAAAGGCATTTGTGCATTGACTAAAAATTTGATTGCTCAAAATCCTGAATTGAAACTAACAAATAATCATAAAGCATGTGCAACCTGTTGAAATATACTAGCAAGCTGTCCATCCCCAATGCCTGAATGTGAACCACTTGAAAAATCACCATCCACCTCATCAAGTGCCCCATCTGAGCTAGAAACCATTGGAGATGTAGTTGAAATGCAATATGAGCTTAGTAAATTCAATGCTTCATTGGTCACACTTGATGAGACCCCACTAAAACCATGTAAACTCTCTGACAGCGCTGGTTATGCAAAGAGAAAGTTGAGGAAAGTAGGAGTAGTTGTGAAAAGAAAGCTTGAACTTGCAACTAAACAACCAATTTCATGCAGTGACTCAGATGATACAGAACTGGAGATTCTTCAACAACTAAAAGAAATTTAATCAAGTGACAAGTCGAAGTGAAAAACTGACAATTCTTACTATTCTACCAAAAAGATGGACACAAGTAAAGATCAGGGAAGAATTTAAGTGCTCAGATTACATGGCTAGGCAAGCAAAGAGTTTGGTGAGGAAGAAGGGAGTGCTTTCAACTCCTAATCTGCGTTTGGGGAAATGCCTGAATTGTGAAACTGCTGCCAAAGTAATTGACTTCTATCATTTGCCAGATGTGAGTAGACAAATGCCAGGGTTGAAAGACTCGTTTCTGTAAAATGAGCTGATGGTAGGCGGGAAAGAAAAACAAAAATTGCTAATCTTATGCAACCTAAAGAAGCATTTGAGCTTTTTAAAACAAACCATCCAACAATTAAAATAGGATTTTCAAAATTTGCAGAGCTTTGGCCAAAAGAATGTGTTACCAGGTGCCAGTGGAACACATTGTCTGCATTTGCACTAAGCACCAGAATGTCAAACTCATGATGGCAGCATAGGTAGGATAAATAATTACCTTGAAAGGCATATACAAATACTTTATTATTATTATTATAAATGTAACAATAATGGCTTCCATAAAATATATTGTAAATACCCAGGGCTGTGGAGTCGGAGTCGGAAGCAATTTTGGTGGTGCTGGAGTCGGAGTCTGTAAAAATGTTCCGACTCCGACCTCAATATAAATTTTAATAAAATATGTTTTTGTGTGTGATATCACTGGCAGCTATGGTGGTTAAACCACTTAAATAATAAACACAATGTTTTCCATTTCAGACACTAATGCCATTAATTCATTTTTTCTTTTCAGATAATATTTTTTATTTTTAATGCTTATTTAATTTCGAGTTCTTTCTAAATTTCATAAGTTTTTAACTTTCAAGTCTAAAACCCCTTTCACAATGGCAAAGACACTTCCAACAAAGTCTGCAGTTTTTTAATATTTTACAATAACCACAGATGGGAGACATTTTGTGTGTCAGTGTATGATAGATGATGATGATGATGAAAAATTATGTGAAACAAAAATCAGTGGTTTTACTGGCTCTGATAAAAATGCACCAACCAGAGCATCAAATTTGAAAAGACATTTGCAGTGTTTCCATCCCAAAATTTTAGAAGTTGTCATTGAGAAAGATAGTAATAAAAACCTTCCAACTACTTCAAAGTTAACAAAAGATCAGAAATCTACTGAACGACAAGCACCACTTACAAGATTCTTTACTACAGACAAAGTTACCGTAACAATGACCACAGATGATGATGCTTCACGTGGTGGTGATGAAATGCCTCTTGTGTAATTATAATCATAGCAGATTTAGAATTAATATACCTTCGGAGTTGGAGTCGGATAGACAAAAAATTGAGGAGTCGGAGTCGGTTTTTTATGTGCCGACTCCACAGCCCTGTAAATACCTAATAATTGCCTTTCTTAAATATAAAGTTATGTTGATGCCTTTTTTCATGGTGTCACCCAGCTAGACAAGAATTGGTTCTTATAACTCAATTGGTAAAAATAAAGGAATAGGTTATTTTAATATACATATTAAAAGGCAAATTGTCTTTAAAATAGCAGACATTATAGATCTCAGTGAGACAAATCTAATGGTACTTTTCTCAACACTAGCTCAAACAGTTCCAAAGAAATAGCGCTCCAAAGTTTGGTGGAAAAAGGTACTTTGTCAAAATGGAGGTAGGTATGGTCCACTGAAATGGCTGTAGCATCTATACTAACTAATCAACACTAAAAATCTTATCCTAGGTTAAGGTAGATGTGTCTACCCAAAATTGGGTGAAAGGAGAAAAAAAATTGGTTGTGACATCAAATGACCTACACAAGGTCAAAGGTAAAAAATAAGATCTTTTTCTTTAACCATGGAGGTAAAATATGAATAGAAACAAAGTTGTAGATCTGCTTAAAAGCTTTAAAATAGTGTTTAAATGGTCTCTGTAATTGCAATAGGAGCCGAGATATTTCACGTTGAAATATGGTATGACCTTGGAAATTGACCTTTTTTTTTTTACGAAATTTGAATGACCATATCTCTGGAACCATATGACCTAGACTCTAGAGTGTTGAAACAAGTGCCATTCTGTTTTCCTCACCGAAATCTATAAGTGTGCCAATTTAAAAAAAAATTGGTGATGGTCACGTTTTTTTGACCCAAAATTCCGTTGAACTGATGTGGAATGACCCATATTCGGTACATCTCTTATAACTGGAGTTTATGCATAATTGTATACGGTACATATAGATTGAGCCAAGATTATACATTATATTTCTTTGGATATGAAGATTATGTATAGTATAGTATTGATAGCTAATTATTTCCACATTATGCAAAAATATTTTTAGGGTTAATACAGAATTAAAGTTAATTATAACTAATTAGGCGTATAGAGGGGGAAGAAATGGGGAAAGAAAGTGGGGATATTATGGTTTGTATGTATTTTGTTTGATCTATTTATCTTTCATATTTTTTATGGAAAGTTTTCAATAGTTAGAAACAATGAGGGATAGGAAAGTATGCAGTATTCAAAATCCTGACCATACCATGCTAGGCTCTATTAAAAAATTTATTCATATGTAATTGATCTTATAAATTAAACTAATAAATTACGCCTAATCATCATCAACTTGAGTTAATATGGCACTAGGATATGGTCAAAGGTGGGTTTTCTACATTAGTTGATCCCTTTGAAGCAGGGTTGGTAAAAATCTAGTATTTTAAAAAAAATACCCACTCCAATGGTGCTTCAAAAACAAAGGTTAACCAAGGTTATATATAGAGATAGATAGATAGATAGATAGAATGGCAAAGTCAATTAGTGAGTTAGTGGTTGTTCATTATTATTGCTTAACTATTGTGGATATAATAAAAGGAAATTAAGGAATGGTTACCCATGTTGAAAACCTATATGGTATAAATAGCTACTACTATCTTTAAAAGCAGCAATTTTGCTTTTCAGTCAAGAGTGCAGTGTAACACTATTGACCTATCAAGCCTAAGGCAAAGGGTCTAAATCTGTGTAATTTCATTTTAAGCTTAAACCTTGCCACCTTGGTTATAGATTTTATCTGACCTTGGTTCTTAGAATTTTTAATATAGATATGGACTCGTAACTTGTTTACTTGTAAATTGTATTTAAATGCTATTAGGTAGTGGTAGAAAATTTGGTTGAGTGGAATGAAGTACCTAAAATTGAAAATGAGTCTTAAAGTATCTTGTAACTTGTGGAGAAAATTTTAATAGCAGGATTGAAAGAATAAGGGGTCACTTAAATAAATCTGAAAAGAGAAAAGAAGAAACTAAGCTCTATACTTGAACCAGAACAACACTGTTGAAGATACTTGAAACATGTCAGGGTTATCTAGTGCTTCTCTAAGTCTTAATGAGCTCGAGTATTTCCTCTCTTCTAAAACCAACATGTGCTGCTTCTAATTTGAGTTATATAGAGCGGGAGAATGAGGTAAGTCAACTATGAGGGGCAGTCAAAAAATAAGTCTACACGGCGTGTAATTTTGTAACTAAAGGACCTACATTGATTGTATCAGGTGAATTCATTAATCATTGTTGGCAACACTGCACGTTGATTTGGCTGCCATCTACTGTACATTGGTTATACGAGTCTGTTGAACATGGCAGCTTGACAGGAACAGTGGTCCAGGCATGAGAGGTGTGCAGTTATTTGATTTTTTAATGCAAGAAATGTGTGTGCGGTAGAAATTCATTGCCAGCTGGTGGAGGTTTATGGGGAAGATGTAATGAGTTGGCAGAAGCAACATCTTGGTGGCCACAAATTTCAAAGTGATGGTGAGGTGGAAACAGCTGTGACACAATGGCTGAGAACACAGGACACTGACTTCTAACAACAGGGAATCGAAAAGCTTGTCCCATGATATGATAAATTCCTCAGTTGTGGTGGGAACTATGTGAAGAAGTAGTGGGATAGCTGTACAATTAAATCTGTACTGTCATTATTAGACTTGGAAATAAAGAACCCAACATATATGCCTTGTAAACTTATTTTCTGGCTGCCCATCGTACATCTTGATTCTGCTAAATTGCTAGTTCTACTCCAACCAAAAAAAATTTAAATGACTAATGTTGTTGGACTTCTTTACAATTGTGACAACAAATGAACAAAAGGAAGAAACAGATAAGCAACTTGCTTATTTCTTTTTCTCAACAAACATACCATTTAGTGTAGTTGAAGAGAGGAAATTTTTAAATCTCGTTAAAATACTTTGACCAGGATGTGAGCCACCTCAAGAGGAAAATTAAGTGGTGAATTACTTGAAGCAGTGGTTCTTAACCTTTTTACTACCATGCCCCCTCTAGGAATTGGTCCTTCCCTCCACGCCCCCCTTGCATCAAAATAACATTCTCTCCCAGATTTTATGCTCGTTAAGAGAATAACAAATACAATTAGAGAAATTCCTGTTTTTCCCCAAGGGATCACGCCCCCCCCCCCCCCCCCCCCCCCTGGAAATTACCGACGCCCCCCTGGTTAAGAACCACTGACTTGAAGCCATAAATACTGAAGCGCAAGATTTAATGAAAACTTCCATGGTAGGGTCATCCACAACTTTAACCGACTTGTAAGATGGTTGGACCAATTTAAGAAATTACCCAATTATTGCTAATAGTGTCATGATGGTAGTACACCTTACTTTATAAATGTGACAGATGTAGGTTCTGAGAAAAAAGATGGCATAATATTGAACTCGGCTAGCAGCAAATGTGCTCTTGTGTGTAAGAGAGATGTATGATCAGGAGGTAAGACTAAAACTTAAATTTTGTATTGCACAAATGGAAAAAAAATGTATACATTTTATTTACAATCTGCATTATGTACCTTATCTTCAGTTGAATTAATGTTCATTTTCTAAATTCTAATAGATATTTGCTGTATGTACTGACAATGAAAATGTGTGAGAGAGAAATACTCCGGGGGGGGGGGATACCCAAAACTGTTACTTATGGATGCTGAGCTCATCATTTTACTTGGAGAAAGTTGTAATGCCAAATAATGTCAAAATGCACAGTTGAAGTTCAGAAGTATTTTGGAAATCAACAACAACCTCATCCGAGTCTCATCTAGGAATTCATGCAGTACATGGATACTTACTAACTTGTTGGTACATTGAATTTCAATCAACTTGATTACTCTAGCAACCAAAAAAAAAAAAAAAAAAAAAAAAAAATATGGTCTTAGAAAGTATAAACATCTAAGTTTTATGTTGCTTTCAGGGTTGGCTAATTGAAAAAGTAGGATGATGATGCCTCAAATTCTAAATGATACAAGATGGAATTCTCAATTAGATTTAAAATACATGCATTCAAAACCACAAGACTTGGATAGAAATTAGAGATGAACATGAAGTTCAGGAAAATATTTAAAGAATAATTGACAGCATAGGAATTTATGGAGAACTACAAATCCCTAAGGTTTAACTGGAAATTATAGGAGCAGCTTTAAATAAGGAAAGTTTCTAAATTCTAGCAGTCAGCTTTAAAAAATAAATATAGTAGTAGTTCATAATATATCCGAGATATTATGCAGTAGATACCAAGTAAATGATTTGGTTATTATGAAAATAAGGAAATTTCACTTTGTCTGCAGTTACAAAGAGACTACAACAATATCAGATGTGCAAGAAATTTGGCTTGATATTTTGGAAGACAACCAACCAGCTGAAGCCATATCATGGTGCTATCAAAAAAAGCTTTAATAAAATAGTTGAACTATTCCATTTCCTGGCAAATTTAACATACTGTACCTCATATATGAAGGTAATATGATAAGCTCACTGAGTAATGATGCAAGCAATACAGCATTTTGAAAAATTGGAAGCTACAGGTATCCCTCACTATCTGAATAGGTTACGTTTGGTTACTTGCTTTTGGATAATGATTTTTTTGGATGGTGAACACTAGAACCTATGTATTAAGGGGGGTTGCGTTCAAGGGGAGGGAAAATGTTGGTCAATTGAGGGCTTTCAGTATCAGAGTAGACAGTGACATGCCATGCTGACTTTGGTTCTCAATCCACAGCATCAAGAAACACTCCATATTTTCTATAACTTGGTCCCTTGATCTTTTCAGTCTGGTGGCACCCTTGGCTGTCACACACTCAGCACTTTCCTTAATCATTGCTACATTTTTCATTATTGTTGCCACTATCAAAGCTGGTAATCCAACAGCATGTCCAATTTTTGTAGGGCCTTCACCATGTTCATGCTGCTTAACTTCTAATTTCACTTCCAGGTGACAGCTTTGCGCAGTCTCTTGCTGCTGGTGGGTGTATTTGGCGAGTCAGAAGATTCGGATAAGTGAGGGTTGTTTGGTTACTGAACAGTGTGTCAGTACTGTGTAGGATATTTGGATAAGCGGAAATTCGATTATCGAACATTCGAACAGCGAGGGATACCTGTATTTAGTTTTATATCCTATTTGAGTTATAATGGAATTTTACTTTACTTTCATGTTTCAGGGAAAAGGCTTATAGCTGGAAACTTCAGCTGAAGCCTGGTTGGCCAAAGAGTATCCAGAATATGTAGGAAGTTATTATGCTTTTAAGCTAAAGGATCAAAGCATCTTTCCAGATCATACTTGTTTAATGAAAGTGTTAAAAATACTTTGTGTAGATGGAAGTGGTGGAATATTGTAAGAATGAAACAATCTACTAAGAAGAAAAATTTGCCATCAGAGTTTGCTCAGCTGTTTAGATCATAACATTTGAGCCCTAAAACGTTGTTTCAATCAAAAGGGTCTTCTCTTCTTTTGGATTTGTTTGGAATAAGCTGAGAAATAGACCAAGGAAAGAGAAGGCAGAGAAACTTGTAAGGATATATACACTATTAACTTTTTCCCGAACAGGAAGGAAATTAATGACAAAATAAAATAAAGAATTAATTTCTTTATTTTTAAAGGTATCAGCAGTTACCTTTTAAAGGGTTTTTCATAAATAAATAGAAAAAAATTTGTTTGAACTTAGATTGCTTTTCCTGGGATAAAGCTATAGTTAATTCATACCATTGGTAATTTTGTACAGTAATTACATAATTACAACGAGGGTTTTTTTTGTTTTTGTTTGTTTTTTGTTTTTCCATTCTACAAAATAATGATTTTTAATGCGGGGTTTCTTTAGTTGAACCATAAACCTTAGAATTTTACTTTATTTCATATACCAAATACAAAACCACTTCTCGGTATAACCAACAAAATATGTTCATGTAATAAATTTATTAAAAAATAAAATTTTCTCCATGTTGCTTAATTTATTTTAGCGAGTAATTTTGGCTTTTTCATTGCCAACCTTGCTTTGAAGTTTGTATTTTATTATGCAGTTATTTAAATAACATTTTGGCATAATTTTAAGAGGTATTGACACTGCATATTAAAAATTAATCCTAATAAATTTACTCTTAATAATAATTCACTGGGGAACACAACTTTTGGTGACTTAGATGTTAGACCTGTTTCTGGGTATATTGAGGTCGCTGATTCTAAAAATGACATTAGTTTTTCTCCATCAGCTCTGCTTATCAAGATATGATATATATCTATATATATTTCTATATAATGTATATAATATTATATAATTGCTGACTGGCAATCACTGTTGTTGTCAATTGAATACAAAAGTATGATGAATGTCAGCAAAAATAGTGTATTAACATCAAACAAGCATAAGGTACGAAAAATATTTCTTAAATTCAAACAAGCTTGAGACACGAACGGCAAAAAAGTTCTTTCATTGAGACATCTCACATAAACCGCGTTTCTGAGATTTCTTGCGATGAGATGTGCCAGGACATTCGCGTTGGATGCTCCAGCAGTAATCTGCCATCATGTGAGTATCCCATCGTCCGCGGTACCGTTCTTCCATGGTCCTTAGTTCTTGGTGAAATCGTTCACCCCTGTTCCTCGCTTAGATCACCGAGGTTATCTGGGAAACGATCCAAATGACTGTGGAGGTAATGCAGTTTGATGCTCATTTTATAGCCAAGTTTACAAAAGAAGAGAGCATATTCTCCACTAGTTCACCGTAGTTATCGGCCTTATAGTTCCCAAGGAAATTCTTCACAACCATACTAAACGATGACCACGCACGTGCCTCAATGTTGTCCATTGAATCTTGGAAACGCGGGTCTTTCATGAGTTCCCGGATTTGCGGTCCATCGAAAATACCTGCCTTCAGCTTTTCCCATGCTCAGCGCAGGAAATTTTCTACATATGTAGCCAAAACACGTCCCATCTCTGTTCAAAGCCTTTATAAATTGTTTCATCAAACCTAGTTTGATGTGCAGTGGTGGTAATATGATCCTTTCTCTGTCAACCAAAGCTTCTTTGATGATATTTTTTTCTCCAACCACCATGTTTTCTCTCAGAGGCCACTGTCTTCTCACCCAGTGTTCATCTTTAGCTCTACTGTCCCAGAGACATATAAAGCACGGGTACTTGGTGTACCCGCTCTGCTGGCCCAGGAGAAAATTCACCATCTTCAGATCCACACAGATCACCCATTGGTGGTCTCGGTATGATATCTTTTCTAGGACTAGGGCGACTGTCCCGTGCTCTTCTCTCATACCGACTGAGTGACCAATTGGGATTGATCTGTATCTGTTGCCGTTGTGGAACAACACATTTTAGGCTCCGTTTGGAGCTATCTATGAATAACCGCCATTCACTTGGTGTGTATTCCGATATGCCCATTTTCATCAGCAATCCGCGCACATTGTTGCAGAAAACTAAATCGTTCTCTTTTGAGAAGAAGGGCGGTAAATCCTTTTCTCTGTCGCGATATAACGTGATTTTGGTTCCCGGCAGCAGTAAATTTTTTTCTCCCAGCCTGGAAGCTAACAATTCAGACGATTTCTTCGAAAGAATTAAGTCCCTTATGAGGTCGTTTAATTCGTGTTGACTAAAACCTTCTGCAACTGATGATGGTCCTTCGAAATCACTGTCATTTTGCCCACATATGCTTTCTTTGTCAGTAGCAGATTCATCATCATCTTGAGGGAGCTCTGGAAGATGGCTGAATGATGGGACAGGTATCTCATCTGAATGTGAAACAGGCCGTCTAGCTGAGTCTATGTCAGGATACGTCCATTGATGCCCTTTATATTCACCAAACAAAAGTAACAGTCATCACTGTGGTTTCTCTGTTCTCTCCATACCATTGGTATACCAAATTTCAGGCACCTCCTCTTTCCGTTGGTCCATTGCCGCAGATGCTCCGTACACGTTTTACACACAACATGAGGAGCCCATGGCTTATCTTGGTCCCCTAGTTGTACTTTGAAATAGGCAAAATAAGCTTTTTTCACAAAATCAGTAATAGTTTTTCTCTGTTCAATGAACGTGTACTCTCCGCAGATAAAACAAAACACATCTGGATGATTTAAACACTTTCTTCGTGATGAAGCCATGTCAACACCTGTAACAGGAAAGAATTCACGTTAGTACATGTACAATACACATGCAAACAACATCAGCAAAATCATAGCTACAATTTAATTATACAGATGCATTTAGATTTACGAGGAACTCATAATACCGTTCCAGAAAGGTAATAAAGTAGGTAATGACGTATGCAATATCTCAAAAACTAGAGCTGCTAGAACAAAATGGATGATATTTTCTGAATCAGTGGCATGAAAATATCCAGAATAAGGTCTAAAATCTCAGGCACCAAGAAAAAACATTTTTTTTGTTCCCCAGTGATAATTATAAGATATAGCAAAAGGTTTTTTACATTATTTGATCACATGTAGGTTTATATTTTAAGTAAAATTATTATTTTTAGCAACTTTAGGCAAAACAACATCGATACTTAATTTTTTTTTTTTTTTTTTTTTTTTTTTCCCCCAAAAAAAAGTCTCATCGCTAGCCGTAGGTACATCGAGAGAATTATCGCACAAGATGTGGTCTAATTGTTAAAATGCATAACAAGTATTCGATGACGGCGTGAATTATTGCGATTTTTTTCTGATTCTTATAAAAAAAAATTAAATACTTAACTGGATTTAACCAGAAACATACTGTACTACGATAGTTATTTATATAATTTAGAAGTCTTATCTTGAAGAAAATCTCCCTTTTATCATCTTTGGCACTTAAGAGTTTGGTTTCACTCATAGCCTCGAGATTATTTTTCACCCCAACCTTTATAGGAAATGCAGTATCGGAGTCTGTTATAAAGGTATTCTGATCTATTCGAGTGGTATTTTATTTTGATTGGGGGCAATCTATAACATATACTGGTAGCTTGTTCATAGTGACCAGGGTTTTTATTGCATTCCTTCCCGTTAAGCTTCCCGTTAAGGATAGCGAATGATCCGCTGGTAATGCAGTTACGTAAGTTGTGCGCAGTATATGGAAAAATTGCTCGATGCAAATGAAGCATAACGTCTTGGAAAGAATATGTAGGTTTCTTTGGATTTTTTAAAGCAAATGTACCATCTGCTCGGTACTGAGGCTGTAATCTATGCCTGTTAATGTAAACTAGAGAAAGGTCACTGATTTGGAAGAAGTTCACTATCGCGAGTTGATAAGGAAATCAAATAACCTTGCTAGTGGGGGGACCGTAACGCGGTAACCTTCCATTAAAAATAGGCTTATCCTCGTTGTGTTAAAAGCCTTGGAGAAAATACGCAACAAAGATAAGGCATCGCTTTCCTTTATTTGAAGCATTGATAGTTAATAAAGAGGGAATTAAAGCGTCAGTAAAATTCTTCGTTAAATTGTTTGCCTTTTTATTAGAACAGTTATGGTAATAAGGGGTATAGATTGGATTAATAGAGCCATTGCTTTAATTCGGATGAGCCTTTCAGTTACATTAGTCTTCAGTACAAAATTACGTTGTTGGAAGAGGAGTCGACGGGCGTATCTCTCTCGGTCTTTGACTCGTGTGGTATAGGATTCGCGCCGCATGCTTTGGAAACGCGCTTCGTTAACTTTTGTCCGGAAGATAAATTATTACGAGATAAGAGGGTAATACTGATCGAATTTTTAGAAATTAAAAATGTGCTTCGGATAAAACAGTTCACTCTTAAATGAGAAGTGTGTAGTAAAGTCTGTCTAATGTTATTAATTTTTCTCATTTGCCCTATTATAGATTAATTATGAGGCCGTAGTACGGTTATCTTCTTAATTTAATTCTATTCTGTGCTATTAATTATTGAATCTAATTTGTGTGAAAGGATCCCCCCCACCCCACCCAAACTAAAGATTATCTCTTCGGTTGCATTGGCATCAAAAAAGGTTAAAGAATTTATTTGCCTTTGTCGCATTTATTATTTCGATCGCGAAGAAATTTTTTTCTTTTTCAGTAATTTATAAAGTAAAATAAGAGTGTGTCTCCTCTCCTCTCCTCTCCTCTCCTCTCCTACTGGGAAGTGGGAATATGAAGCGATTGACCCTTCTCGATTTGGGATAAATGACGTAAAGGAGCGATTTATCGGCACGCACGCATTCGAAGAAGGGTGGAATTTAATAGATTTAATTCGTTTTGAGGCTTGCTATAATAAAAATAATTGTTGGTTGAAATGTACGATTTAAGTGCTCGAAAGCCACTCACTCGTACGGAGTTACTCTTTTTACCAGCTTTTAAGAGATTATGGTACGGAGATCGTAATGCATCGGATAATGTTTGGAGTTTTGCTTGGGAGTATTTCAAACTTTATATAGATTGAGTTGAATTGAAGGGGTACTTAAAGTTATTACATTATAATTTGTAATTGTCCCCCTCACCACTTATTTGAATTGTCTTTGGCACTGAATAAAATTTTCGACTTTAAAACTTTTACTACATACAATACTCAATATGAACTTAAACCTTTTTAATCATCAGTGGCCCCCCCCCCCCCCCCACCTCTTTTGATCTATTGGCTCAAGCATTTAATTTTACCCGTGGTTACCTTTAGTATCTTTTCGAACTAACTAAACGTGACCCTGACCTAACTGAGCAGAAAAAAAACTGACCTGTCCTTACAGTGGGAATACTTTTCGTTCGCTGGGACGTGTGATATTCAGTACATTTACTATTGTACTTAAAATTTAGCACAATGTACTCGGATACTTTATATAAATAAGGATTAGGTTCTTTAGGTGGTGGTGTGGTTAGCATCGCTGACTATGAATCCACTGGCGCCGATTCGATTCCCAGTGAAAGCAGTCGGCGCACAGCTTACCCAGCTTTTCATTCCAGAAAAAATAGGTTGGTTGATAAATGAGTACCGAGTGGTTAAGACGCTGGGCTGCTAATCAGGAGGTCGTGAGATTGCGTCCGGGAAAGGACTTCGTAATTTCTGACCACCCGTGGTAGGGCGTGGTTCGGATTCCACGTTAATCTGAAAACCTAAGGTGGAACAACAAGCTTGACCTTCGTCAGTGTGAACAATTCGGGTGGAAGCGAAACCAAGGTTAACTGTCAGGATAGCCTGGTGGTTAAGACACTTAGTTGTGATGTGTAGGTTGTGGATTAGAATCCCGGTTGATTTTGTGATTTAGGATTTGAGCAGTTAAGGTTTTTCTTTGGGCCTTCCTCACTGGGCCCTGGTTCAGATGGATTCCCACCCCATCCCTCTACTGAGATGGGGCAGTAAGCTTGACCCTCGTCTGAATGAACGATTCGAACGGAAATGTTGACAAAAGTTATATATATATATATGCTTTAAAAATTTCACACGAATTTTTTTTCACTTTTTTACCTTCTTAAACAGCCTCGTAGGGACCAGCCGCCTGTTGCTGTTTGGTGTCCTTTTTGTAATATATATATATATATATATATATATATATATATATATATATATATATATATATGCGCAAACCTACAAAGAAAAAGTGATTCCAAGGCCTTCCGTGTTTTCAACAGTACACCTCGTCACTGACTTTGAATCGCTTTTCCTCTTTTCTTGTGGTTTGCATCATTTATTTATTTCAGTATTTAATTTGAAACATATACAGTATATATATATATATATATATATATATATATATATGCAGTAAAATCACAGAATAACACGTGATCTTATTAATAAGCAAACAACACAGGGAAAAAGGAAAAAAAACACGAAATCCGAGCGCTTTCGTGATATAGTCACATCTTCAAGGACAAGAAATATTTTTCTTGTACTTGAAGATGTGAATATATCACGAAAACGCTCGGATTTCGTATTTTTTTCCTTTTTCCCTGTGGTTGTTTGCTTATATATATATATATATATTATATATATATATATAGAAACGACGTAAGTATAGAGGAGTGTTCTGCACACGAGGAAGAGAAATAACGAACAAATGAAAAATGAGGTAACCGCCCGGGAATCGAACCCAGGATCTCCCGATTGCCGGTCAGATATGCTATCCACTACACCACGAGGCCCGTGGTGTAGTGGATAGCATATCTGACCGGCAATCGGAAGATCCTGGGTTCGATTCCCGGGCGGTTACCTCATTTTTCATTTGTTCGTTATTTCTCTTCCTCGTGTGCAGAACACTCCTCTATACTTACGTCGTTTCTATAAATTAATATACTGCGTGGTCATTGCAGTTGAATATATATATATATATATATATATATATATATATATATATATATATATATATATATATATATATATATATAATGTGTGTGTGTGTTTAAAAATTAGATATTTCTAGTTTTATTGCCTTCATTGAATTTATTCGTACGAATTGATGGAGAGCAGTCGTCACCATTGTTATTGTCGAAACCGAATTCACTTTGGATGTCCTTGATTGATTCGTGTACACTACTCAGCGCCAGGTGTACAATTATTTGTGTGACGCACAAACACCTGGATCTTTAAATCGGTATCCTCACTGAATGACCACTTTTCTTGCTATGTCGTCGTCAATTTTTTTTTAATACCTCGAACGTACGTTACCAATAATGGGATAGTCTTCCGCCAAAATTAAAAAGTAATGTTTGGCTTTCATACGTTCGCACTTGTCTCGAATGTTATATACCCTCCGGCCCAAGACGTCCTTTTCGACGATTCCCAATGTAAGCAAAGGAGCATCGTTACTTTTTGTCGATGGATACCGGATAAGCGTTGAGAGGATTGCTATTTTAACATCCTCTTCCTCCCTGAGCGTTGTTCAAAGTCTTTGTTGATGATGTAAAGTTACCCTGAAGATAGCGTCGAAACGACTTCGTGTTCCATCCTTCCATTCTTTGTCCCCCTTTTTGGGCCAAGACCGAGAAGGTGGGAACGAAGGAAGTTGGGGTTGGGGGAATACTCATCCTTATGACTGTTAATTTAGGAGTTCAAAAGGGAATTGGAATGACGAATTGAGCTTTTTCCTCCGTGATTTAATTAATGTACCGTTCAAACTGCAAATAATAAAATCTATTATGATTGCGTTTAGAATAGTGCTACGTTTCTCCTTTACGTATTGTGTTTAGAATGATTCAGTTGCATGATAGAATGTAAGATCTTAATACGTTTTTGACGAATTAAATGTGTTCAATTCACTGTACACTTTATGATCAGAACTCATGAATGAATTTGTCTAGATTTCATATTTTCATTAAAATTTCTATTTTGATAACAACATCCTGGCGAGGTTTGCGTTGCCTTGGGGCACTTGTTTGAAGATGGGTGGTTTAATGCTTTAGTTAAGACTTCCAGTATTGTGGTTACACAAAATTAGGATTGAGTGGGCGTCGTATTATCGTTTTTCAATTTTAATTTCTCCTCCCAAGTTCAAAATTTCTAATTGACTGTAAAGAGGGAAGTGTGACTTTGTGTCTCATTTGGGATACTATTCGGTTTGGGAAGCCGACCGGACGGAGGGGGAGGTGAAGTGGGGGAAGAGAAAATGGGATTTCCCCACATAATTTCTGTTCTATCACTACGGCTCCACTTGCGACTAATAAAGAGAATCATTTATGTACAGTCGGTGTGTTCTCTATTATTATTAAACACACACACACACACACACACACACACACACACACACACACCGTGTAACAAAAGCCCGTTCTCATAGGGAAATAAGATATAATAATTAGCAAGAAAATATTTTTAACTATACAAGTACATTACAAACAATACAATTAATGCCGCACGTGCTGAAATTGTATTCCATGTAGCCGTTGACACATTTCTACTCGTCTTTTAAGCTGTC
The DNA here is from genome assembly GCA_023014485.1 of Bathynomus jamesi. Lineage (NCBI taxonomy): Eukaryota > Metazoa > Arthropoda > Malacostraca > Isopoda > Cirolanidae > Bathynomus > Bathynomus jamesi. Next base: position 53,538 of record JAJOZX010001427.1, on the reverse strand, counting down.
GGTTATCATCACGATCAGCTGGTATATAGATCTTATTTCCCTATGAGAACCGACTTTTGTTACACCCTGTATATGAAAAATCTTCGTTAACCTTGGTTTTTGCTTCCGCCCGAATTATTCATTCTGACGAAGGTCAAGCTTGTCACCCCAACCTTAGACCTACAGTTTAACGTGAAATCCGAACAAAGCCACAACCACGGGGGGTCAGAAATTACAAAGTCCTTTCCCGGTAAGCTACCAGGGTTACCCATTTATCTACCAACCAATTTTTTTTGTGTGTGGCAGGATGAACAGCTGGGTTTTGCTGTGTGCCGTCTGCCGTCACCGGGTCTCGATCCCGGGGCCGATGGATTCGTAAGTAGCGATGCTAACCACTACACCGAGGCGATTCAATCGTGCAGCTCCTTCAAAAGGAGCCGCACGATTGAATCGGTCCTGGAAATCTGCACGAATATTTTCAATGGTTTTGCCATTACGTGGTCGTTCATGGACCCAGGTGGTACGAGCCCAATATGCGGCGTTCAATCGTATAATTGCCGCTATCACGCATTTCAAATGGGCCTGAAAGAAAAACAAAAATCAGTTAGTATTTTACTGGGGTGAGGATATTGTGGACACACTGTATATGTATCCTTGCGATGAATCCTCATTTCACGGAGGTCAGGCTTATTGCCCTATTGCACCCTTTTCGTTTTAGGATTATTTTTGGCTGGGAGAGATTATGTAGTTTGAAAATACTCTGTAAATTATTTGAAAATTGAAGACGTGGTTTTTGCAATTTTAGCATTCTTTGTCGAGAGTAAATTTTTACGAAGGATTCCATGAACAAAATCGAATTTCAATGTCATCGTTCGTTCGTTATTCCAATTCGACCCTTATGCACGTTCATACATTTTAAGATTTACCTGAAAATAATAAGTTCGTTTAATATTTTGATTGAGTGGCTATCTGGTACAAATATTTCGGGTTTTAAGTGAAAATGACAAACATTTCTTAAGAGTAACCTAACCGGGTATAATGTATAATCTAATTAACCACTTGAAATTAACTTAACATGAGAATAAAATAGTTTTGGATAAGATGGAATGCGACTTTGGAAATTTTGGGTTCGACTTTATTCAAGTCGATATTCCAAACAGAGATTTGGAGTCGACCTGATCTTTGAACTTAAACTGTTATTTTATAATTTTATTTTGTTCCCCGTACATTGTGTACGCTGCATACATTCTTAACCCTTCTTAGTTTATAATTTTAATATCGTTGATGGAAGCCCACCTTACGCAGTTCCATTTTGTTCTAGTACACTTTTTAAAATATCCCAATTTTTACACTTTCGGAAATTACTTGTGTGTGTGAATTTTGTCAATAGAAAAATATTTTAAATTATAATTTACTGAAAATTAAGCGTTTTATCTTTTTGTCCAGAATTTGTAAATTTGACACACACGTACGTACGTACGTACGTATGTATGTATATATATATATATATGTTTATTGTACATCAGGTTTAGAAAAAAAAATTACAATCAATATTTAGTAAATTAGATTATCTTTTTTTGTCATTGATATTGCTTTGTTTTAAAGTTAGAGAAGAAAAATAATAATTGTAAGGAAATGTATTTCGTTGCGTATGGGGAGGTGATATCCATTGTGTCACGTGATTCATTATCAATTAATTTTAAATAAAAATTTTAATCCACATGTAGTTCGTTCAGTCACGAAAAATGGTAAACGCGTACATGCTGCTCTCAACCTTTGATGGGGAGAGATTTTATTTTGCTTGAGATGGGGGATAGTGGTATTTTGACCTTAGTAGCGGGGATAGAATGGCCTACAAACGGGGGGGGGGGGGGGGGGGACCTTTCCACACTTTCTGGTGGTGTATATAATTATATACTGTGTGAACAACTGGCAGCACAAAAGTAAGTAAACTTAACCTCGTAAATGTGCCGTCTATATATATATATATATATATTACACACACACACTAGGTTACTTTAGGTGAGTTTGAACGACGGTTCAGGATCAACCTGTGGTTGACCCCTCTGCAGCATCCAGCCTCATTTGCGGGATTTGGTGGAGGAGGGAATTGCTGTCTGATCTCCTCCTGCCCTCGTAGCCAGCCACGCATGGCTGGTCAGGGACTTTGCGCAAGAATCTGTCCAGCTGGTTCTTGAAATTATTCAGGTCGGTGTACTGGAGATTCCTCGCTTCTTTGGGTAGGACATTGAAAAGCTTTGGGTCTCGTATTCTGAGGGTATTTTCCATCCTCGTATTCGTGACCCCTTGTCCCACCGCAGCTGGGACTGTACAAAATCTGCCTCCTCTCATTCCAGTTTGTTTCCATTTCATTTCTAAGGTTAGGGACACAGCCCTTAAGTATTTTCCATATGTATATTATTGTGTACCGCTCGCGACTTCTTTCGAGAGATTAGAGTTCCAGGGATTGTAGTCGAGACCAGTCATCTTCACCCGTTTCCTCTGTCTTAGGCGTAAAAGTCCTTTGTATAGCTTCACAGTTCGCAATGTCTCGTTTTCTGTAGGGGTTTGAGTACTGAGCAATACTCAATTATTGGTGTGAGTAGACTCTTCCATAATTTGAGCATGGTTTGCTTTTTTGCTGCGGAAGCTCCTCCAGATGATTCCCATTATTTTTCTAGCCGTTGCAATTTTGATGTTATAGTGCTCTCTGAATTCTGCATCCGAGGACATTATTACTCCAAGATCCCTGACTTGTGGATTTGATGTTATCTGTTTGGCTTGCATAGTTTTGTACCCTTTTTTCTGTAGCTCCTTGTTACAGGGTTGGCAAAAAACCCAACCCAACTGGGTTTTTGATGGGTTGAAATTTTTTTTAGAAAGGTTCGATAATCATGTAGTGCCTAATATGTCTATTATTTTATTAATTTATTTATCTAATCTACAATATATATTAAAAAGACATCTTCATTTCACAGAAAGTTCAGATATGAGAGATAATAATGACATATTAGAATTTTCTCCATTTTAATTTTAGATCTTTCCTTTATTTCTTAACAGCAGATTTCAGCTTCATTTAGACCTAACTCAAATTTAAATTTTTAAGATGCCAGAGTTACAGAGGTGGAAGATCTAAAGCTAGCGAATGGGACGAGGTGACTTTATTAAGTGATCAGCCTACTAGAGTACTATGCAATTATTGCAAAGAAAGTATCACTCGAAAAATTGAGAGTGGAAACATCATCTAGAGAAAGTTAGACCCGCACATACTGGTGGCAGACTTAAAGCTGCTAAATGGGATGAAGTAGAAATGTTGTGACCAACCAAATAGAGTTCGGTGCAAATACTGCAGATGTGTATTTTTGAAAAAAATAGAACGAGTGAAACATCATTTAGATCGATGCAATAAAAAATGGCTACAGGCTCGTGATGATGAAGCGGATGAGCTTACAAATACAGCTACATCAGCAACTCTTCCTCCTACACATAGACACGGCAGTTTTGAGAGTAGACCCTCTTCAAGCAAATCATATGAAAGCCTGGTTCATGATGACACTACAATTCACAGTAGTGAGACTTCATTCACTTCAACCGCTTCTGAATCTTCCATATCATTTTTTCATTGTACTCCAGCCAAGAAAACACAAGGTCAGATAATGTCGTATGTGGTTAGAACAACTGTAGATAAAAAATAACTAGATTTGCAAGTGGCCAGATTTTTCTTTTCAGCAAATATTCCATTTGTAGTTGTAGAGAATAAAGAATTTATAAAATGGGTCCAAAATTTAAGACCAGGCTATTGTCTTCCAAGCAGAAAAAAATTATCTGATGACTCCCTAATCAAAGTGAATAATGAAGTAGATACTGGATTCAATGAAAAAAGACTTAGTCAATTCTACTGTAACTTTAATTCAAGATGGTTGGAGCAATGTGTCAAATGATCCAATAATTGCCCATAGTGTTCACAATGGGTGCAAATCCTTTTTAATAACTTTTCAACTTTTCATAATCTTTATTTACACGTTGCATAATTTAAGAATGTTTTATAAGTCAGCTTACTTGAAATAATCAACATGCCAAATCATTCTAATTAGCTACAATTGAACAATGTAGCAATCAGAAAAATTTCAATTATTTTAAAATAAACATCTCGGAACAAAAACCCCAAAACCCGCTGAAAATTCCAGTGGGTTTTGGGTTTGGGTTTTTGGGTGCCAACCCTGCCTTGTTATTACCATATCTTAGAAGTTGGAATTTTTCTTTGATGAACATATTGTTGTCTTCTGCCCACTGGAATAATGTTTCAATGTTGTTTTGTAATTTTCTTATGTCACCTTCGTTTAATATTTCCTTACATATCTTTGTCTCTTCTGCGAAGCATGATACAATACTGTCCTTAATATCTGCATCAATATCTGCAATCATTATGAACAACAGGGGAGCTAATACTGTCCCTTGTCGGACAGAGCTCACGACTTCCGATTTAACTCCGTTTACCACCGCTATGATTTCATGGTTACATTTATCGAAGGCTTTAGTAAAGTCTGTATATATTACATCTCTGTTTTTGTCCTCGACACAATGTTTAGAATATTTTCTCCTGGTGGTCTAGTAGCTGTGATAGGCATGATCTTCCAGCCCTGAAGCCATGTTGAGTTGGGTTGTACAAGTCGTTTTCTTGTAGGTAGTTTTTCCTCTAATTATATGTTCACAGCAGAGCCACTGGCCGGTAATTCTTGGGCATTGCTCTGTTACCACCTTTAAGTAGGGGGGCAATGTTCGCGTTCTTTAAGGGGAGTGGAATTTGTCCTGTGTCGGGTGATTCCCTCCATAGTAAGTATAGCGGTTTGGCAATACTCCCTCTGCATTTCTTCAGAAACGTGGCACTCCATGTGTCTGGCCCTGGCGCTGAATTGTCTCGCATCTGTGATAAGGCCGTAATTACATCTTCCGTGAACTCGGTCTATTAATAGGTTTGTGCCGGAATTTGTTCTTTGTTGATTTGTATCTGTGTCGAAAAATTCGTCTGGGTTTTCCACTTCTATCGCGGACTTTGGGGTGCTAAACACAGAGTTAAATTGTTCCCTAAACAGTTCGCTTATTTCTTTCGGGTCATTTGTGTTTTCAGCCTCCCCGTCTATCAACGGACCAACACTCTCCTTACACTGCATTTTCCTGTTCGCAAACGTGTAGAAGTATTTTGGGTTATTTTTTGTTTTCTGCTACCTTGTTTTCTTCTACCTTGTTTTCTTCTACCTTGTTTTCTTCCTCCGTTTGTCTTGTGTAAGAATGTTTGCTTTAGGTCTATTTCTATTTCGCCAAGTTTACTCTCTAGTTTGAGTCTCTCTGCATCTGTGGAGATGCTTTACGGTTTGTCTTCGTGTGTGTGTGTGTATATATATATATATATATATATCCCCCTCGATTAGGTACTCCGGCTTGCCGGGCCGAGGGGGCTCGTACACCTCTTGGGTTGTTGGTTTCCTCAACTCCTCACGGGGTGTGGGCGAAGAGTTACCCCCCCCCCCTTTTCTTTTCTTTTTGCTCCCCCTTTTTTTTCCGTCTCTCCCGGAGTTTCTTTTGTCTTGACTCGGTCCTGTGCCTCTGTCAATCGTAGTATCCCCCCCCCCCCTGTTTGTATTTGCAGTCTTGGGGTCATCGGGTGGGCGCCCGGACCGCTGCTGCGTCTGGATTGGGTCTTTGCTTGGCCCTTCACGGACAAATCTCCGTAGTGCGAATCTGCTGTTTTTAAAGCGACAGTCGGGTTGGGGGGCGGGCTACCCGGGACGTTGGGCCTGCGCCTTGAAGGATACAGCGGCGGATGGTGCATCGCCTTGGGTCCGAGGCTGTCTTTTTCGTAAAGCTATTGTTTATGGGTTCTACTTCTAAACTTCACTCCCCTCCTGTTGACGACTCTGGCCCGCCCTTGGATTTGGATAAGACTACTACTTCTGGTCGTTCAGCGGCCTCTGCCTCCGCTGGATTGACCTTCAAGCCGTATGGCCCCCTCTCGTCCTCTGCGGCGTCTGGCTCTCGTGGCCGGACTCGTGGGCCGTAGGGCGGGGTCTTCGCGGCCCTTGTTCTCTCGCCCACTCTCGGTTACCGTTACACATGGGCCTGTCTCCGCTGCCAATTTCTGTCCGGTGGACAGGTTCCTTGTTCTCCGCCCTTCCGCTGGCTCCCTTCCGGGCAACTCGGAACGGGTGTTTCAGCGCCTTAAGACGATAGGGGTTCCCTGTCGTTATGATATCCGCCCTCTGAAGGATGGGTCTCTTCTTTTGAAGTCCCGTTCTTCGGGGGTGACTGGGTCCCTTCTACAGTTGCAGGATGTCTTGGGTTGCAGAGTTTCTGTGACTCCCCATCCGCAATTGAATAGCTGTCAGGGCACCATTTTCGCTTCCCGTCTGCTGTCAATCCCGGTTGGCGAGTTGCAGGAGGATCTTGCCCCCCAGGGGGTAACGAGGGTCTTCCGCTTTTCGTCGCGCCGGGATGGTGCTCTTACCCCGTCCGCTCGTCTGCTCCTGACCTTTGACTCCCTTGTGCCTCCGGCCCAGGTGTTCTGGGGCGTGGGTGATCGCCGGTCGTGAGAGTTTTCGGTGCGACCATATGTGCCTGACCCGGTTCGCTGCTTTGGCTGCAACCGGTTCGGCCATGTTAGCTCTGCGTGCCGCCGTGAGGGTAAGCTCTGTGTCCGCTGCGGTGGGCCTGCGCACCCTACCCCGTGCACGAAGCCCCCGCGGTGCTCGAACTGCTCGGGGGCCCACCCTTCCTCCCCTCGGGACTGCCCCGTTTTCAAGTTTGAATTCGAGGTGCGGTCCTTAAGGACTACCGAATTCCTTAGTGCGCGGGAGGCGCGCGATAGGGTCCGTGACCGGGAGCCGCGGCGGGGGTTGTCCTACGCTGCGGCTCTTGGCCCTGGCGGGTCCTCTGGCCCCTCCAGTGCTACCCCGGCGTCTACCGGAGTGGTGCCCCCCCCCTGGAAGTTCCGGCGGTTGGTCCTCCTGGCGCCGCGGGTCCTTCTTGTTCCTCTGCCTCACTTTCAGACATCCCATCTGATTCCCTGCTTACAAGTGCCCCTTCTCCCTCTTTGGCCTTGGGGTCTGGATCCTTGCCTACTCGTCTCTCGGGTGGGGAGGGTGATGCCCCGAAGGGGAGGAGGAAGCGTCGCCGTGGTCGGAGTCGGAGTCCTCCGGACCCGATCGTGACCGCTGCTCGCCCTGCTTCCCCTTCTTCACCGGAGGGGAAGCGGCGCGCCGCTCCTGATCCGCTCGGGACCCTCCACTATACCGAGGGCTGGTGAGGCGTCACCTCCCGGTGCCCCGACCAGTGTTCGGGTGTCGGTCGAGGTGCACCGCCCCATGACACCCTCGATTCCTGACTCTGTTCCCATGATAGACCCGGTCGAGAGGAGCCTGGCCCTTCTTCATGGAGTCTCTCTCCCTTCGGCTCCTGCTGAGAGTGGTCGGGTCTCTCCTGGCTCTACCTCCCACCTGTGGTCATTTCCTTCCCCCCCCCCCCCCCGTCAGTGCTTGTCTGGTTTGACGAGCCCTCGAACTGGTTCCCCCCAGTCCCCCTCTGGTGGGGAGTTGGGGGTTTCGGCTGGGCCCGTCTCGTCGTCTCCCCCCACCAGGGGGGCCCCCCTCTGACCTCCCTGTTCTACTCTCCACTTCTCGTTCTACGGGTGAAGCAGCTGCGGGGTCGGTGGCCCCTACCCCCCCAGTTCGGGATGAGTCGGGGAAGCCGATTCCGTCCCTGGTTACGGACCGTTGAGTTTGCTGCTCAGCTTGGTCCGTGGGTATTTCGCTGTTTTCTCTGCCTCTTCTAATGCCGCTTCCCCTTACAGTTCCATTTTGCATTGGAACTGTAGGGGGCTTTTAGCTAACTGGGAGAACCTTGCCTCCCTGCTGGAGAGCGAGCGGCCTTCCTCTGTTTGTCTCCAGGAGACTATCCTGACTGCGCGGGGACTCCCTCGTCTCTCTGGCTATGTTGGTTTCCCTTACACCCCGGATGAGCACACACGCCGGCGGGGTGCGGCGATTTACGTGCATCATTCGTTACCATCGCGAGGTGTGCCTCTTCGCACTTCCTTGCAGGCTGTGGCTGTGCGGCTCTCTTTAGATCGCCAGTACACTGCCTGCTCGATTTATATTACTCCTCATGACCCTCCTCGCGACGCGGTTCGCGAGTTTGTGCTGCAACTGCCTCGACCGTTTCTCCTCCTCGGGGACTTTAACAGTCGCGACCCGGCTTGGGGAGATGTTCGGTCGACTAATGTTGCTGGTATGTTACTCTTCTTAATGGAGGAACTTTCCTTTGCGTGCCTCAATTCCGGTGAACCTACTTCCACGAACCCACGGGTTCATTTACCTGTATTGATCTCTCCTTGGTGTCCCTCGATGCCTTACTCGATTTTTCGTGGAAGGTGTTGGGGGACTCTTATGGCAGTGATCATTACCCAGTCTGTCTTGAGCCGGTCGACCGCAGCCGGGCGTCTCGTCTCGACCGAGGTGGTGCCTTGCGCGGGCTGACTGGCCATCTTTCAGAGCTCGTTCCGTCATTGTCCGTTCGGTATTGAGCTTTGGCTCTGTGGATGAGAGCTTGGAGTTCTTCGAGCGGGTGGTGATGGGCGTCGCGGAGGACGTATTCCTCGATCTTCCGGTAACCCGCGGACTCGTAGCGTCCCGTGGTGGACTCCAGCATGTCACCAGGCGGTGTGCAGAGGAAGAGGGCAACGCGCCGCTTCCACCGCACCCGCGCGCGGACCACTTGATTGAGATGCGCGGGCGAAGGCTTTCGCCCGCCGGACTCAAGTTGGCCCGTCGGGCCTCTTGGCGTGCTTTTGTGTTCGGCATCTCCTCATCTACCCTTCTGCTGCTGTGTGGCGGAAGGTACGTAGTATCGAGGGAAGCCGGTCCCTGCTAGTCGCCCTGTCCTTCGGGACGGGGACGGCTTCCTTTCGGATCTGCTGCTGTGGCTGATCGGCTGGCCGGTGCTTTTGCTGCGGTTTCCCGTTCGCCTTCAGCTGCGGATCGCCCTTTATCGGAGGTCGCGTTCCCGCCCCCTGGGAACGAGTCCTATAACCGTCTCTTTACGATGCGGGAACTTCGGGCTGCCTTGGCAACCCGTCGTTCTTCCGCCCCTGGCCCTGATGACATTCCGTATGACTTTATTTGGAATCTGCACCCGATGGCCCTGCACTTCTTGCTGGATCTTTTCAACCGGGTGTGGGTTGAGGGGTCGTTCCCTTCCCGTTGGAGGGAGGCGATTGTGGTCCCGATACCTAAGCCGGGGAAGGATCCGGCGGTGGCGGCGAGCTATCGGCCTATTGCTTTGACGAGCTGCTTATGCAAGCTCCTGGAAAGGATGGTGGCCGTCCGACTTTCCTTTACACTGGAGTCGCTTGGGTTATACCCCCCGACCCAGTATGGCTTTCGTCGATTTCGGGGTACTCTGGACCCCCTTCTCCTTGGCCATGATGTACGGGAGGCATTTTCCCGCCGGAATCTTGTTCTGGCCGTCTTTTTCGACGTCCAAAAGGCCTATGACACGACCCGTCGGGGAGTTGTCATGGACTGTTTGAAGTCGCTTGGTTTTGTGGGCTTTTTGCCCCCGTTTCTTCGCAACTTCCTCTGCCGTCGCACTTCCCGTGTCCGTAATGGGGCGGCCCTATCTGACCTGTATGTTCAGGAGGAGGGGGTGCCCCAGGGGTGTGTTTTAAGCGTCTCCTGCTTCAATCTGGTTATGTCTGCGCTACCGGGAGCTCTTCCGCCCTCGGTGCGCTGTTCCATCTACGTAGATCTGGCTGTCTATGCCGCGGGGATGAGTCCCCCCCTCGTGGAGAGGCAAGTCCAACTCGCGGTCAATCGGGTTGAACGCTGGGCGTCGTCGGTGGGCCTTACGCTGTCTTCCCCGAAGACTTCGTGTGTGGCCTTCCTTCGAGGAGACGGGGATCCGGCGCCATCCCGGCCTTTAACCTTACACTCGGGGGTCAGCCTCTGGCCCTCGTTCCATCAGTACGCTTCTTGGGTATGGTTTTCGACAGCCGTTTGAGCTGGGTTCCCCACCTTCGCCGGCTGCGCGAGTCCGCGAGACGTACCCTGGATTTGCTGGGACATCTGTCGCATACTACATGGGGCGCGGATAGGCGGACACTCCTCCGTTTGTACGTGTCCCTGGTACAGTCCAAATTAGACTATGGGAGTGTGGTGTATGGCTCCGCCTCCCGCACGGCCCTTCGGATACTGGATCCGGTCCTCTCTAGAGGACTGCGCATGTCATCTGGCGCTTCCGCTCCTCTCCGGTTGATAGTCTGCAGGTTGAGTGCGACATCCCTCCCTTGGAGGATCGGAGGTCGTTCCTCATTGCTAAGCACTATCTCCGGATCCTCCGTCTTCCCACCTCTCCTCTGTTCCAGGTGGTTGAGAGGGCGTTCTGTCGGGATGGGGTTGGTATTTCACCGACACGGTGACCTCCCTCCTCGATGGTATGGGCACTCCTCCTCCATCCGTTATACCGGTCTCTTTCATGGGTGTTGCACCTTGGGAGAGCACCCCTGTTGCGTGCTGTAGGGCGTTGCGCCCCGTTCGCAGGGCCGATTCTGACTCTGCCTTACTTCGGTCTCTGTTCCTTCAGCATGCAGCGTGTCACTCTGCATGTGTTGCGGTCTTCACAGATGGCTCGAGGTCGTCGGGGGGCGTTGGGGCCGCGGCTGTTCCCCAGTCGTTTGCCCTTGCTCCCCGATGTACCCGTCTCCCTGATGAGGCTTCCGTTTTCACGGCGGAGCTCTATGCCATTCTGAGCGCTCTGGAGGTGGTGCGGGAGCATCCGGATGGGTCGTTTGTTATCTATTCGGATTCCCGCAGTGCCCTGGATGGCCTGGAGTGTTTTGACTCTGTCCACCCACTGGTCCGACGAATCCAGCTACTGTGCCATATCCTTGTCACTTCTGGTGGCAAGGTGGTGGTATTTTGCTGGGTTCCTGCACATGTTAACGTGGCTGGAAATGAGGCTGCCGATCGAGCTGCCCGTTCCGCGTGCCGACTACAGGTTTCACCCGTGTCCCTCCCCCTTTCCGATTATATCCCTGGGTTCCGTAGGTTTTTGCGCTCCCGGTGGCAGAGTCGCTGGGATGGCGCTGCAAATAACAAACTCTGCAAGATTAAACCCAAATTGGGATGTTGGGCCTGTTCCTTCCATCGGTCGCGCCATAAGGTGGTGGCTTTGGCCCGCCTCCGTATTGGCCACACCCACCTGACCCATGGCTATTTGATGGCCCGGGATCGGGTGCCCCGATGTCCCGATTGTAACATCTTACTCACAATTGCCCACCTGCTGGTGGAGTGTCCGCTTTACTCTGCGCTGCGCGCAGAGTATTTTCCCTTTTTGGAGAGCGGCGGGCCTTGTGATAGGCTTGGCGCTATTCTATCGGAAGGTCCCTACTTTTCGGTAACCGGGTTGTTCTCCTTCCTTCTTCGCTCCCGACTTCTTTACCGGTTGTGACTCTGATAATTTTTTTTTTTCTCCTCCTCCCCGTCTATTGTTCACTTCCGTTCGCTGTTTCATAGTCTTCGTCCTGTGTTCGCTCTGCTATCCACCTTTCTTTTGGTGGCCATGAGCGGTCATACTTTCAAACAAAAAAAATAATATATATATATGGTATGGAACGCATCTATGATAGTATGGCGAAATTAATAAAAATAGTATGTTTACTATTTTACTGTAATTTATTAATAAACTGAACCCACATACACACACCGTCTGCCAAAAAAAGAAAGGGTTCACCTTAAAAACAGCTGTGAAATCAACATTTATTGATCAATTATAATGAAACTCATACAGAGCAGAACTATGTAAGTAGTATATATGTACACCAATTTTCAGATTACTATATTCAAAATTAATGATTTAATGAGGATTGTTTATATTCAACAAATTTTGTTGAACATTGCTCCAATTTTTAATTCTTGGAGTCCACAAAGGCTGTAAAACTTTGGTAATGAAATTTTTATTCTTATTTTAGTTATAAAATACATCATAAGATTTATAAAATATAGGAAATGCCTCCATTAAAAAACCATGAAAATAAAAAAAATTATTTTGAATTTCGAAACAACTTAAATCCTAAGTTTACAAAAGAAATCAAATTAACATTTTACTATTGGAATTCCTATTAAAAAATTGTTCAATGTGTTTCCTTTCTGTTTCAACAATTTTCTTCAGTCTTGGACGAAATTCATCAATAGTTTGATCGATCTGCTCCTGTGGTGTGTCTTCCCACTTCTCCACAAGAAGCTGACGCAAGTTAACATTTCTCACCCTGCTGCTCTAAACTCTATACCAAATTTTCCTAGATTCCATAGTCAACAGGGTTCAAGTCAGTACTGTTAGGTGGCCAATTTTGGGGTTCAAGTAATTCTGGGACATTATTTTTTAAGTATTCCACAGTTGCTATTGCTGTATGGGACGTTGCTCCGTCCTGCTGAAAAAGATAATAACCACCATTGGCCAGATTTTTGCATTTTGGGAAGCATGTTTCGCAGCAGAGTATTTCGATAGTACTCGGCATTGACTTTTACACCCGGCTCAATAAAATGAATGGATGTTTTTCCTAACTTTGATATGCCAGCTGACACTAGCTGAGAAATGACTTCTGGTTGCAAAAAGTCTGCTATCAGGTGTTTCATTCTTGCATTGGACGTGAGTAAACTGTCATTTTGACTGTTCCGAGGTGGCTCCACAGTGAATCTCTCTTCATCAGTGAAAAAAGCCTTTGAAAATTTATGTTACTCGCCGTAAGATTTGTTTTGATCTTTGAACCCGTTTCTGCTCATCAGTTTGAGTAATCTTTTGCCCGTGCACTCTTTTGAAAGGTTTTAGTTGAAGATCTTGTTTAATTATGCGTCTCACACTAGTTTCTGATAATTGTAAATCTTTTGATATGCGAGCTGGTGTCATATGGGTTTCTGGCTGGTTTTCCTGACTTAATATACGTTCTTCGACGTCGTCAATATGGTCTTGTATGCGAACAGTTTTTAGGTCGCCCACTTTCATCTCTTTTGATATACCTAGTCTCGTCAATTTTCTGTAGAAGCTTTCCCAAACCACCAAGAGTCCATCCTTTATTGGGGAATTCGGAGAGTAGTTTCGTTCGTCCATATCCCTTTTCTAGTCTATAATGCGTAATTATAATCTTATCTTCCTCTGAAAATGGCATATTCACTATATTTTATAACCCTATAAAAAAGAATCGTATATTAGAATAGAATCTACAAAAGTGAAAATGGAAATAAAGGATTCTTGATTAGTTTGTCGAGCATCAGTTGTAGTATTAGAGAAATATGTAATAAATCGTTATTTTTAATAGCATAGCTTCGAACTAAATTTGGTTTACAGGTAGATGTTTAATGTACCTATTACGTGTATAAGTTTCATAGTAATTGTTTGAGAAATGTTGATTCCATGGATGTTTTTAGAGTGAACCCTTTTTTTTGGCAGACGATATATATACACAAACACACACCTTACCTTGCAACCTTACAAAGGTTCCGCGCGATGATTCCTCATTTCGCAAAAGTCAAGCTTGTCGCCCCTCCTCTCGAGTTGGCCTGGTGAAGTAGTGAGTTGGTTTCTTGTGCTCTCCACCTCACATAGCCAGGCACGCCCGGCTTATCGGGGATTGTTCTGAACCAGGCGTCAAATCTTTTGAAGATGTCCACTGCAATTCCCTTCGTGTTTTTTAGGTCTTTGGGCAACTGATTAAACAGTTTTGGTCCTCTCACTACAAAACTATTTTCCCTCAGGGTTAAGGATGTTCCCTGTCTCGCCTTTAATTTGGGAATACGACAGTCTTCCTTTTCTACTTTCCACCGCTGTTTTGAGAGTTACAGTGTTCAGAGTAAGATTAGGGACTAGTTTCTCCATTATTTTCCAAATGTAAATAATGGTGTATCTCCCTCTCTCCTTTCCTGTGAATATAGGTCTAGTTCGCGTAACCTTTCCCAGTAATTTGGTTCTTTGCACCCCATGATCTTGGCTGTGAAACTTCTCTGAATCCCTTCCAGCTGTCTGATGTCTTCTTTTTTATATGGGGATGTTAGGACCGAGCAGTATTCCAATTTGGGTATGATCAGTGTTTTCAGTAGAGGAATCATTACATTCCTATCCCTTCGTTTAAAGGTTCTTAATATCTGCCCCGTTATTCTCTTTGCTGTTTACTGCTATTTTATTTTGTTTCAAGTTTCGCATCATCAGTCATTACAACCCCTAACTCTTTTGCTCTGGAATTTCTCTGAATTTCCTGTCCATTTGGGGTATAATATTCCATGGATTTTAGGTCTTCTCTTTTTCCGTACCATAACAGCTGAAATTTCTCAGTGTTAAACTTCATATTGTTGTCTTCCGTCCACTTGTAGATTCTGTTTGTCAGTTTGTAAAGATCCTATATCTTCTGGGTTTCTTATTTTTCTACTGATCTTTGTGTCATCGGCAAAGGATGTTACTGTGCTGTCTCTGGTAACGTCTTCATCTATGTCAGTTAGCATGATTATGAAGAGTAGTGGAGCTAATACTGTTCCTTGTGGTACTGAGCTGAGGACCTCTGATTCTGATGAAGGTACTCCTTGTACTGTCACGATTTGACGCCGCTTACGCTCACTAAAGAAATTATATATCATTTCCCTACTTTTCCTGTTATTCCCCTATATTTCAGTTTATGTATTATGATTCCATGGTCACACTTGTCGAACGCTTTTACAAAGTCTGTGTATATTACATAGTTTTCATTACTTTCAAGTGCATCAATAATGTTGGTGTTCCATTAGTTGTGATAGGCATGATCTGCCTGACTGAAACCCATGTTGGTTATCATTGAATTTTTTCTGAGTTTCCAAAAAGTCGTAGATTTTTTGTTTAACTATTCTTTCAAATATTTTAGTGAGATGAGATGTAAGCGACACTGGCCTATAGTTTTTGGCGTCGGATGGTTCTCCTTTACATATCGGTACTATGTTCGCGCTCTTCAGGGTGCCCGGTATTTCTCCCGTGTCTAATGATCGTCTCCAAATCCAATATAGGGGCTCGATTGCATTCTTGCAGTTTTTGATCAGTGTGGCATTCCATTTATCCGGTCTTGCCGCTGAGTGTTTCTAGTTTCTCTATGGCTTGTGTAATATCATCCGTCGTAAAGTCGAAGTCCGTTATACTTTCCTCTTGTAGTTCTTCAAAGAACGCGTTTTTGTCGCATATCAATTTGTCAGTTTTTGGGATACTGAAAGATGATTCATACTGAGCTCTTAATACTTCAGATACTTCTGTTAGATCATAAGATAAAGCACTTCTCGTTTTTCAAAGGTCCGATGGTTGCATGTTTTTCGACTTTCTTTTTCCGAAATTATAGGAGTACTTTGAGTTAGCCTTTATCGCTTCTATAGCGTCGTCATCTTTTTCTGTATGCTTCTCAATTAGTTCCTGTATGACGTCATCGATACTTTGCAGTTTATCATTTAATATTTTTCTGATATCTTTACAGTTACTTAATTGTGCAGTCACTTTTTCTTTCGGAGCAATGCCCTCTTTTGTCTCTCGAACCTGTTTCTCTTTCCTTTTTGTTGTATTTTTGGGACATGTCTTTCCACAATATTTAACGTCATTAGCATCTCCGTTGTCTTGGCCTCGAAAATGGTTTTCCAATCTATTACTTCCATGCTGGATGTAACATCTTCCCAGTTTATAGCTTTGGAGTGAAAATTAAAAATTTCAATTTGCGTCTTTCTGTTGTGCGTGTTCTTTCCTTTCCTGTTGCCTTTATATTAGTTATGTCAATGATGATGTGGGCCGATATCATAGTTGGAGATATTTCTACATTATCAATTAGGTTGCTGCTCTTTGTGAATACCAAATCTAGGCAGTTTTTTTTTCTTGTTTTCTGTTACTACTTGCGTTAACAAATTCATCAGCTAGAGCTAGTAGCATTTTTACCTGCTCCTGGTCTTCTCATGTGCCCCCCCCCCTTGTCCTGGTATGTATATATATATATATGACATCGGAAATCATTAAATATGACTAAAATCAATATAATAAATGTTAGGTTAAATTATACCATCCAAAAATTGGAAATGTTGCGGTTTCATACGGTGGTGGCTACCTTATGAAAAGTACGTGTGTGTGTTGGGGGGGGGGTGTTTTCCCACTGGAAAAAAAGGTTAAATGTGGAGGGAAAGTGAGGAATTTGATAAGAAGAGGCGAAGAGATAAAAATAAAAAATAAACGACGTGACCCGCTTGGTGTCGTATAAGGATTTATCACGTGCTCCATTTTTTTTTTTTTTGGTGATATTTTTGTTGGCTGAGGGGAATGCTCTTTCTGCGGAGGAAATAAATGTTGGAAAATAATTAATTAATTAATAATAATGCGAATTAAGTTACTTCTTGAATTAAAGTAATTTAACATTTTTGTTTTATATAAAAGTTAAAAAGTAATAAAGGTGAATGCACGATGAGGCACGTTTACATTTCCTGTCTTGACGAAATGTTTGAATCACCTTTCCACTGATTTCAAGTCACAACTCGTTGACGAAGGATTTCGTTGAAGCGAAACAGTCATAAACATTCACAACCTGTTTCGTACGAATTGAAACCGCTCGGATGTTTATAAAGTGGTCATATATATATATATATATATTAGGATAAAAACGAAGACGTAGAGCAAAAAAGTCATCATATTTGGCTGCAGCCAACTAAAACTAATTTAAAATACAAAATTAAAACTGTTCAAGAATAAAAATTAAAATTACAAAGCAAAAAACAGGCATAAGCCAAAATCAAATAAAAAATGAAAATTATATAAATGACAAATATAAGTGTGATAAAAATAAGAACTTAAAACTAAAAACATTCAAACGTAAAATAGTTTAAAAACTTTACTAATAAAAAGTTAAACGGAATAAAAAGTTAAACGAAAAACCACAAGAGTAAACCAAACATACCATGCTCACTTGACAGCCACAAAAAAACTGAGGCGAAAAGGAGACAGGGTCAAAAGGGAAAAGATTTTTTTAGTATGTAGGTATTCTAATTAATATAAAGGGGGTAACAGCTAGAATCAATATTTAAACTGGAGTTCAAAAATTTAATGCGCAAAGATTCGTAAATATGGAGGGAAGACGGGCATTTTAATGATTTAAGAATTTTAAAATTGTTAACAGAAATGTCAACCTTACACTTGATAGAATGATTTCTAATAGCAGACTCTTCCTTTTTCGTTAAAACTTTCCCCGTCCTATGGCTAATACCCATATGGGAGCAAAATCTCGCCTGCAAGGAACGAACTGTACCGCCAACGTAGTATATATATAGTAAGGAATAAGAGGAGGTGGTACATGTTTATTAGTCAGACGTTTTGAAAATTCAATTTCAATCATGAGTGCTAAAAAATGAAAAGTAAAAAAGTGAACAAATATAGTGAATAAAAGATTTCATACCATATAATTATGCAGTTCTATGATCATAATTAATAAAAAGAAGTTACATGAAATGGAGAGAGAGGCAAGATAATGGCTAAAATATAAAAAAATTGAAAGCATCTTACCGGGTTATTATACGAGGGGGTAGTTAATCTAATTGTATTAAGGTTGGGATTGGTTGAATGTTGCAGTATCCATGTTAGAAGCCGAGAGTGGTAGCGGATCTTTTTTTCAGAGATGGTTAAGAAGAAATTATTTAGCTCTAAGTTGAAGGCCAGAACTATAGTCGTTGAGGGTTGGTTTTGTACTAAGGATGTATAGGGATTCGAGGATGCGGAGGTCGGTTGGTTGGTTGGTACGCTGAATTGATAATTTTGAAATTGGTGGGGAGCAGTGGGTGATTGTGGAGGTGGCAATGATCTCTTATTGCTGATTTTGATGGTTTGTTTAAAGGTTGTAATGTTCTGGTAGAGGTGCCGCGATGTTCGATATTGTTTAATATTGGTGAATGGTGCTGCCGCCAATATAACTCGCTTTGCAGCGAGTACAGTTGAAACTGTAGATAGTGGACGAAACAAGAGGCTAGAGTGTTTTTTCTTTATGGGTGAGATACGATTTAATGCTGTTATTATTGGTGAATACAAATTAAAGGTTAATTTGAGGGTAAAGGGGGTGAGTAGGTGGCGAAGTTCTGATTGTATTTTGTAACTAATATAGTCGTAGTAGGGAAAAGAAAAGTAAAGTATTGTATTGTATATATATATATATATTTAATATTGGTGGTGGTGTGGTTTGCATTGCTCACTAGGAATCCATTGGTCCCGAGTTCGAGTCCGAGGATGCTCGGTATTCCTCTTGTGTCTCGTGATCGTCTCCGTATCCAATATAGGGCTTAGCGATTTCATTCTTGCAGTTTTTGATTACTTTGGCATTCCATTTGTCCGGACCTGCTGCCGAATGTCTCTTTAGTTTCCCTATAGTTTGTGTGTGATATCATCTGTTGTGAAGTCGAAGTCCGTCATACTTTCCCCTTGTAATTATTCTTCCAAGAACACGTTTCCATCGCATATTTTAGTTTATCAGTTTTGGGGATACTGAAAGATGAGTCATTCTGAACTCTTAAAATTTCAGATACTTCTTTTAGGTCATTGCTTAAAACATTATCATTATTTTTCAAAGGTCCGATAGTCGCGTGATTTTTCAACTTCATTTTTGCAAAATTATAGAAATATTTTGAGTTAACCTTTATCGCTTCTATACCGTTGTCGTCATCCTTCTCTGTATGGTTCTCATTTAGATCCTTATGATGCAATCTATACTTTCCAGTTTATTATTCAATAGTTTCTTAATTTTAGTCCCCCTTTTTCTCTTGCGGAACATTGACTTCTTTTGTCCCTCGAACCCGTTTCTCTTTCCTCTTTGTTGTTTATTTTGGAACGTCTTTCTACAATCTTTAGCGTCTTCTCTTCTAGGGTTATTAGCATCTCTTCCGTTGTCTTGTCCTTAAAGGTGGTTCTTCAGTTTAATGCCATCTGTGCCCATATTTAAGTGTGATTTTATTATCTCTTAAAGCGCAGCTGAGTTATTGTGAAGGCCCTTTTCTCGTGCTTAAACTAAAGTGTAAGAAAATGTGCTGTCAAGTAGCATATGTGAACTGCTCAGAAAAATTATGAATGTAGTATCGAGTGAATTGATTGGTCTTTGACGATATTTTTAAACCTTATTTCACATAGCAGTTATTTCTGAGGCGGGACTTTTGAATCGTACTGTATATAACTTTTGATATTGAAAATAATCCAAATGAATTGCTTCATGCCAAGTTTACGAATGTTTTTTAAAGTCATGATTTTTATTTTTGGTTACGAATGTATCACGATGTCGGAGTGGTGCATTCTTTCGACCTTTTAAATACACCAATCCATAAAGGTTTTGTGTGGAAGAGTAGTTCACTCGAAAAGTAAGAGGTTAATATTGATCTTCTAATCTTTTACGATAAAGTTTTCTGTTTTGAAAATTAAAAAGCAAACAAGATAATGGATATTTTTAGCGTTCACTTGTAAAACTCCCGCATCCATATTTGGGCCTTTTTTTTTTTTAACTTTCCTAATAGGTGTGTGTGTGTGTGTGTGTAAGTTTTTGCCAGTATTCGCATATTATTAATTTTAGATTGTGTAAGTTCTCCTTTAATGGTTGTTGACGAGATCCTTATTTAATGGAAAAGCTTCCCCCAGTGCATTTACCAAGGTCAGTGTTTGTCTCGAGGAAAGGAAAACTTGCTCCCCCCAAAACTTTCGCACTTCCCCCTCTCCATCACTGCTGGGGGTAGTAACTTAATGTGACCCAACGTTAGTATTGGAACGTTGGTGCGATTGTGACCTGACCATTGTAGGGTAAATGAATTTATATTGTCAGTTTTGGGGGAGTAAATTGGCGGTGGTACTGCCCATATAGTTGGGGGGGGGGGGGAATTCTTTAATAACTCAGTCTTATTCGCTCTGTAAGAAGGAAGTTCGTTCGCTATTTTGACCATTTCAGCTCAGGAAAAGTTCGAGAAGAGAATCGGTGTGATCATCTCGTCGTCTTTGTGATGTGTTCGTAAAATGTAGTATTTTCATCGAGTGACACTCGTACAAATATCCTAGATTTTAAGTGAAAAGGACTAACCTAAACTAGTGGTAACCTAACCGGGCATAGTGTATAACCTAATCAAACCAAATCTAACCCAATTGAAACTAATTTTTACACGAAAAAAATAGATCCGCATGAGATCGAATGTGTGTAAACTTGCGTCTTAGCCGAGTGGAAACTACCGATTGTGGACCTTAATGCAAGATATAATTACATTTTGTAATGAATCTATTACCGAAAGTAATGTTTATTCGTATAGTTTCGTTTATTTAGAGTTAACTCTAAAAGGCCAGTGTGGAACCGTGCATACAGCTACTGGTGTCGGGTTTATCTAATTAATTGTTACTAAACATTAATATAAAAATTAACTTTCTTACATTTTTTCCAGGAAAACGAGTGCACTTTTATTATAATAGGCCAAGCTAGCTTTTTAGGGTTAAATACAGTTGTAATGCAACCTCGTATGTTTCGAGAAAGGCGATGCTAATTTTCAACCTAGTTTATTTAGCCGATGTTCAACTGTTTATCAGGTCCACATTCCTAATTAATTTGTCTTGCAAAACACACTATTTTTGTTTATATATATATATATATATATATATATATATATATGGATGAATTTCAAAATTAAACACGTGAAATGAATGAATACTGCAAATTCACAAGGAAAAAGAAGAACGATTCCAAGGCCTTTTGTGTATTCAGAGCTACACCTCGTCAGGGAATGTTCCCTGACGAGGTGTAGCTCTGAATACACGAAAGGCCTTGGAATCGTTTTTTTCCTTGTGGGTTTGCAGTATATATATACAGGGCGTCCCAAAAAAATGTATACACACTTTAAATAATTATAAAGGCAGTGTTTATTAAAATACATTTCATTTTCAAAATGTAATAGAATCTACAAACATTATTTAATTGTTTTGTCAACGCCTGTTTTCAAACTGACGTCCGTTCTGGTCCAGGCACTGCTGATAACGCGAAGCAATGGAATCGCAAACATCACGAAACATTTCGTTTGGTATTTGTGTGCATTCTCGTTCAATGGCTGCTCTCAATTCAGCGACTGTTGCAGGTTTTATAGCGTATACTTTGTCTTTTAAGTATCCCCATAAAAAAAAGTAGTGGTGTGAGGTCTGGTGAACGCGGAGGGTATTCTACGAAACCCCTTCGTCCAATCCACATCCCACATCCACATCCCACATCCACATCGTGCCAAGTACCACTCGCAATACTCCACTCTTCGGTCCGGATCATCTTCATTAATAGCATGGACTAATCTTGGAATGTAACTTTTCCATTGACAGCGCTTCAAAATGCGTTGGACAGACGATTCTGAAATTCCTACCTCACGACTCGCTTGTCGCACAGATTTTCTTGGACTTTGGTGATACGTTTCCAGTACTCTTTCTTGCTTTGTGGGGCTTGTCGATGTCCGTGGTCTTCCGGAACGCTTCTTGTGGACATTCTGAACAGTTCCATCGGCTTCAAACTTATCTCTAATTCGAGTGATGGTAAGTCGCGTTGGTGGATCTGTTTGAAACTCCCTCCTAAACTGTCTTTCCACTTCAACTGCGTTTTCACACTTCCAGTAGCATTTTAGAATGAATTTCCTTTGTTCAAAGCTTAGTCTGACTGCCATTATTAATTCTAATGGGTTTAACTTGGAAAGAAAGAAACATCAATTGAGCTATCAGCTGTTAAAGTGTGTGTACATTTTTTTGGGACGCCCTGTATATATATATATATAAAACAATTGAAGTGAGTAGCCTTTATTGATAAAATAAATATATTAGTTTAACAATTTTTGTTTGTTTTAACATAATTGTGAAATTGGGCTTCTTATTTTATCTAATTTGGCCCTTAAGCTTTAGGCTTTACTAGGTTCTTAATTAAAAATAAAAGTTATTATTATTAATACATAAATTATTAAGTAAGGTACGTACTAATATTATTATTATTATAGATATAAAACAAATACGGTCATTATTTGAAGGTATGATACCAATATTATACAAAGAAATCAATATTAGACACGAAAAATGAACGATAACGAGTAATGTACATTTAATCCTAGATTTTTATTAGTAGTCCGTTGTTAATCAAAATTTCAACTTTGTTTTAAACAAATTTACATTCACAATATTTTTTTTATCAACATTTAAATCATTCCATAGTTTCAATTCAATTCAATGAAAATGGGTAATTTTTAAGAAAACAATCTAAATTCAGAAATAACATGCCTTCATCTATTTCTGGTCTGATATGAGTGGATTTCTTGATGAATTACAAAATATTTATTTACCCATTCATTGTACGTTAATATGGGTTTGTTCTTACATCTGTAAATAAAATGTGTCAGTTTTATATATATATATATAATATTAGGCAGAAGTAAAACCTTTTAGACATTCATACATAACTTCAGGTTGTGTAAGTAATGTTCCGCACAGCACAGCACATCACATGTAAGACCATGAATCTACAGGCAGCAATTTCAGGTTCAAGTTTAACAACGACGCCCAGTTACCATGGAAACCAATATGAGAGTTTTACATTACATTTTGACAAAATAGCCACTCGGGCCTATTGAGGTTATTCAAGTCAGATAAGTAGAATAAAACTATATTTTATGATGAATTTTGCTGAACATAAATTTCAAGTCGACTAATTATCACTAAACTGTAGTGTATATATACACAAACAAGTTTTAGCTTATATATACATTATTTACACAATTAACAAAATTTTTCATTCATGAAAGCGCCTATTTTTTTCTTAAAATTATCCAAGGAGCTACTTTTTAACACATCGTGTGGCAAGTCAATTCCAAAAATCTGTTTCTCTGACTCAAATACTTTTATAGATCCAATCTACAAATTTACCTATTTTCTAACGTCAGTCACTTATAAGAAAAAGTTATTCACATCTAAATTGTCTCAAACTGAAAAGGTTCATTTGGGCGGTTTTATCACTATCACTATCACTATCACTATCACTATTACTACTACTGATACTAATAATAATAATAATTTTCCCGAATTTATCGTTAAATCGTTAAAATTGCAACCGAGATTGAATTCCTCAAATTGTAGTTCACATTGTAGAAATAAAGTAAAGAAGTTGAAATTGGGTAGTTATAATTAATAATAATTAGTTTCGTAGAATTGAAAGGAGATATTATGAAATGCTTAGGTGAACAGCTGAATAAGAACATTTGAAAAACTAAACGAGCTTTAGTGATATTTTTCCGATAGTAACTTACTATATATATATATATATATATATATATATATATATATATATATCGGTGACGGGCTGCACATGTTTCTTTTGAAATCTGAATGAAAGTGGTATAACAAACAAAAATTCTGCAGTTAATAAGTTTTAAGCAGTGCCAATATCTGAGTGAATACTGAATATATATATATATATATATCGTAAAGAACGACGCTTGTATAGGAGATATTCCGCGCAAGACGAGAAAGAAAGAACGGAACAAATGAAAAAATGAGGTAACCACCTGGGAATCGAACCCGGGATCTTCCGATTGCCGGTCAGACGCGATACCATTACACCATGGACCTCACTCTTCCAAATGCCGTAATACTTCTACATACTCGCAGAAACCAATGCCCCAAGGGGGCACCTCCCGCATGCCGTAACATTATATACATTCAACTGCAAAGAACACGCAGTATAAATAACGTAAAGAACGACGCTTGTATAGGAGATATTCCGCGCAAGACGAGAAAGAAAGAACGGAACAAATGAAAAAATGAGGTAACCACCTGGGAATCGAAACCGGGATCTTCCGATTGCCGGTCAGACGCGATACCATTACACCATGGACCTCACTCTTCCAACGACGCCCTCATTTTTTCATTTGTTCCGTTCTTTCTTTCTCGTCTTGCGCGGAATATCTCCTATACAAGCGTCGTTCTTTACGTTATTTATACTGCGTGTTCTTTGCAGTTGAATGTATATAATGTTACGGCATGCTGGAGGTGCCCCTTGGGGCATTGGTTTCTGCGAGTATGTAGAAGTATTACGGCATTTGGAAGAGTGAGGTCCATGGTGTAATGGTATCGCGTCTGACCGGCAATCGGAAGATCCCGGGTTCGATTCCCAGGTGGTTACCTCATTTTTTCATTTGTTCCGTTCTTTCTTTCTCGTCTTGCGCGGAATATCTCCTATACAAGCGTCATTCTTTACGTTATTTATACTGCGTGTTCTTTGCAGTTGAATGTATATAATGTTACGGCATGCGGGAGGTGCCCCCTTGGGGCATTGGTTTCTGCGAGTATGTAGAAGTATTACGGCATTTGGAAGAGTGAGGTCCATGGTGTAATGGTATCGCGTCTGACCGGCAATCGGAAGATCCCGGGTTCGATTCCCAGGTGGTTACCTCATTTTTTCATTTGTTCCGTTCTTTCTTTCTCGTCTTGCGCGGAATATCTCCTATACAAGCGTCGTTCTTTACGTTATTTATACTGCGTGTTCTTTCAGTTGAATGTGTATATATATATATATATATATATATATATATATATACTGCACTGCACACAGTTGTGTTTCTCTTTAAGTAGTGGAATTGCGGCGTATGTCAAAATAAAGTAAAAAAAAACAAATCAATTAAATCAATCCAGCGTTTTTCCGAGTCTTTTCGTTTCGAAAGGAAATTAGTTGCCCATCGAAAGGCAATATCCCTGTTATCCTCAGCGGCCACACTCCCGGGCACCAATCAGTGAGAATCTACAGCGTGCCACATCCCCCATCGCCCCGAGTAACGGAAAAACGTTCCCTCCCTTAGCTTTTGAGTTAAACCAAATACCTCTTGTAATTACCCTATTGAGTCAATTTTCGGGCACCATCTTTTACCTACTATTAGCAGGGTTGGCAAAAACCCAGCAAAAATCCGACTGGTTTTTGCTGAGTTTTTGCCAACCCTGACTATTAGTAACATGGCAACGCAAATAAATTCCTGCAACCCTGTGGGTAATGTAAAAAAGTAATAGATGAAGCAAAGGCAATTAGCTGTGACCTCTGCCAAATTCCATTCATTTCGGATGCCTGGAATGGCAAGATGAAGAAATCTCTCTTATAAGAGGCGCAAAACAGCTGAATGGGATAGTTTTTCTGCAAAAACTGCATGGTCGAAATAAACTCTTAGGGTCTTCAAAGCAGAAAAAGACTCTGAGGAGAAAGAGAGGAAATTGAGAAAACGAACGAACGATACAAAGCTCGGCAGAAAAATTAGCGCTGTAAAAGAAAGAGGTGGAGGCCTTGCAGAGGGACAAAACAATATACAAATGGTCAGAAGAGAACAACAGCGACCTTTAACACCGAGAAATTCCAGCTCTTGAGATATGGTATAAATGAGGAACTTAGACAGCGTATTATGCCCCAAATAAACGAGAAATTCAGAGAAGCATGAAAGCGATAAATTTTGGGGTTATAATGACCGATGATGCGAAATTCGAGACAGAGAATCAGATAGCGATAAACAAAGCAAAAAGAGTCGCGGGACAGGTACTAAGAACCTATAAAAGTAAGGACGAAACAATAATGATTCCCCTGCTAAAAATACTCATTACACCAAAACTTGAATACTGCTCAGTTTTGACGTCCCCATATAAAAAGGAAGAAACTAATAAACGAAGAAACTCGGAGACATTTCACAGCCAAGATGATGGTTGCAAAGAACTCAACTACGAGGAACGACTACATAAACTAAATCTGTACTCCCTGGAAGAGGAGGAGGAGGTATAATATAATATATACGTGGAAAATAATCGAAAAACTGGTACCAAACCTCAAACAACACTGGAAAGTAGGAAAGGCAGAATGTGTAGTATTTCCAAATTAAAGGCCCGACAAGAGACCTCGTTAACACTGAAGGAGAATAGCTTGGTTGTCAGGAGCCCCAAGACTTTTTAACCAGCTTCGAAAGGATCTCAGAAACATGACAGGGGTCGAAGTTGAAGTCTTCAGAAGAAGACGACTTGATGCCTGGCTCAGGACAGTACCAGATGAACCGGGTGTACCTGGCTATGTGCGATGGAGGGTGAAAGAGAGCAACTCGCTCCTCCACCAAACCAGGCCTAGAGTCGGGGCCACCAGCTTGACCTTTGTGTGGAGACCAACGCACGGAATTAATATATATATATATATATATATATATATGATTAAAACTACGAAGGAAAGGAAACAGAATGGTGCTCAAGCGCTTTCGTCTAATGACATCATCAGGAATCCTGAGGATGTCATTAGACGAAAGCGCTTGAGCACCATTCTGTTTCCTTTCCTTCGTGGTTTTATTCATCATAAATATTTTTCACGTTACTTTCATGAAATAATAAATAAATATATATATATATATATCACACACACCGTTTGGTAGAAGAGAAGTGCTTCAAAGGCACGTGCTGTCTCTTTAGACCTAAACGTCTAGCGTCTAGACAGAGCCCTTGTTTTTGTCAGTCTGACCTGAGACTTGTTAATCTCTCTCTCTTTCGCTTTGGGCATTCCTTCCTTGAAGGTCCCATGTGCAGAATAGGGTGTAGGGTGGTTTATCACTAAATTTTTTTTTGAACAATTTTGCTCGGTAATTTTCAAATAAATATTTAAAAAGTGTTAAAATGTAATGATTACGTTTTCATGGTGTTACATTTTGAAAATTTCAATGTGCTTCTGTTACTGTGTACAGAACGGCACACATTGTAAAGCAAATTTATGTAAAACAGCCCTTCTTTACGTTCGTAGGTTGTAGTGTTTGTTTGCTGGGTTACTGAGCGTGAGATGGAATCCCTTTCTCCTTACTGTATACACTACACATTTATAGACCTCTGCCTCTTTTAGTTTATGTATATAGTGGCTGTCATCTTGCCGCGCTCCAAAAACAGTCTTTATTTATTTCACACTTAGTCTGAACAGTGTGTGGCTCTAAGCGTGTTTTTTGACATTTCCCAGGGGTCGGATCTTCCCTAATTGAAATTAGGAGGGACGATGAATGAATGGTTTATGCCATTTGGTTTCGTGGATAACATAGCTTCCCCCCATATAAAATGCCCTGTATAATTTGCCCACGTTTTCATAGAGAATTTGGTAAGAAGGCAGTTCCAAGATAGTTCAAGAAATTTCATCTTCTCCAGACTGTGTAAATTGTATAATTAGGCTTATGCATGTTTTACAAAGATTTAAGTAATTTAGGTTAGTTCATTCGCTTTGTAAATAGTTTAATGATAATTAGTTGGCTTGCAATTGACATTTTGCAAAATTTTATCATGAAATATACATAGTCTTAGATCAATTATCTGATTATGATAACCTCGTAGGCCCTAGTCACTAGTGGTTTCATGTCCAAATATAACGAGTCAGTCATCAATTTTTAAGTCAAATGTGTCGCCTTTCTCCGCTCCTCCCACTTTCTTTACGGAACAATAGAGAACTCGGTTCAAGAATTTTTACAGACATTCACGCTTTCCACGGGGAATCAATCCCTGAACCTTGAGATTGAGAGTCCAATGACTACCACTGGGCCAAGGTGAGGTATAATTTTATGAATTACCTCATGCTGATTCATATATTCGTTACTTCGTGTCAATCCTTCGTCGTTTTTAGATTTAAATTTATTATCTTTTATTACCTCAAAGGCATTTTTTTTAACCCATTTTGCGGTACATGATGTAGGTAATCTTTTTTTAATATAGTTCTATTGTAGGCGTAAATTGGCAAGTGGAAATTTTTCATGCGTTAATATTTTTTTCATTAACACTTCAGTGCTTTGTGTTTCGTAATAGCCGGCTTGTATTGTGTGTATACAATTTCCTCGCTTTTAGCGTTCATAGCTACGTACATTTCGATACTCCGTCCCCCTAACTCTTCCTTCAACGCGGCCTTTTTATTTTTATATTCCTTTTCGTGCCCTACTTTTCTCCTTTCTACCGATTATCCCATACACACTCTCCCTTTCTATGGTTCCGCTCCGTCTTGCTTCTCTTCTCCCTTCCCCCACTATCTCCACATTCTGCGAGTCTGAGGTGGCACCGAAGCTCAACAAGGCCAGCCATCATTCTTGTAATATCTGAGCGATTCTCTTCGGAGACTCTCGTAAGAACGCTCTTTGAGTGTGTGCGCGCGCGAAGTAACGTCAGTACACCTTTGTCCAGGTACCGATTGGACTTCGGTAGCGTAGTGTACCGTAATATAACGATATTGCATTAAGTGTTTCTGTGTTTTCACACGCCCAAATAACTCTTTAACTGAAAATAGGTGCATAGTTGCCATATGGCGGCCATGGTAGATTTACCATACTAGATACACTTGTGAAGCAAATAGCCCCGTTCTAAGTGCATTTGTTCGCATAGTTTGGTTCCGTTTTAGCATTAATGATTTACAATTAACGTCTCTTTGCAAAGAGTTAAAGTCGAGATTGTGGTGAAAGCGTCTTTTATATTGGTCGACCTCGACTAATCGCATTATTTTGTGCGAATAGAGCAACAAGTGGATTCTGGCACGTTCTTTTCTCTCGACGGGTTTGAGTGGATGGCTGAGAACACATTGCCGCATTCCTCTTTGCGGCGTCTTTCGCGAGTAACGGTTTTGCGTCCATTCATTCATGGAATGATTTTGTAGATCTAAAGGTAACTCGTTTTTGTTTCATCGTTATTGGGCTTTCATTCGATGTTTGGGGTTCTGTATAGTAGATGAGAAGTCTCCTTTATCGCCTTTATTATTGTTTTAAGTTTCCTCCAATCCTTCCGCACGATTCGTGTACACTTTGTCCATTGGTCATTGGCACGTAAGAATCAAAAGAATGCGATGAGAAAATGGTGCTCATCCTTGAGCTAAAAGAAGGATTCTCTTGTGTATTATAATGTTTCTTTTTTTATACGTCCTTCATATATATATATATATATATATTCCTGTAATATTAATTGAATTTTTGTACTCTGCATATAATGTAACTCGTACGAAGTTAATATGCGAGCATTGTGTGTAATGTTATCCGTGAGCCTCCCTCAATGATTCCTTACAACTTTGAATGATTCTTTATCGTCTGTGATGAAAACCTAAGTACCATGTTGTTCCCACGGTTTCTGTTTGCTTTAAATGTCTGGATTTGCAGTCTTAATTATAAGAGGTATTATGTATGTATTTTTCGTTTGTGTGTGTATAATTAATTAGGTTGGAAAGGCCTTTCTAGCAGGTATCTGCGTTATAACGATTGCACCTCAGAAAGCCACGTAGATAACTACTCCATCGAGCTGCTCGTA
Organism: Bathynomus jamesi; assembly: GCA_023014485.1. Lineage (NCBI taxonomy): Eukaryota > Metazoa > Arthropoda > Malacostraca > Isopoda > Cirolanidae > Bathynomus > Bathynomus jamesi. The sequence continues at coordinate 24,198 of JAJOZX010001427.1, read as the reverse complement.
ACGTGTAAAAAAAAAAAAAAATTACAGGCATAACGTAGTTTAAAAATTTCTATGAAAAATCTAACCTAACTCTCTAAACTTATAAAGGTCCATTTAAATAAAACGGGTTTACCCATTTTATTTAAATGACCCCTTTTTTCTACAGGTTATATGAGCAGCTCGATAGAGTAGTTATCTGCGTGGCTTTTAAATTAAACACGTTTTTGGTAACTTGAATTTCACGGAATTGAGAACTTTCTTTTGGAGCAAACTGTACATAATAATATAACTGATTTTTTTTACTCGTGATCTTTTTCCAGTATAACACAATTTTATTATTTTTTTATTTACCTACGTATGGGCAGGGCCGCATTAAGGCTGAGGGGGGTCCTATATATGTACTATATATTGTATAATTCATGAAATCTTCAAACAAATAAAAATGTATATTTATCCAAATTTAGCAACTAACAAAAGTCAACCCCCCCCCCCCCCCCCCCCCCCCCCCCCCCCCCCCAGCAAAAACGGCATACAATTCAAATAGAGAGTGATTTCTTCCTTCCTGGCTTTAAACTGATATCAAACAAAACATCCCCCTTTCCTCGACATGCTGAATGATCAATTGATCATTACACTAGGCCCAAATTTCCAACGTCTGAAAAACAATTTGGGGAACAGATTAACTCTTTGAAGCCAGTCATACAAAAATGAATGAAAATCATACATACATATCGACAATAATACACCATCAGATATAATGACATAAAAAAAATCTTAACTAAAAAACTTATTTTCCACCTCTGAAGATATAATTATGCAGTTATATATCGGGTCATCAAAAAAAGATGCTCTAATTTGAATTGCTTATACTTATTAAAGTATTTCAATTATAACACTGGTTCTACTGTCACAACAACAATGAAGCACGGGAAATTGTATTCGTGTGAAAAGAAATATTTTTCCAAGATTGGGAAGACCACATAGTACGACAAATTCCGTTCTTGATTTCCTTAGTGAACATTTTCATGATAGGGTCATCTCGAATCGGTATCATGGATGCTTTGGATTTGGATGGTCCTGGCCACCATACTCACCAGATTTGAATCCATGTGATTATTTCTTATGGGGATTCGTTAAGGACTGTGTGTACAGCAATAATCTACAGTAATCCACATACGGTCGAACAGTTAAAGGCAGAAATTACAGCTTCTGTGGAGAGCATCACTGATGAAACACTAGCTTGGATGATGGAAAATTTTAGTAGACGTTCGCAGATGTACAGGGATCGTATATTACAAATGTTTTCACATGAATAAAATCTCCCGTACTTAGTTGTTTTTGTGACAGCAGAACCAGTGTTGTAATTGAAATACTTTAATAAATATGAGTCTTTTTTTGATGACCGGTATGGCATTACTTAACCAACCTTGTGACAAAGATTTGGGGTTTATGATGTAAGAATTAGGGCCTAAGGCTACAGCTTTGTTAGCCTAGTTTAATTAATAATGGGGAAGTTAGTGGGAGTTCATCCGTTATTTTAAGCAGAAACTGGTAATGGGGCGATGCGAGCGTCATCTGTGGCGTGCATGGAAACTTCTGTTGTTAATAATACCCAATCGGAATGCGCGTCTCATCGAATTCCTTCGACAAAGTCTCAGATCCTGTATCCTGTATCCTGCCTCGTCCCTTGGCCTACCGCCACGCCATTGCTTGCGTTACCATTGCAAAAACAAGTACCAACCAGCGGCGGCAATTGTTCAGTTTAGTGGGAGGCCTAGCCCTTCCCTTCCCACTTTATCGGGGGCAGGGGTGTTAATACTGCGGGGGATAACAGGTGCATTCTTCTGAATACTTCCCCCTCCTACTACCCCCCTGCTCCAACCGTCAGCGGTCTCATTCTTAGCTTGTCAACGAAGCATGCAATTTTCTCTCTTAAACAATTTCTTTGATTTGTTTTCGTTTTTTTTTTTTACAGAAATTTAATGGAATTTACAAAATATTTGAGGTTAAACAATTATCTTTTACCTTTTGTAAGAATTGTTACAATGAAGTCAGCCTAATTTATTTATTTAATTAAAATCAGATTAGATTATTGTATCACACACACACACACACACACACACACACACACACACACGAGGTTTGTTCAAAAAATATCAGGACTGATGCGATTATAGACAGAATTGCATAATGATCCTGCCACTGTTGAAAACATTTTTCGAAAGCACTTTTCAGAATGGCCAAAAAGCTGCTCCGACGAATTTCTTTCAATGGTCACATCATCATCGAATCGGTGTTCTTTCAGGGTTTGTTTGAGCTTCGAAAACAAAAAAAAAAGGTTCATGGAGCTAAATCTAGTGAATATGGAGGCTGCTGTACTTGGTGGGGGGGGGGGGGGGTAGCGTTTTTGTCCAAAAATTGCTGGACAAGTTGCGACGAGTGAGATGGCGCGTTATCGTGATGAAGCATCCAGTTTCCTACTCCTACTCCCACTTCTGCGGCCGTTTTCGCCGAACTGCTTCACGTAGACGTCTCAAAAGTTCGATGTAACATTCCTTGTTGATTGTTTGTCCCTGTGGAGCATATTCATGGTGCACAACACCTTCACAGTAAAAAAAAAAAAAAGAAAAGTAACGAAGAAATCGCCGCGAAACAAAACAACTTTATCGGCTCACCACAGTGGACTGACACTACACAATAACGTGCAACCCTATAAGTCAACTTGTCTCGACATGCACATGTTTAGCACAATCATAACTCTAAGCGTGACCTTGTTCTAAAAATAAACACTGCCCAGATACTTTTTGAACATACCTTATATATATACACACATTTGGCTAGCTTCCGCCCGAATTGTTCATTCTGACGAAGGTCGAGCTTTTCACTCCACCTTAGACCTACAGTTTAACGTGGAATCCGAACCACGCCCCACCAGCAGCCCAGCGTCCTAACCGCTAGGCCACCCAGGGTACCCATTCATCTACGAACCATTTTTTTTTTGTGTGTGTGAAATTATGAACAGCTGGGTTTTGCTGCGCGCCGACTGCCGTCACCGGGTCTCAATCCCGGGGCCGATGGATTCGTAGTCAGCGACACTAACCACTACATCACCGAGGCGCATTATATATACAGTATATATAATTATATATATACATATATACATACATTATAACTGCAAACACGCAGTATAATTAACGTAAAGAACGACGCTTTGTATAGGAGACTTATCCGCGCAAGATGAGAGCGAAAGAACGAAACAATTGAAAAAATGAGGTACCCACCCGGGAATCGAACCCGGGATCTTCCGATTGCCGGTCAGACATGCTAACCACTACACCATAGGCCTCACCCAAACAAATGCTCGTAATTCCTCTACATAGCGCAGAAACCAATGCCCCAAAGGGGCACCTCCCGCATGCCGTAACATTTATACATTATAACTGCAAACACGCAGTATAATTAACGTAAAGAACGACGCTTTGTATAGGAGACTTATCCGCGCAAGATGAGAGCGAAAGAACGAAACAATTGAAAAAATGAGGTACCCACCCGGGAATCGAACCCGGGGGTTGCGCGGATAAGTCTCCTATACAAAGCGTCGTTCTTTACGTTAATTATACTGCGTGTTTGCAGTTATAATGTATAAATGTTACGGCATGCGGGAGGTGCCCCTTTGGGGCATTGGTTTCTGCGCTATGTAGAGGAATTACGAGCATTTGTTTGGGTGAGGCCTATGGTGTAGTGGTTAGCATGTCTGACCGGCAATCGGAAGATCCCGGGTTCGATTCCCGGGTGGGTACCTCATTTTTTCAATTGTTTCGTTCTTTCACTCTCATCTTGCGCGGATAAGTCTCCTATACAAAGCGTCGTTCTTTACGATATATATATATATATATAATGTTAAATTTCACCCTTAAGCACGTGAAATGAATAAAGGCTGCAAACCACAAGGAAAAAGAAAAAATTATTCCAAGGCTTTCATGTATTCAGCAGTACACCTCGTCAGGGAATCATTCCTCTGAGGTGGTGTACTGTTGAATACACGAAAGGCCTTGGAATCATTTTTCTTTTGTGGGTTTGGATTAATATATATATAAATAATAATTATTATATATATAAAATGAAATTATTAAAATTAATTGTGGTGGTCGTTTTATTTAACAAAATTTAGGCGTTATCTTTAAATTTATTTTTTCTTCACGTTCAAACGTCGTAAAAAGGTTTGGAGAGAAAAGTAGTTCGAAATGAAACGGAGAAGTAAGAAGTAGGTTTACCGCTATCCACATTCTTCTGGAACGGAACTGGCGAATGAAAGTCTTGAAAATCATTGTTTTCTCTTCATAACCCCCGAATAGGATTTATATTCACAGAAATAGTAGAAATTGTCTGTGGCGCAAATCATATATATATATATATATATATATATATATATATATATATATATATATATAGAATGCAAACCCACAAGGAAAAAGAAAAATGATTTCAAGGACTTTCGTGTATTCAGAAGCACACCTCCCTGACGAGGTGTACTTCTGAATCCATGAAAGTCCTTGGAATCATTTTTCTTTTTCTTGTGGGGTTTGCATTATACGTTTGATCTTTGATTTAGCTTCCGCCCGAATTGTTCATTCTGAAGGAGGTCAAGCTCTTCACTCCACCTTAGACCTACAGTTTGACGTGGAATCCGAACCACGCCCCACCAGCAGCCCAGCGTCTTAACCACTAGGCCACCTAGGGTACCCATTTATCTACCAACCACTTTCTTTATTGTGTGGAAGGATGAGCAGCTGGGTTTTGCTGCGCGCCGGCTGCAGTCACCGAGTCTCGAACCCGGGGCCGATGGATTCGTAGTCGGCGACACTAACCACTTCACCTATATATATATATATATATATATAATACTGAAACTGTTGAATTTATTAGTGAAATTACAATTTTAATTATTACTTGATAATGAAGGTCAAAATTGTTGTCAGTAAAGAATGCCTTTGATAAAAAGAGAATGATAGCAGTTCATTTATGAACGAAGCTTCATTATTGAAATTGTTTTTTTTTTGCATTTAAAATCTAGGAATTGCGTAACTTAATTGTTTCGTTTCGTCGAAACGGAAGTTTATAGTCTCGCACTCGAAGGCCCTTACTTTTAGCTCTCGCGAAACACGCAGTTTGATGCTAATTTGCTAAGTGAAAACTAAATATCAATAACAAGTTCCAACCAATTGACACCCGGGAAATAGGGGAGTGAATTATCAATGTTTTTGCGCTTTTAGATGACTTTAAATGAATGTGAATGTGTTCGGGGGAGACGCTCTAACTTCAAATTGCCGAGTCTATTCCGTAGTACACTGTGATGACGTCATGAGGTCTTTGACCCTCCTGTAGCGTATATTGTATAGAGAGGACGAAAAGGGCGTATTCCACTCGCTTGAAACATGCGCACAAATGTATCATGTACACTTAGTAGATTAAGAGCCAGGTGGTCTCCCAATCATGGTATTTCGGTTCCGTTTGGAAGGCAGCATTGGTGAAAATGACCTAATAGATAGTTAAAAACCAGTTAAACGTTCAATAATGAAATATTTGAGAATCTTATACGTGTATTTATGAGCTCATCGTTTTGACACGAAACAGCCAAAAGCAGCCGTGTATTTTCATTAGAAAAGGTCCGTGAAGGAGTTTACGTACGTAATCTCGATGGGGATCCAGTTACCCCTACGAACTGACTGACTGACTGACAGACAGACAGAGAGACAAATACAGACGGTGGTGGTTGCAGCCCATTTGGTCGCGGAAAGAGTTGTAGGTAACCACCCCGACATCTCCTGGGGACCAGTTTGACCACTCGAATTTAAATAACAGAAAGTGAGCTTCGAAATACTTTCTTTTGGCTTGAGTCCTGTAACTGCAGCGGTAGAAGAATCTTGGCGGGGGAAGGGATGAGTGGAGGATCAGAGTGGCTTGATTTGGAGGGAAGTGGGAGGTGGAGGGGGTTGGGGGGGATTGGGTTGGCGGCCTTGATGAACGGGACCGGATGTAGGTAAAGTGGCTGACTCGGTTTTCTTTTGCACAATAGTACGGCAGACGCCTGTAGATTTTTGCTTTCAGGCGCTGTTCGTGTAGTTTAGTAATGATTTTAAGGTTTATTATAATTTTACATTTTATTTACTCCGTTATCTCGATACCTTATATCCTTATTGACGAAAATTACCAACATAAATAGGTCATTTTATAATATTTTGAGAGAGAATGTTGTTAATGACGAAGAAAGAATGAATTTTAATTTTTGAAATATAAACGGCAAGAAATAGTTAAATTTGGCAGTGTCTGATCAAAAGCATTTATAAATAGAAACTAGGAACTTTTATTTGTTTTTAGTTTTCTCTTATTCAGTGAAAAAAATGGTATTTATTTATCTAGTTTTCTGAAATCCTGCATGATCTTTTTTTTTTTTTGTTACGTGTTTGGGGGGGGGGGGGGCAGGGAGATTCTTCGCATTTATTCCTTTTGACTGTATCCGGAATTCAGAGTTTCCAAAATACATTAATTTTTTTTTTTTTTAACGATTTCTCAGAATATCGAGCAGTAATTTAGGTATTGTTGCTATATTTTCATTACGGCAATCAAACTAATTTATTTTATAATCTTTATTTATTATTAATGTAGTTTTGTATAATTTTTTTTCCGTTGGCAAGCAAAGCAAAATATTGCATTTGGGCTGTGAAGAGGTTTTCTTTTGTTCGTAAGTTCTCTACCCTGTAAGTAGTAACTAATGAACTCTTAAAAAGGGGCAAAACGTTGCAGTGTGTGTGTGTGTGTGTGTGTGTGTGTGTGTGTGTGTGTGTGTGTGTGTGTGTGTGTGTAGGCCAAGCTTTATTAACAATGTAATATTAACATTGACCTATTTATAGAATTCAGATTATTGCCTTTTTTTCTTTTTATCTATTTATCGAGAAAATGAAACGAGAGGCTTCGTTTTGACGCAAGGCCGGAGTTTTCACAGCACAACATGTAAAGGGGAAGCGGTTTTTTTAACACTATAATTAAAAATGAAAACGGTTCGCATGAACGTTTTTTTTTTTTTTTCTGTTTAAATTTAAAGCCAGTGACAGCTTTCTTAAGGTACGTTTAATTTTCTTGAAATAATTTTTTTTACCCCTCTCCTCCCACCAATCACACCCTCTCCATCGAGCCGTAAGATTACCTTTGTCAAAGGTAAAAATCCACCTATAAAGCCCTTATTTTTAAATTTTCGTGTGCTAAATTTCCCGGTGAAATTTAAACCTTTCGCGAGTTGTTTGAAGATGAGCGTGTGAATGATTTTAAATTGATTCCCTAATTCAGAACCTGAAAGCGAAAGAGGCAAAACATTTGGTAAAAAGCTCGCAAAATTTGTCATAACCTCCGCCTCATCATCCGTCAAGGCCTTTCACGGGAGACGAACCCTCGACCTTTGAACCCGAAGACGGTACTCGATGAGCTAGAACCAAATGCGTTAAATTGTGAAATCACCACTTGTTTTTACCTTTTGTTTTGGCTTCATCCGCGTACGAAATCGATGCTTGTTAAATTATAGGTTTGCATTTGCTCCCGCATGTCATCGGGAAACGGAACAAACAATTTTCTCTCCAACTCTCCACTTTAAATGTTTTAAAACAACGCCTTCACGTACGTTATATTCGAAAGGGGTTTGAATGTGTGTGTGAGATTTTATGTCGACGGTAATTATAGTAGTCAAAAGCCAGAAATGAAAAATGCGTACAAATGCAAGGTAGTGCTCGTGTTCTCGACTCCTGTGTCGTTAATATCTCGTAACCGTGCGTCTCTCTCATTGGTGAAACCTTCAGATCCATGAACACGTTGAATCCGTTTTGTAGTCTTGGATATGGACATGATTTTCGCACAAAGTCTCTAACAAGAAGCGCCTACCCAGTTCTAGTACCGACTAAACCATCAGTGTTAATAAAAAGAGCATTTTAAGTTACAATCATGCCTGTCGGTTGCTTCCGTATCGCGCTTAATATTTTTAGTCTTTGCGTTTACGAGGCTTTATACTCACGTTATCGGTTAATAAAGTTTAAAGTGACGTTTGGGTGAAATTCGCATGGCGGTTCATTTAATCGGTGAGTGACACTGGTTATTACCTCCTTCCATCAAAATCGCGCGATGAGAGCAACTCGTATAAAAGTTTTTCAATTTTTTTTAACTTTTCCTTTCCGTAAACGGTTAAAGTATCGTGTTTAGCAGGCAATGTTTGTGGACAGCAGCAAAGGTTGACTTTGACTTCGATTTTCTGTTCAAATGGATTTACTCGAAGGTTTTATGTATCGGTATTACGGAGGGTGTGAATGGTTTATGTACGAAATGAAAAGCCAAAATACACCCATCGACGTTTTTAGTTCTCTTAAAAAAAAAAAAAAAAAAAATTATATATATATAAAACCTTACCTTACAAACGTTCTGCGCGATGATTCCTCATTTCGCGAAGGTCATGCTTTGTCGCCCTTCCTCTCGAGTTGGCTTGGTGAAGTAGTGAGTTAGTTTCTTGTGCTCTCCACCTCACATAGCCAGGTACGCCCGGCTCATTGGGGATTGTTCTGAGCCAAGCGTCTAATCTTCTTTTGAAGATGTCCACTGCAATTCCCGTCGTGTTTCTTAGGTCTTTGGGCAGCTGATTAAACAGTTTTGGTCCCCTCTCAACAAAACTTTTTTCTTTCAGGGCTAAAGATGTTCCCTGTCTCGCCTTTAATTTGGGAACACGACACAGTCTTCTTTTCTATTTTCCACTGTTGTTTGGGGAGTTACAGGGTTCAGAGTAAGATTAGGGACTAGTTTCTCCATTATTTTCCAAGTGTAAATAATGGTGTGTAATATATATCCTCTTTTCCAGTGAATATAGGTCTAGTTCGCGTAACCTTTCCCAGTAATTTAGTTCTTTGCACCCCTTGATCTTGGCTGTGAAGCTTCTCTGAATCTCTTCCAGCTGTCTAATGTCTTCTTTTTCATATGGGGATGTTTAAGACGAGCATTATTCCAATTTGAGTATGATCAGTGTTTTCAGTAGAGGAATCATTACATTCCTATCGCTTCGTTTAAAGGTTCTTAATATCTGCCCCGTTATTCTCTCTGCTCTGTTTACTGCTATTTTATTTTGTTTCAAATTTCACATCATCAGTCATTACAACCCCTAAATCTTTTGCTCTGGAATTTCTCTGAATTTCATGTCCATTTGGGGTATAATAATTCACTGGGCAACAAAAAAAATTTTTTTTCGTGTCCCAAGAATGAAAATACCTTATTCTTATAGTATTTTCTGTGCTGAATCCAAATAAGTTTGTAAAATTTCTCTATCAGGTCTGGTTTTTGTGTGACATGCAATTTAATTTTTAAAAACCCATATAGTTACATACTTATTAAAATATGATCGAAAAGACATACCTGTAGTTTAAAAAGTAGCTTGTTTGATTTTCTGCTGTGCTTTGCCTCAGGCATGTCTCTCTTAAGAGTCCAGCAATAGTCAGCCAGCATACTGGGGCTCCATTTGCCTTGGTAACGGTTTTCCATGGCAGAAATATCCTGATGAAAACGCTCACCATGTTCGTCGCTTACCGCACCCAGGTTTTCCGGAAAAAAGTCCAAGTGAGAGTCCAAGAAATGAACCTTTAATGACATATTGCACCCCATTGCTTGGTAAGACTTAAGAAGATCATCTACTATTTCAGGATAGTTTTCGGCCTTGTGATTTCCCCAAAAATTTGTGCAGACACTTTTGAAACTCTGTCACGCAGCTTTCTCAACTCTTCATTCAACTCTCCTTCAAATCTCTCATCTCTTAACAATTCTCTGATCTGAGGGCCTACAAAAATGCCTTTTTTAATCTTGGCATCACTGATCCGGGGAAGCTTATTTCTCAAGTATGTGAATCCTGTTTGCGCTTTATCCATCGCTTTAACAAAGTTTTTCATAAGTCCAAGCTTGATATGCAAAGGAGGAAGGTACACTTTCTCAGGGTCAACAAGTGAACTATTCACAACATTTTTCTTGCCTGGAACAAGTGAGGTGCGTTTTGGCCAATCCTTCTTAACGTAGTGGTTTTGCTTGTCCCTACTGTCCCACTCACATAAAAAACAACAGTACTTGGTGTAACCTAGCTGCAACCCTAGCAAAAGTGCAATGACCTTCAGATCTCCACAGATATTCCACTTATATTTCTGATACTGAAACTTTTCTAAAAGCAACTTCATGTTGTCGTATGACTCTTTCATGTTTGCAGCATGTGCAATAGGTACAGAAGGAAATTTATTTCCGTTGTGAAGAAGGACTGCTTTCAAGCTGACTTTTGAGGAGTCAATGAACAATCGCCACTCATCCACGTTATGTTCATGACCAAGAGCCCCCATGACTGAATTAACATCTTTACAAAACACAAGTCCATCTTCATGGGAGAACCATTCTTTGAATTCATCATGGCGGCCTCGGAAAAAACAAACTTTAGTGTCACGTTGCAGTAGATTCTAACCCTTTAATCTTGAACCTAAAAGTTCAGCCTGCTTCTTAGATAATTTCAAATCACGAACTAGGTCATTTAGATCTCCTTGTGACAGTAAATGTGGTTCATTGGAGGAACAGGTAGCCTGGAATGTTGGATCAGAAATGTCTTCATCTTTTTCCTCGTGATATGCTACAGCTACGTTTGATTCCTCATCACTTAAACTTACATGTTCAGGAGGATTTGGTACTGGAAGTTGAGCACTGTGGGGAACTGGTCTCATTGCAGACGGTAGATTAGGGTATTTCATAAGGCTCTTTGTTTTTGAAGTGATCCCCTTTGTATTTACCAGGCAGAAATAGCAGTCGTGTGTGTGATCTTTGGGTTCCCTCCAAATCATTGGAATAGCAAATGGCATGTGACGTGAATAGTGTTGAAAACCGGTTTTCAACCGGTTTGTAAAATTCCCCTAAAAATCGAAAACCGAAAGAAAAAACCGGTTTTAACGATTGATTTTTATTTGGCTCAAACTTGCGCGAACGTGCAGCTACGCGCTACAGCGCACAAAAAATAACTTCGAATACATTACCTATTAAGTTAAATTGTGACAAACTGGCAACTGCTCTTCAGTATAATTTTTGCCTATCTGGCAACTCGATCTTCAGTTTGTCTCATCATGTAGGCTGTAGTGTAGAGTCAGTCGACTGAAGCCCTATTCGCAGTATAAGACTCTTAATGCCCTTTGTTTCTTACGATGTCATTTCCAAAATAGGGATAAAATCTAAATTAATTTATATATTTTTTCTTACACGAAGAGTCAATTTTCTGTTTTCTAGGTAGTTTTTTTTATTACAAAATTTTATTTCGATGTTTTTTCCAAAATAGAGAGAAATTTTATTTTTATTCTTTATAATTTTTTTTACAAAAAGAAGTTTATTTCTTTCTAAATATAGATGTTTTATTTAAAAAAATTATTTCAAATCTAAATTGTTTGAATAATGTATTATTTTGGCTAAAATAAAATGTCAAAGTTGTCATTTTCTTATTCATATGCATACATATGATGCTGCATTTTTGCATTCTTTTGACCAAAAGATAGGCGATAAGCTATGCTTGTTAAGAGTTAAAGTCAGTACCTTTCAGTTGTGGCTTTTAAAAATTGCTATACTTTTCGGTCATAACCGGTTAAAACCGGTTTTCAAAAAACAGATCGATTAAAAACCGGTTAAGTTTCGATTATTTTTCAACACTAGACGTGAACCGTTTAGCCATCCTGTAAGTAGTCTTACACATGTCACACAACAAATGTGAGGGGCCCAACTCTTGTCCTGATCACCTACTTTACATCCGAAATAAAGTTCATCGCATTTTTTTACTAATGGTGTAAAGTTACGTTTCTGGGATTTTAAAGTTAGATCACCACATACATAACAAAAGGAATTAGGATGATTCAGACAGTTCCGCGGCATTACAAAACATCTATATGAATACAACACTGGTGTAAAATTAACAAGAAGCAACAGACTAGCTGTTAACACTGTGACATTTACAAGCAGACTGACTTGGAGCTGCTCTACACACAGAAACTAGGCTCATGTCTGAACAGGTACAAACATGTTTCAACCTGCACAGTCTGCTGCTGCGACCAAATTTATCCTGCCAGCATTATCAGAACTTTCTCCCCAAAGGAATAAATTGTACTAATTTTACAGAAAAATTAATACAACATATATATTAATATTAATATATTTTATTATAGTTATATTAATTAATATAATATATTATTATATTTATTATTTTTTATAATGTTTTATATTATAATATTGTTATATACTTAATTATATATAATGTTATTATTTTTTTATCCGGTGATCATGCTAAATGAGGAAAAAATGAACATAGCGTCACAAGTAAACTAAGCCTGATAGAAAAAAATCTGATTTCATATTTAGATTCAGCATGAAAAAGTACACTTAGAACACCCATCAAAACCCTTGTGACAAAATTGTTGTTGACCAGTGTAAATCCATGGATTTTAGGTCTTCTCTTTTTCCGTACCGTAACAACTGAAATTTCTCAGTGTTAAACTTCATATTGTTGTCTTCCGTCCACTTGTAGATTCTGTTCATGTCGGTTTGTAAAGATCTGGGTTTCTTATTTTTCTACTGATCTTTGTGTCATCGGCAAAGGATGTTACTGTGCTCTCTCTGGTAACGTCCTCATCTATGTCAGTTAGCATGATTATGAAGAATAGTAGAGCTAATACTGTTCCTTGTGGTACTGAGCTGAGGACATCTGATTCTGATGAAGATACTCCTTGTACTGTAACGACTTGCCGCCGCTCACTAAGGAAATTATATATCATTTCCCTACTTTTCCTGTTCCCATATATTTCAGTTTATGTATTATGATTCCATGATCACACTTGTCGAACGCTTTGGCAAAGTCTGTGTATAGTAGTACATCATAGTTTTCATTACTTTCCAGTGCATCAGTAATGTTGTTGTAGTGTTCCATTAGTTGTGATAGGCATGATCTGTCTGACCGAAACCCATGTTGGTTATCATTTAATTTTTTTTGAGTTTCCAAACAGTCCTAGATTTTCTGTCTAGTTATTCTTTCAAATATTTTACTGAGATGAGATGTAAGCGACATTGGCCTATAGTTTTTGGCTCCGGATCGATCTCCTTTATATATTGGGATTATGTTCGCGCTCTTCAGGATGCCCGGTATTTCTCCCGTGTCCAGTGATCGTCTCCATATCCAATATAGGGACAGAAAGCCGCCGCCTCCATCCACGAATCCTCATCACAGACTGTTTCTCATCGTCCCATACCCAGTTAACTATATATATACACAGGGTGTTTGAAAACTTTCTGTACAAATTGTAATGGGGGATAGGCAACACCAAGACAAACCCTTTTGTCTATAAGTGTATGTCCGCTGACGTCACTATTCGGCGCGAGAGGGCGCCGCTGCAATTGGCTAAAAGGTGAAGTGGGCTAGACTCGCGCTTGCCGCGGGCATTCTTAAATCGGACGTAGTACGCGTAACATGGAGCGCTTCACGACTGCTGAGATGGCTGACACGCATATGGTGTATGGGGCTGCCAATGGAAACGGAAGAGCTGCTGTGAGGTTGAACCGACAGCGCTTCCCAAACAGACGTGTGCCAAACCACCAAACGTTTGCGCATTTGCATCGGCGACTGCGAGAAACTGGAACATTCCATGCAAACATGCATGACACTGGTCGGGAGAGAAACGTGCGCACTCCTGACATGGAAGAAGAAATCCTACGGCGATTTGAGGACAATCCAAGCGCAAGCACGCGAGGTGTTGCACGTATCCTCGGTGTGAACCACGACCTGGTCTGGAGAGTGTTGCACGAGCAGCAGTTACATCCGTTTCATCGTCAGAGAGTCCAGGCATTACAACCTCGGGATTACCCTCTTCGTGTGGAATTCGCACGCTGGTTTCTGCAGCAGACAGCGGTGCAGCCTAATTTTCCGGCTTATGTGCTGTTCTCAGATGAGGCTTGTTTCACACGTGAGGGTGTGTTTAACATGCACAATTCTCACGTGTGGGCGCACGCAAATCCACATGCTACACGGGTGCATGCTCATCAAAAACGGTTCGCCGTCATTGTTTGGGCGGGTATCGTCCATGGCAAGTTGATTGGGCCGTACCTGCTGCCTGCCCGACTCGACGGGCGGGTTTATCGGATATTTCTTGAAGAAACGTTGCCGGAACTGCTGGAAGATGTTCCCGTGGCTATTCGTAGACGAATGTGGTTTCAACACGACGGGGCCCCAGCACACTCCAGCAACTATGTGCGGGATTATCTGAACGCCACTTTTGGGGACCGATGGATAGGCCGGGGTGGGCCCGTAGCCTGGCCACCGAGATCGCCCGATTTAACATGCCTCGATTTCTTCCTGTGGGGACACATGAAGAACCTCGTGTACGAGACTCCCATTTACTCAGAAGACCTCGTAGCAAGAATCGCTGTCGCCGCTGGAACTGTTCCCGAAATGCCGGGAATCTTTCGACGTGTACGTCGGTCAATGCTTCGACGCTGTCGGGCATGCATTGATGCTACCGGTCGCAACTTTCAGCACCTTTAAATAAACATGCCTTCTTTAAATAAACATGTTACGCGTACTACGTCCAATTTAAGAATGCCCGCGGCAAGCGCGAGTCTAGCCCACTTCACCTTTTAGCCAATTGCAGCGGCGCCCTCGCGCGCCGAATGGTGACGTCAGCCGACATACACTTATAGACGAAAAGGGTTTGTCTTGGTGTTGCCTATCCCCCATTACAATTTGTACAGAAAGTTTTCAAACACCCTGTATATATATATATATATATATATATATTATATTATACAGGGTGGGCCGTAAGTTTCCATACACAGGAAAATTTAAACGTTTGTTTTTATGTTTCAGATACCCTAAGAATATGCGTTTGTAAGATCTTGTTTACTGATGAAGCAAATTTTTACGTCAATGGAGAGGTTAATCGGCAAAACATACGTTATTGGAGTAATGCTAACCCTAACTGCTGAGTCCGACGAAGATGCAAGGTGCCGGTAAAGTGATGGTGTGGGCCGGGATATGGGGTGACAGAATTATTGGACCAATTTTTTTGTCAGTGGAAATCTTAATGCCGAAAGGTATCTTAACATGTTGCAAGAAGAGATTTTCCCATCCCTGCTAAACGAGGAAGGTAACTTCCCAGTTTACTTCCAGCAAGATGGAGCTCCACTCATTATGGTCTTCACGTGCGTCGGTATTTGGATCAGCAGCAGTTTCCGGATGCTTGGATTGGTCGGCGTGGTCCTGTGGAGTGACCTCCCAGATCCCCAGATCTCACCCCCCTTGATTTCTATCTTTGGGGGCACTTGAAGGCCATGGTGTATCAGGAAAAGATACGAGACATAAATCATCTAAAGGAACGTATCACCAACGCCATTACAAGCATAACGTCAACTGTGCTAATGCGTGTTCATCAACAGTGGGGAACACGTATTGAAATGTGTTTTCAAAACAATGGCAACCATGTAGAGCATATTATATAAATAAAAATGGTTGTCCATAAAAAAATGTTTATTTTTCCTACGTATGGAAACTTACGGCCCACCCTGTAGTATATATATATATATATATATATATATGCCTCGGTGGTGTAGTGGTTAGCGTCGCTGACCACGAATCCATTGGGCCAGGGTTCGAGACCCGGTGACGGGAACCGGCGCGCAGCAAAACCCAGCTGTTCAAACTTCCACACGAAGAAGTGGTTGTTAGCTAAATGGGTACCCTGGGTGGCCTAGTGGGTTAAGACGCTGGGCTGCTGGTGGGGCGTAGTTCGGATTCCACGTTAAACTGTAGGTCTAAGGTGGAGTGAAAAGCTTGACCTTCGTCAGAATGAAGAATTCGGGCGGAAGCAAACCAAAGGATTATATATATATATATATATATATATATATATATACACGTATATATATAACCGCACATTTTTGCATGTTCAAATATTTCTCTCTCAAAGAGGAACGCTAAAAAAAGTGCGTGGTATGCTTACCATCTAATGGTAGCCTTGTTGTTTGCCAGATAGATATGAATTAGATACTGTCTGTGGGCTGGAGTACAGGGGTTAGCAACGTAAAAACCCATCTGGACGCGAAAGCAGTATGCATTTCCCTCGGGTGATAAAATGTTGCCCAGTTGAAGTTAACTTTTATCATGTCGTAGCTCAGTGGCAATGCCCGGAGCTCAGTTAGAGGAACCGGATTTTAATTCTGGTGTGTGTGTGTGTGTGTGTGTAACACACACACTGTAATACGTAGAGCATCAAGTATTAAGAAAAGAATGATTCCATAAGTTTGAAACAGTTTTATGCCTAACTGTAAATGAGAGAAGAGCGAACGGTAACTACTGTTTACTTCATTAGGCGTCGCTCTACCTACACTCCTTCGAAAGCTTACTCCCACCCTTTGCCTGTCACGGGTCCCCGAGACCACACCCAGACAGAAAGCCGCCTTTTCCATCCACGAATCCTCATCACAGGCTTTTTCTCATCGTACCATATCCAGTTAACCATTTTCACGGTATTTGTCTGTAATGGAGAAAATTAGTTTAAACACACACACACACACAACACACACACACCACACACACACACACACATTGATTTGACCTACAAAATGTTATGTAATTTATGGCATATAATTGTGTATGCTAATGAATGCACCTGTTCACACGTCTTCCACTTCAGATTAATGACATTCTTGTGCTGTAGGCGTATATATGTGTATATGTACGTGTATATATATATGTATATACAGACACCTTTGGTTAGCTTCCGCCCGAATTGTTCATTCTGACGAAGGTCAAGCTTTTCACTCCACCTTAAACCTACAGTTTAACGTGGAATCCGAACCACGCCCCATCAGCAGCCCAGCGTCTTAACCACTAGGCCACCTAGGGTACCCATTTATCTACCAACCACTTTCTTTATTGTGTGGAAGGATGAAGAGCTGGGTTTTGCTGCGCGCCGGCTGTCATCGGGTCTCGAACCCGCGGCCGATGGATTCGTAGTCAGCGACGCTAACCACTAACCACTACCGTAAAATGAAGAATCATCCTAAATAGCAAAATTATTCCTATAGTATCGTCGGTGGTTATTGAAGTTACATTAGCTCCAACAGGTGATATCACCCCCCCCCCCCCCCCCTCCCCGTTTTTAATCACACCCTCGCGTTAAGGTAGGGAGGAGTTCCATTAAAAGGTTTAGTATACATGCTTCATGCGATCTCGGTCTTTTAGGTTAACCTAACCTAACAACCCAACCTAACCCAACCTAAACCGCAAAAAATATTAACAAGAAAGTAGAAAGTATAGTAATTATTTTCCGAGTAGGAAAGTGATACGAAAGATAACACCGAATATGAACGAACGTTATATATAATATAATATGTAGGTCTCGAGAGGTCTCGGTCTCGAGACCGATCTCGAGACCCAATTTGCAGATCTCGATCTCGGTCTCGGTCTCGACAGACGCGGTCTCGGTTTTTCTCCCCGAGACCTCTCGAGACCGTAAAATTCAGAATGTTTATGAAAGTTTGTAAAAGTAAGGAACTCTAGGTATTCATTAATCAGTCACCCTGTTTTGAGTTGCCACGTTTGTCTTGGGGGGGGGGGGGGCATGAGCTTGGTCTCGATCTCGAATTTTAAGGGTCTCGATCTCGGAAGGTAGATCTCGATCTCGAACCTTTGATCTCGATCTTGGTCTCACAGGATCAGGTCTCGGACTTGGTCGTCTCGACTACATCACTGATATGTACACACACACACACACACACACACACACACATACATATTATATAATATATATATATATATCCTTTGGTTTGCTTCCGCCCGAATTGTTCATTCTGACGAAGGTCACGCTTTTCATTCCACCTTAGACCTCAGTTTAACGTGGAATCCGAACCACGCCCGACTAGCAGCCCAGCGTCTTAACCACTAGGCCACCCAGGGTACCCATTTAGCTACCAACCACTTGTTTGTGTGGAAGGAGGAACACCTAGGTTTTGCTGCGCGCCGTCTGCCGTCACCGGGTCTCGAACCCGGGGCCGCTCGATTCGTAGTCAGCGACGCTAACCACTACACCACCGAGGTGCACATATATATATATATATATATATATATATATATATATATATATATATATCAGCTTGTAATGGAATGCGAAAAATTTTACACGCGTGTAACAGTTTAATTTTTTCATAATTATAAACTTCGTTGTCGTAAAGTGAATAATAATTAATTGTCTGCTGGCTTTATTTCTTTTAAAATTCAACTATTTTTATTGGTATAGCGTCTTCCTTTCTCAGATTAATCACCCCCAACCCCCATTTTCCGACTATCCCCCGAGTCCTAAGAAACATCAGCATCGTGTTTTTTTTTTTTTTTTTTTTTGTCATCTGCTTTCCTCGTCAGTTTCGAGAAATGGAAGAATATGATCTTCAGGGAAGGAATATTTCGCCTTTGTTAAAAGTTCATGTAAATAGTTACCGAATTGCGAACTATTTAAGGTATATCGTACATTATTATTTCGTTTGTCCCATCATCTTTTGTAGTGCAAAGGCATTATTATAAAGGCAAGAATCACCACAAGTTTAGTTAATTCAATATATATATATTGCAAGATGCAAACCCACAAGGAAAAAGAAGAATGATTCCAAGACCTTTCGTGTATTCAGAAGTACACCTCGTCAGGGAATGTCACGTATTTAATTGTGAAATTCATATATATATATATATATACAGGGTGTCCGAGAATGATCTGTACAATTTTTGGCTGTTATTAAAAGTCAACCATGAAGTGTAGAAATTCCAGTGTTGTCCCATTTTACAGAGAATCTCTAAGATTTTTCTGATACCACGTTTTGACAAGTTTTTTAGAAATTCCAGTGTGTCCGAACATTATCTGTACAATTTCATCTTTTAATAAAATTATGAAAATAAAAACCCACTCTAATAGACAGTTTATTTCCACGACAGTTTCGACGCCCACTGGCATCCTTCCAGTGTCGGGAGAACGGTATCTAACCTAGGTGCGAATTTCTCTGGATTGTTTCCGAATCGGCTTGTTTCATTCGCTTTTCGGTTTATAAGTTCTGTATAATAAACAATAATGTAATAACCAATGTAATAATAAATTTATAATTTCTGTAATAAATAATTATGCAATATTAAATGTAATAAAATTAATAATAAATTCAATAATTATGTAAGAAAAATATAATAGAATCTGTATGTTTAGAACAGGAAGATAGTTTTAAATTTGCGCGAATGTACTTAATGAAAATGCCCTTCCGGTGTCTCGAGAATGGGATCTAACCTAGGTGCGAATTTCTTAACGGTCGGTCCCTGGACTGGTTTTCCCTCTTGTTTTGGTTCATTCGTGTTTCTGTATCCACCCGAGGAGGATGCCAGTGGGCGTCGAAACTGTCGTGGAAATAAACTCTGTCTATTAGAGTGGGTTTTTATTTTCATATTTTGACCTTCACGTAGAAAAAAAGTGGTTTTTTTGCTTTTAATAAAATTCTTGATAACACACGTAAAATTCTTAAACAAGATTATTTAGAATCTGTATTTTCAAAAGTTTCTTTTATTAAAGTAACGTTGTTACAAACATTCGATATGTGCACCATTAGTGATTCGCAAAACATCCAATCGATACTCCAAATGTTGCCATGTACGCTGCAGCATATCCACATCAATTCGCTCAATAGCAGCTGTGATTCTTGCTTTTAAATCAACAATGTCTGTCACCCGTGTACATTTCTAAAAAACTTGTCAAAACGTGGTATCAAAAAAAACTTAATGAGATTCTCTGTAAAATGGGACAACACTGGAATTTCTACACGTCATGGTTGACTTTTAATAACAGCCAAAAATTGTACAGATAATTCTCGGACACCCGGTATATATATACAGTATATATATATATGGTGGCCCATAAGTCCGGTCTGATTGGAAAATTACAGAAGTATAACAAAAGTAATATATTAGAACTAAAACAATTGTTTAAATTGATGTCTTGTTTTGAGACCTTTGTTTCGTTGCAGGTAGAATAGCAGTGGCTAATATGGAAACGAGTTGCACACACACACACACACACACACACACACACACACACACACACACACACACCACACACACACATATATATATATATAAGCAATTAAAATATTATAAAGCTTGATAAGAAAGTTGTAATCTGTCGTAAAAGTTAAAAAAAAAAAAAAAGATAATAAAACCCTTGTTTAAGATCAGAATGAATGTAAGTGCATGAGCACCATAGTTTTCTCTTGTAAATAATATTCTGAGAATCAAACGATACGACTTCAAAGAAGATTCGCTACATTTCATAAATAAGTTTTTTTTTTTTTTTTTTTTTTATTAGGAAGCGCAATTGCTACGCCGTTGCAATGAATGAATGTATACGATTGATTGGCTACTTCATATTTCTAGTGGTAACCTTTATTTAAAATCAGCTGTGATACATTCCTCCCAGTGACTAATAATAGGTTTTCTAATCTAATCTGAAATGCCGAGGATATTGTAAATTGCTTTAGTATACGATACGTCTTGGAATTAGGCATAAAGTGTAAACTCTCCGTACAATAAAAGGCCTCGGATGTGTGCTTTTTGTTGTTGTTGTGTTGTTTCAAATTTGAGCGGTTGTTAGCGGATGTTTAGATGCTGTAGGGGTGAATGTTCCCGCATCCGGCATTGCTGTATTTTTAATGAGCCGAAATTTTGGATTCCGTTGTCGCATATATATATATATATAATATATATATATATATATATATATATATATATATATATATAACACACACTACATCATGCGCTGAAGCTGACCCTATTTATGTATGTACAGAAATATCTTGAATATACGAATGTGCATTTGAGAGTTTGTGCCCCCTCCAAATAAATATATATATATATATAATTTTTTTGCGGTGGTGGTGGTGTTGGGGGCATACTGGATTACACTTTTCATTTGAAATCGTGTGTTTTTGCATAATTCAATAATAAACGCTTGAATGTTAACACAGTCAACTTGCTTATGTCTTTTTGCCACTTATTTCTATTGAACTTGGAGGAAAAATCCACCCATTACTCATTCGTCGAATTTCGTCATTAGAACGAAGAGAGGCAAATCTTTTTATCATAGTCAAAGCTTCCGGTCGATTGAGGTCTGTTATCGTTGATATTTCGCAGTTTTAACGTCAGTAGTGTCGGTTCGTATTAGTTTTTTTAAACGGAATGAGACGAGGATGTCGGATAACTATTTAGTGATGACGCATTTTGTGACCTGTCGGAAAACTATTTAGTGATGACGCATTTTGTGACCTGTCGGAAATTCCTCATCTTTCGAGTCATGCTTCCCCATTAGTTAAATCTTTCCCAAATTTTGCTGATACGACAGTTCTTGTACAAAATTTTTAATTTCAGTTTTGCTCGTGACCTTGTTTAAGAAACGTAGGATCAGTAATTTTAACTGAAGCAGTAAGTACGCTTAGTTTGTTACCCGCAGTGAAATTCCCGTATTTCTTACTAATAACTATTAGAAACGTGAAGTTGAAGTTTTACGACGGGACATTTAAGTCAACTGTACATATAGATTAATATCATTGTAAGCATTTCCTTTGTTTCTTGGAAGAGAAATGTACGAGTCTGTACTAATTCGTTCTATTACCTCCAAGAACGTCGACATTTTTGCGTTTCACACTAATTCTGATACTTTCTTACCTAATCCTTTTTTTTTTTAATGAAATTGTTAATTTAACAGAAATAAATAAAATTCTTGGAAACGTTTGGTGAATTCATCGTGCTTTTGCGCATTGTGGAAATGCGTTGCAAGAAGTTGTTAATTCTAAATTCAAATGCGTTTGCAGTTGCTTGTTTGAATCTTTATATATTTTTTGTGACTGATGAATTTACTCGTGTGTGTGTATATATATATATATATTAGGGTGGCCCTTATATGACCTCAAAAACAGAAAGTGACGGAAATTTCGCCCCCCCCCCAGATAGATGCTATTTCAGGAGCTAATTCATCCTGCAAAATTTTATTCGTGTTGCTCAATATTTAGAGGTCGCCCTCATTGTCTATATTTTTACACTATTGGCCCCAGGGCATGCAGGTCCCCCCCCTACTCAAAAGTAACTCATTATTACCTGCCTTTGTTCAAAAGTGTCGCTTTCTTGCAGTCCGGGAACTTCTTTCGGGTGGTCTGCGACGACTTGGAGGAATTGGAGCTGCTCCTCATCGCTGGTCAGCTTCTTGTTAAAGTCTTGAATAAAGGCAACTTCTCTCTCTGCTCTGTCGTTGACCACAGCCAGGGACCGGACCAGACTTGCGGCAGCTTGGAAGCTTTGGGACTGGGGCCATTCGCGGGGGTCTTGGCGGAGGAAATCATCCGGAAGGGCCAACCTTGTGAAAAGAGCCCTGGAGTTTGCGGACACAAGTTGCTCAAGACCCTTTCCATCGTCATCCAAGAAGATCCTTGCATCCAGCTTCGGTCTTTTGGGAGGATCATCATCTTCCTCGCCTTCCATGGCTTCCACCACCAACTGCTTTGTTCCCCAGGACACCCTTTCATCGAAGAGAGACAAACCGACCAGTTTCTCGGAAAGATACCACAGATGATGTGAGAGCTTCTTGGCGGTCGCCTTGCTGATGGCCTCGTGCGGGTACTTCAACAAGGACTTCATGAGGAGGAAGTCGTTGAGAGGAGCCTGGTAAGGAAGTGGAGCCGTTATCCAGGCTTTCGCATACACGATGACAGCGAACAAGACGAGTTCTTTGATGCCCTTTCCTCCACTGCGGTCAACTTGAACTGGTCCCGAAAAAGCCAGATCTTGATGGCGTATAGGACCTTGGCCATCCAGCGAGCTCGGTGCATTGCTCCAGGAGCACTGAAGTGAATGCCTCGCTGTGGGGTCCCCCCAAGGAAGGTGATGCAGAGTTCCACGAGTTCCCTGTAATCTTACCTGGTATGCTCCGTCTGGGACTGGAAGAACTGAAGGAATTCTTCCTTGACCGGGGCAACTGCAGCCTTCACAACAGGATCAGTGATCGCGGGCTTGAAATCCTTCTGGTTGATGAAAGACCACTTCTCCCAAAACCGATTGAAGAGCTGGATATCCGGTCCTTTTGATGGAACTCGCAGTGTGGCCTCGAAAGAAAGCCGCTCCGATCACTAGTTCCAAGATGTGGTGACGACAAGCAAGGTAAAGAAGATCTCTTCCCAGCTTCTGTTCAATCAGGCAGCAGGCTCCGGAGCGATGTCCTGTGTTGGATGCTGTTGTATGAAAACAGAGTTTGAACCCGGTCACTGATGCCCCACTCCTGCAGGCAAGCAACAACAGCTGACGCTTGAGCCTCCCCGGTTCCTGTGTGAAGCTTTGGGACCCCAAGAAGCTTCTCAACTCCTTGCCACGAAACAGTGATTGGAAGATGCTCTACGTGCTCCCTGCTCGTCAAGTCCTCCATCAACTTTCCGTCCCATGGACGACGAGGGGACCTTCACCTGGGAATTCTTCCTTCATCTTTTGTGCCTTCTCCGATCGGTGCCAAGCCCGGAATCGCTGAATGGAGTTGCGGTTTATGTTCAGCTCTTCCGCATTCCGTCCGAGACTGCTAGCAGCTTCCGTCAGTATGTAGGCGGCTCTCCTGGAGGAGATGTGTGTCCTGTCAAGTGCGGCTGTCATGATGTTGGTCCTCCCCATACTTCGCTTCGGAAGGCACGCTCCTCCGCAGGCACCTGAGTCGTCCCCTGTCTCCTCTTCGGATGCGTAGGAATAAGACGACTCGAAAATTGCTCGGCTGGTAGATGCTGCTTCGCACTCCTCAGCGGCTTTCCTCTTCCGGAGCTTCTCCTGAACATTCCTCTTCGCCGCTGCTTCATTCCTTCTCGTTTGCTCCAAGTCCAGTCCAGCGATGTATCCAGTCCTGTCCTTCTGCCTCTGCATCTGGAGGAAGGCCGTGTTTTCAGGGTTCTTGATCATCTTCATGGCATCCGCGTGCGCAATGTCGAACAAATCGTTCATTTTCTTAAAATCATCTTTTTTCTTGTGCGCATCGCCGGTCCTGGTCTTGTTTTTTCAGCCCTTTCCACTCGTCGAGGTCCGTTCGGGTTTAGCAATGCAGT